>JAANYP010005917.1:0-495152 GCA_020465985.1 Centrapalus pauciflorus
AACGCTTTCAAAAGAAAAACTCTCTTTAAAAGAAGAAATTTCTGTTCTTACAAAACATCTAGATGTGGTAAATATGGAAAATATAGACAGTTTAGAAAAATACAAAATGATTGAAGAAGAAAGGATAAATTTGTACGCAAGAATAAAGACCCTTGACGATGCATTTTTGAAAAGGGGTCAAACAGAACAAACTATCCATTTAAATCAGCCCAAAGAAACTAGGTTTTACCATTCTAAACAGGGAATTGGTTTTAAAAATCCTAAATATTTGGAAAAAGCACAAAATGTCTTACCTGTATTTTATGACATGAATTATATGGGAGCCGGTATTAAATCTTTCTTTTTTGAGTCATCAAAAGAAGTTTTAAAACAAGAAAATGAGAAACGTGTTGCGCGTAAAGATAAAGAAATTTCTTTTCATTATGAAGAACTTAACGAGAGTTATTCTTCTAGAGTACCCACTTTAGAGGAAGATCTCTCGTCAACTTATTCAGAAACTGAATTGAACACTGAAACTGAAAAATCAAATCCTCAACTTTATATTCCTGCAAAAGTTCTTCAACAACAAATCATTGTTTTAGAAAAGGAATTGAAGTCGTCTCAAGAGAAAGCACTTGATCTTCAAGATGCTCTTCTTAAGAGAGAAGAAGAATTGATAAATCAATCTTTTCAACAAACTGTGGAAGTCACTGTCTACAAAGAAAATTTTGAAATAGTTTCACAACGATTGAAAGATCTTTCAAAACAACAAACACTTTCTCATTCTCTAAAATTTCCATGTATGTCATCAGATAAAGGTAAGGCTACAGCTGAAACTTCTTCTATCTTTGTCAAAGGTGAGTGCTCAAATGCTTTCAAGAATGAGGTTTCTAAAAAGACTCAGATAAAATCCAAGTCTTTTAAGAAACCCACTCACCTCCAAAAAGAAAAGTCTGTCAAGTCTAAATCTTCCATGCTTACTGACTCTAATCGTTTTGTTCCTACAGATCATATAAGGAGAGTCCCAAAAACCACCATGCAGGATTTTACAAGTTTTTTTGTGAAGAAGGCTTTAATGCCAAGTGATTTTGTTACTAGAGATAGGATATCTGTAATCTCTAAAGACAATTTGTGTAACAAAGCGTGTGACAATGTTTGTAATGATGTACCGAATTCTACTGTTCCGTTAAAGTACTCTTTCAAGGATTTGTTTAATCTATGTCCAACTAAATATAGACGACAGGTTCCTGAAATGAATGCTTTTGTGCCTTATCCTGTTAAACGTATTCGGAAAAAGAAAACTAAAAATAGTGCATCATCGGCCACAAACAAAGTTGAGACATGTCCGTTGCCAAGGCCTAAAACCAAAGCAACGGTCAAAAAGGTCTCAACAAGACAAAAACCGAAGGCAATTTCAGCGCCTAAGGTTCCAAAACCCAATAAATCCAATCTTCAATGGATTCCAAAGGGTTGTGCATCTGGACCACACAAAAATGCTAGTTGGGTTTCTAAATCTGTACACGTACCATATAAATCTGGAAATCCTAACAAAAAAAAAGGGACCCATATTGAGGTGGGTACCCAAGGTTGTGTGATCTTAATGCAGATGGGTCTTGGTTACTTCTGATCAAGACCCGTGCTTCAAAGAAATGGCTTCTAGTTACCTTAGACTAGGACCCGTTCTTTTGCTTGTCGGTTGTGCTTAAACCGACACGTTTGGCTTCTGTGCACACAGCCCAGGACCCGGTCTTAACTCATCATGTTTTCTGAACATCTCGGTTCAGAACACGGCTTGATTGTCAATTAAAAATGGATGTGTTTGAATGCATATAGTTTTTCATTATATGAATTTATGTGTTTTCAGGCTAATTCCATTTGGTATATGGATTCGGGTTGCTCCAAGCACATGACAAGAAGAAGAGAATTACTGTCCAACGTTGTTGAACAGTATTGCGGAACTGTGAAATTCGGGAACAACCATCAGGCTCAAATAAAAGGATACGGGGACTTAGTTCTAAAAAATCTGGTCATCAAGGACGTTGACTATGTTGAGGGGTTATCTCATAATCTTTTTAGCATAGGACAGCTCTGTGACAAAGGACTAGAAGTAACATTTAGGGCTAAGAACTGCAGTGTTAAGAACATGGATGGAAAAGAAATCTTGACTGGTTCCCGAAAATCTAACCTTTACACCATTGACGTATCTAAGCTTGTAGGAAAGGATAACATTTGTCTACTATCAAAAGCCTCGTCAAAAGACTCTTGGTTGTGGCATCGAAGATTATCCCATTTGAATTTTGATAACATCAACAAGCTGGCTGCGAAGCAATTGGTCAAAGGACTTCCTGAGTTACGCTATGAAAAGGACCATCTGTGTGGAGCATGTGAGAAAGGAAAAATGAAACGATCATCTCACAAACCAAAGCCCGAACCATCAACAAAAAGAGTTTTGGAGTTACTTCATATGGATTTATGCGGACCAATGAGAACACAAAGCATAAATGGAAAACGATATGTGTTGGTTATCGTTGATGATTATTCTCGATATACCTGGGTAAGGTTCTTGCGTTCCAAGGACGAGACAGCTCAAGAAATCATTGATTTTATCAAGAGTGTCGAGACCCAACAGCAGCTGTCAGTGCAATCAATCAGATCAGATAATGGCACGGAGTTCAAGAACTCGGTAGTGGAGGGCTTCCTTCGATCCAAGGGGATTCAGCATCAATACTCTGCTGCTCGAACACCTCAACAAAATGGGATCGTGGAAAGGCGTAACCGTACGCTAGTAGAAGCCGCTCGTACAATGCTCACATACTCAAAGCTACCTCCGTTCTTGTGGGCCGAAGCCGTATCAACAGCATGCTATACACAGAATCGCTCCATCATTCATAAGCGCTTTAACAAAACTCCTTACCAACTCTTTTTGAATAAAGTACCATTTATCAAGTACTTACGTGTATTTGGTTGCAGGTGCTATGTGCTGAATGACAGAGACAACCTCGGGAAATTTAACGAAAAGGCGGATGAAGCGATCTTCATTGGATACTCATCCAATTCGAAGGCGTATCGCGCATTCAATACCCGAACCAGAACAGTCAATGAAAGTGTACACGTCACATTTGATGAGTTGGCTGAACTGGCACCCGAAGTTGATCAATCAGGACCACGCATTACTCAAATGCCTGGAGACTCTTCGAATAACCCCATTTCTTTTTCTTCTTCTGATTTGGTTAATTTATTTGATCCTTTTTATGTTGAATTTTTCGGTCCTAACGCTAGTGTGTCTAATGTTGTTAATAATGTAGGTAATCCTTCCAGTTCAACTGCGCCGCAAAGTTTCTCCACTCCCTCTTCATCAACATATCCTCATCCATCCACATCATCCACCGACACATCCGCAGTTGAATCTACTCATATAATACCCTCACATGTAATACCAACGATTCTTCCTTCACCTGAACACTCGGAAATTGAACCAGAACCTGTAGTACCATCATTTGAAACCATTGACCATGAATCCTCATCCATTCCCATATTATCCACAGAGGTTCCATCCCGAGCACCCCTTCCACACGAGATCAAATGGACCCGCAGTCACCCAACAGAACAAATCATTGGTGACGTAACAACAGGAGTCCAAACTCGTAGGGCATCTGCTAATGAATGTCTCTACACATCATTCTTGAGTATGATAGAGCCCGCTCGTGTGGATGAAGCCCTGACAGATCCGGATTGGATAGTTGCAATGCAAGAGGAACTCAACCAGTTTGAACAGCTAAGAGTATGGCGGTTAGTTCCCAAGCCAAAAGACCGTACAGTCATCGGAACAAAGTGGATTTTTAAGAACAAACGAGATGAAAACGGCATTGTGATAAGGAACAAAGCAAGACTTGTTGCCAAAGGCTACCGACAACAAGAAGGGATAGATTATGACGAGACCTTCGCTCCAGTTGCACGGATCGAAGCAATCAGAATCTTCTTGGCGTATGCGGCACACAAAGACTTCAAAGTGTACCAAATGGACGTCAAGACTGCCTTTCTAAACGGTGAACTTAACGAGGAAGTGTATGTTGAACAACCACAAGGCTTTGTTGATGCACATAAACCTGACCATGTTTATGTGCTAGATAAGGCCCTCTATGGTTTAAAACAAGCACCTCGAGCATGGTATGATAGTCTTTCGAATTTCCTTATTTCTGCCGGTTTCTATAAAGGTGTGGTGGACACAACTCTGTTCACTAAAAGGGAAGGCCCACATATAATGCTAGTACAGATTTATGTTGACGATATTATATTTGGATCTACTGACAGTAATTTTTGTAAGGATTTTTCAGCCCTAATGGAGTCTCGGTTTGAGATGAGTATGATGGGGGAAATGAACTTTTTCCTCGGATTACAAGTCAAACAACTTGAGGATGGGATTTTTGTGAACCAGTCGAAATATACTCTTGACATTCTCAAGAAGTATAAGTTAGACTCTTGCACGAGTATCGCAACTCCCATGGCCTCCAACTGTAAGTTAGACACCGATCCTTCCGGGAAAAGTGTCGATAATACAACTTACAGAGGGATGATAGGATCCTTACTGTACTTGACTGCCAGTAGATCGGATATAGTGTTTTCAACATGTCTTTGTGCTAGATTTCAAGCCGACCCAAAAGAATCACACCTAACTGCGGTAAAACGCATTTTTCGTTATCTTAAGGGTACACCCGAACTTGGTCTATGGTATCCAAAGGGAACCGATTTCGATCTTACCGCGTTTTCAGATGCTGATTTTGCAGGTTGTAGAGTGGACAGAAAAAGCACATCGGGAGGAATACAGTTCTTAGGCGATAGCCCGGTGAGTTGGTCTTCCAAAAAGCAGAATTGTGTATCCACATCCACAGCTGAGGCTGAGTATGTAGCAGCTGCAAGCTGTTGCTCTCAAGTGCTGTGGATGAGAACACAATTACGCGATTATGGGTTCTCACTCACCAATATCCCTATTTACTGTGATTCTCGAAGTGCAATTGCCATCTCTTGCAATCCCGTGCAGCACTCTCGTACAAAACACATAGATATCAGTATCATTTTATTAAAGATCACGTTGAAAAGGGAACCATTGAGTTGTATTTTGTTGGCACGGAATACCAACTAGCGGATATATTTACTAAAGCTTTAGACGAACCTCGTTTTCGGTTTTTAGTATCTCATATCGGCATGTTGAATCCACCTTCTAATTAAATATCAGATATTGTCTTAAATAATTCTATTTCAATCTATCATGATTGAAATTCCTTTATTTTAGAAAATAACTGTTATTTAAATTTAAGGAGTATGTCACAAGATTGAAAATCAATCTTTCCTTATCTGCGTATATTTTTAATAATTAATGATCCTGATAAATTGCTGTGTGACTTGTTCATCATGGAGTGGGATGCAAACAATATCCAGGTTTGTCGGTATTGTAAGGCTTAAAGAAGGGTTGTCGCGTGTAAAATCTGAAAAAGGAAATGGAAAAAAAAGGATCGGTATTTATTTGAGGGGGAGTAGAGTTAGGACTTTTAATTTTATAATTCTATGTTTCTCTTTGTTTCTTTTATAGTTAAAGTTTAAATTTTAGGTTGGTCTTAATTTTTAATTTAATCTTGAGTTTAATTTAATATGTCAGAAAATCACAAAAAGATTTTAATTTTCAAATTTATCAAAAAGCCAAAAATATTTTAATTTACTTTATTTTATCTTATTTTATTTTTGTTTCAGAAAAATATCAAAAATATTTTTACTTTGTTTTTGCTCATTTTTGTTTCAAAGAAAATCACAAAAAGATGGAATATTTTTGGCCCATTTTTTTATCTTGTTTCATTTTTTTAATAAGCCCAAAGTCATCAAGTGTGTGTGTGTGTTGTGAAATGAATCCGCCGGCCCAAATTCCTTTTTGGGCGCGAATCTCTTTTGACCCGACCCGCGACCCGCGCGAGTATATATGGGGGGTCAAACGGTCAACAACAACACTTCCTTCATCTTCAAGAAATATCTTCTTCTTTCTCTCTCTCGGTCGATAGTCACCGCCCAAAACCTCCATTGTTACCGTTCCAAGCTTCTCAAACATCGTTTTCTTTGATTTTTCTTGCATTATTCATCATCTGCATCACCAGGTAACACTTCTTTACATTTATTTCAGTCTTTAACTTAGTATATTACTTGTTTGATATTACTTGTTTGATTTTCAAATTTTTTTCTAGTTTTTCAATTCGGTTTTTACTAGTTTTGGGTAGTTTAATGTGTTATTTCTTCTTAGTTGTAGTTAGATAAAATGTTCCTTAGGTTGTTTTAGTTTAGGATCTGTAATTTCATGCATTTTCAGTAGGATTTTAACTGTTCACGTTTATATCTTGCATGAACATTAACTGCACTCATGCAGTTTCGGATGTCCGAATTCGGACCACCACCCGAATTCGGATGTCCGACTTAGTATATTTTCAAAAATTTTTCAAAGTATAAAATCACACTTCGGACCATCTCATCAGGGTCAAAATTTTCAAAACATTGAAAAATTGTCTAAGTATGTTCACCACTATGCATCCGAATTCGGATGATACCCGGATTCGGTCCTCATCCGAATTCCAGGTACCATCCGAAATTGGGACATTTCCATTCCATTGCATGCATTTTCACAAGTCACCATCCGAATTCGGACCATGTTCACACCACATCCGAATTCGGACCATGTTCACACCACATCCGAATTCGGACCACATTCAATCATTTCATGATTCCACTTCGGACCATCATCCGAATTCGGTCCCCATTTACCACCATCCGAATTCGGTCCCACTCACTTCATTCATGCATCATTCCATTTCGGACAGATCCGAATTCGATGACACTGTTCATCCGAATTCGGACCATCCGAAATCCAACACTTAGGATTTTTTAAAATTTTCATTTTTCATGTTTTCCATTTCTGCATTTTCATATAAATTAAAAAATCACAAAAATAGTTCCATCCAAGTGCATCATTGATTAGAGTAAGGATCAGTGTTTGAGTGAAACAGTCTCATCTAACATCGGTCTCTTAACGATTGACTTTGGACTTTGTTAGTAGAATTTTATTCTACTAATAAAAACCCGATGTTAAACAGATCAGCCAATTTCTATTTCACACTCATCTAGACTTCACATCAATGCTTTATCATATCAACTCTTATGATTCTAACTTTGTTGCACTTTGCAGGAAAATGGATCCCGCAATTGTTCTTACCATTCCCCACCCTCCTATCCCAAATAATAACGCTCAGTTACCCGAGGAAGCCATCCTGCCGAGCGCCGAGTTTGTCGAGTTTATCCCCCACAACTGGCAACTCGACGTCTCTATCCTCCCTAAAGAGTCCCAAACCCTTGCCTTCGACATTCTCACTCGCCATCCCATATATTATGCCCTTTCCACAGCCATAGCCGTTCCCCAGATTTACCTACAACAATTCTGGAACAGGCTCCAATTCATAACCGACCCCGAACCTCACTTCACCTCCACCATTGACTGCGTTCCAGTCAAAGTCACAACCGCAGCCATCCGTCACATTCTTCGTCTTCCCATCCAAGACTATATTCCCTCCATTGACTCGTTCGATCCAAACCCATCCGTCTCAAAAGCCCTATCTGAAATTCAAACCCTAGGGTATGACGGACTCCTTACCAAACCATCCGACTTTCGCACCAAAAACCTTCAGTCCCACTGGAGGATTCTCTTCGATGTGCTCAACAAGTGCCTGACAGCCAAACATTCTGGTCATGACTCAGCATCGGCCCAGGTTTTAGCCATGTTTGCTGGCTTTGCCTACGACCGACACGTGGACTATGCGGCTTTCATCTTTGAAGAATTAAGAAGAGTCCACGTGGAAAGGAGCACGAAGAAAGGACGCAAGTATGTCCCCTATCAACGATTCCTTCAGCTCATCATACAATACGCCATGGATCAGGACGAAGACATTCATGAGCGTCCAGAAGCTAATGTCTATCCAACCGTCGCTATCCAGAAACTGACTTTGCCAAAGGGGGCACCGACGGTACAGGTAATGAAGATTCCATTATCGACTCTGACAAGGTCGAGGGGTACTGATCGGGTAAGGGAATATATGAGAGAAAATTATCCGGATGAGTCTCAGTCTGAATCGACTGAGACTAACCAGTCCGAAGGTGAGCAGCAAGATAGTGAGAACGAGGGAGAAAGGATGGATGTACAACAATCACTGGGTTATGGTGAGAGGGAGGCTGAGAGTGTAAGGGAGGGAGTCGTAGGTGAAACGGCAGAGATGGCGGATTCTGAACGAACCGTCTCTGTCATAAGGCCGAGGGATATATTATCTGAGGGTGAGCCAAGCCCTATCAGCCGGACACCACTTCATAAGACCGTTAGTCCAGCAGTCGCCACAACCCCAACCATCCACTTGGTTTCCCCTCAAAGGAAAACCACTTCATTCCACGGGGATCTTCCACATACGCCATCGCCCTCTCATTCGGAGAGTGGCGGTGTTGAAAGAGGTCACACTCCTCCCCACGTGACCGAACTTCCTTCGCTCACGATTCCATCCCCACAAACAGACACCGTGCATGATGCCTCTGTGGCATCCCCAAGAGCTGCCTCTGTGGCAGCTCCGGAAACTTCCAGATCTGAGCATCCCGTAGTGGAGCCAGAGATGACGGAAGGAAGACCGGGAGTGGCTCAATCTACGCCGTCCACTTCCGGCCATCTCCCCATCAACTTGGAGATGTTAACGGCAGCCTTATGTGCTGCCGGCGTTATCACCCGGGCTGACCTGGACGCCCAAAGGGAGGCAGCCGAGGAACGACATACCACCCTTCTTTCTCTTATAAAGGGTAAGGGTGTCGCCTCCGAAGCCGGCCCCTCACCAGGATCCCATTCAGTCCAACTTCAAATGGCGGAGCTCTCTGACAAACTGGACGCACTTAATCGCCTAATCCTTCAAGTCCAAGACCAGCTAAACTCAAGGATGGATCGCCTTGAGTCGGCGGTTATAGATCTTCAGTGCCGCAATCAGGCCGAAGCCCCCAAAAGAAAACATGACGACCAGGACGACCCTGATCGTCATGAGGGGGAGAAGCGCAGAAAAGTACAATTTGAGGAGCCCATGCTGGGTATAGGGGGAGCAGAGACCGCCGAGGGGTCTGAATTTCAGGGGTCGGGGGAAAAGTCACAAGAGGCTCAGGAGTACATGCTAATAGAAGACGAGCCGATGGTCGAGGGTCCAGCTCCACTGGATCCAATGACAGCCATGGTAGAATTTGAGGAGCCACACGAGAAGGTTGAAATCATATTAGTTTCTGATTCAGATTCTGATACCGAGGACAACCAACCACTTTTAACTCCTAAGCCTGAACCTGACTCTCCAACCAAAAAAATCCTCATCCTCTTCCTTCGATTTCCTGAATTCACCACCCAGAGCCCAACAGGAAGACATACTCTCATCCATCCAAGCTCCCCCATCACTAAAAGAATCCCACATTACAGTCAGCCCACCAAGATCCCCAAGCCCTCCACCAGTCCAACAAACCCAACGCTCAGGTCCCTCCCCAACAAAAAGGGTTGACTGCTTCGATGAGACTCCGGAGGGTCCTGGAGTGTACAGAAAAGACGATTTATTCTTGGTAGACCACTACACCAAAGGAAAAGTTCGCACACTGCCGCAGGAAGAAAAAGACCAAATGCGTCAAGAACGGCGGGGGACAATTATAAAGCTTCTTGAAGCCAAAAAATCTGAACTCGAAGAACCCCCCGTTCAAGGCCTGAAAGAATTTCTGCAGAACTTTCCCCCGGAAAAGTTTCAAAATCCATATCTTGAAGAAAGATTCAAGATGGTTTTCAGAAAGAAGCCTGGAGCCTTCAGCAGACGCCTTCTCATGGAACTTACAAATGTCTCCAAAGCTGAACAGGCTGAATACCACCAATTGATGCTCCGGGAACAAAGGTCTAAGGTGTCGAAGTCAAAGATCAAAAAGCTCAAGACAATCACGATGTGCAAAAGAGCCAGAGTCTTCTATCCATCCTACCAAGTGGAAAGAGAAGATGGGACGGGAGATGACATCTTCGAGAATGATCTTGACTTCATAAGTGCGGATGACGTTGAATTCCTTCACAATACTCTGAAAAATCGCATCAAGAAACGTCTATCGCACATGACCGCACTAGGAGCTCTAGTACGAAGCATGAATCGCCGATCGATAATAATGTGCCTAAGAGATTTTCAGATGGCGATCGAAAGTGCTTTGGTTAAGGTAGGACTACGTGCACCGGAACAAGACAGCTTTCTCCTAGCCCACCACCCGGCCTACAGAGTGATACTTAAAGGAGATCCGGGTGTTATTTATGTGAACCACAAGGGCTACAAAAGGTATATGCGCTTTGAGGATCTACCTTGCTATTCCGATGGTACACTTCGATTGGTTCGAGCTGCTCTCACAAAGAAAGTACAAAATTATGATGCTCAACCAGATCCTGAACAGAGATGCTCACCTACGGAGATACAGAATACACTCAGCGGCATAGACTACCTGAACGAGCGGCTACATACAAGACAAGTAACCAGACGATTCGACGTCATACTTGGTCTTCGTGAATCCACAGATCATGCCCGCGTTCCAGGACCTCCTAAGTGATCGAAAAGGGGGAGATTGTTAGATTTATTATTTCGATCCTAGGAGTTATTTTGTAATATTTATTTTCATTGTAATTTGTCTTGTATTTATTTCTATGTATTTCATGTCTATGTAAAAGTGTAGGGGCCATTGTTGCCAAGTGTTGTAACTTAATTAAAGGAGCCTATAAAAAGGCTCCTAGGGTTACTTTTGAGAAAAATATACGGTTGACATTTGAATTAAAAACACAGCCGCCACTGTTCCATTGTTCTCTCAACATTCAAACATTCATATTGTCTTCTTCTTTATCATACTACATTTATTGAGCTAGTTTCTTTATGTATATGATGAGAATATCATTAAGGTGCTGAATATTTACGGGAATACATCTTTACATCCTTCTTCTTAACAAACAGAACAGGAGCACCCCAAGAAGAAGAACTTGGGCGGATAAAGCCTTTGTCAAGTAGCTCCTGTAACTGTTTCATCATTTCCTGCATTTCTGCAGGGGCTAAACGATAAGGAGCCTTTGCTATTGGAGCAGCTCCGGGAATGAGATCGATACGGAATTCCACTTGACGGTCAGGTGGCAATCCCGAGATATCTTCTGGAAAGACATCTGGAAATTCAGAAACGACTGGAACGGTGGAAGGAGATTTAATTTCAGTCTTTGAATCGACAGCGTAGGCTAAATAAGCGGAAAAACCCTTAGTAACGTGCTTTCGGGCTTTTGCTATAGAGATAAAGCATAAGTCGCCTTTGTGTCTGTTGCCGTAGATACAAACGTCTCGACCCTTAGGAGTGGTAATCTTGATCATTCTTTTCTTACAAACAATATGGGCCTCGTTATGAACCAACCAGTCCATTCTCACTATGACATCAAATTCCACGAACTCAATGGGAATTAAGTCTAAATTGAACACTATGTCCTCATCGCGGCCGCGCTCAGGGGGTCGCGACCGCGACGATGGACGTTCATGTCAGTTCTGCTTCGCGAAAATGGCTGTTCCAGAGGTATCATCAACCCCTAACTCGTTTTATAGCACCAGAAATCCCAGAAAACTAAAAACCAAACCCACAAATCCAAAACACATATATACTAATTTCAGCCACTACACTCTATGATTTCTTACCTCTTAAACTCCAAGAACACATAGAGAAGGAGGAAGAGATTCAGCAACCAATTTCAATTCTTTGATGATCCTTTGTTCTTGTTGGCTTAATACATGCACACACAACACACTTCTTCAGTTTCTAATTTGGGGAAATAAAGGAACAAGTTTCAAATGAGACGCATATATATATTCTCTCCATATTTAGCAGGTTCTGAACCCAATATCTCATTTTCAACATTAATATCAATTAAACTCATTTAAATCCATGATCTCATAATTAATAATAATCCGCTAAAATAACAACCCGGCGACACGTAGAACTCAATCTCGACACGTATGATCCACTAATCGGGATTCTATTGGACCAACACAATAATAATAAATTAAAAATCCAATAAAATAATTCCACGTACCAGACTCAAATCCGGGATGTTACAAATCCTCCCCTCTTAATAAGATTTCGTCCCGGAATCTAGCTCGAACTCTGAAATAGCTGCGAATACCGACTTCTCATTTCTGACTCGGGCTCCCAGGTGGCACTAGTACCATTATGATGTCTCCATTGATCGGTAATCGATTCGGGCTGCTCAACATACCTCAGCTGATCATCAACGGAGATCATGGACAACGACACATACGAATCATCTTTAGCCAACCACTTTCTCAGATGACTCACGTGGAACGTGTCATGCACGCCGACCAACTCTAGAGGCAGGCTCAACCGATATGCTTGATCTCGAACTCTGGCAACAATCTCAAATGGACCGATGTATCGCAGACTCAGTTTGCCTCTATGTCTGAATCTGATAACTCCTTTCCACGACGATACTTTCAACATCACACGGTCCCCATCTCAGAACTCAAGCTCATCAGACGACGATCGACATAACTCTTTGCCGGCTCTGCGCAACTCTCATATGCTCGTGGATCACTGGCACCTTGTCGCTTGTCTCGTGAAGCAACTCAGGCCCGCTGATAGGTCGCTCGCCGACCTCACCCCCACACACAGGGGTTAGACACTTATGCCCGTATAATGCCTCAAACGGAGCCATTTTGATGGAGGCGTGGTAGCTGTTATTATATGCAAACTCAACTAGCGGCAAGTGAACATCCTAACTACCACAGTAGAACTTGCGTAAATCTCTATACATCTTGGTGCTCTCGGGGTGGATAGACAGTCTCGATCGATGCGACTCATCCAATATCAGCTGGCGAAGATTCCCAACTCTCGGAACCCATACTCGGTCATGAAACACAAACAAGCCTCTGTTGTCTCTGATCAGAGCCTCAATCTGCCCAGTAAGCCGCTGTCTTTTCACATTCTCAGCTCGAAGACCCTCTAACTGTGCCAGCCTCAAACTCTCTATCAGGGTCGAAGGAATCTCGAGTCTCGACGCTCGAGAAGTCACACTTTGGCTGCACGCCTTGCGAAACAAAGCATCTGCCACAACATTTTCTTTACCCGGGTGGTACTGGATCTCGCAGTCATAATCCTTAAACAACTCTAAGCTGTGACGCTGCCTCATATGCAGCTCTTTTTGACTAAACAGATACAGAAGACTCTTATAATCGGTATACACGACAAACCGAGACCCATACAGATATTTTTGTCATATCTTCAATGCAATCACGATCGCATCTAACTCAAGGTCATGTATGGTATGGTTGTCCTCATAAGTCTTCAGCTGTCGCGACGCATATGCTATCACCTTACCCCGCTGCATCAGAACACAACCCAACCCAGTACCAGACGCATCGCAATACACCACAAAATTCTTAGTACCCTCTGGCAATGCTAACACTGGAGCCTGACATAACCGGAATTTAACTCTCGGAATGCATACTCTTGATTATCGGACCACACAAAAGGTATGGACTGCCGTGTCAATCTCGTCAACGGCATGGCATCCTCGAAAAGTCCTGGATGAATCATCTGTAGTACCCGGCTAAACCCAAAAAGCTGCGAACCTCAGGATCTGTCTTGGGCGGCTCCCAACTCATCACGACCTCTATTTTAGCAGGATCCACTTTAATCCCCTCAGCACTCACAACATGTCCCAAAAACTGAACCTCCCGCAACCAGAACTCGCACTTGGAGAATTTTGCAAATAATCTCTCCATTCGCAGCAAGGTTAAACCTCTCGCAAGTGCTGCTCGTAGTCCTCGGCACTCCTCGAATAGATCAGGATGTCGTCAATGAACACAATCACAAACCGATCCAATATAGATCTACACACCATGTTCATTAAATCCATGAAAGCTGCGGGTGCGTTAGTTAATCCGAAGGGCATCACCAAAAACTCATAGTGCCCATATCGAGTCCGAAGCGCAGTATTCAGAACATCTTCGTCTATAACTCTCAACTGGCGGTAACCAGATCGCAAATCAATCTTCGAAAAATAGCTCGAACCTTGCAGCTGATCGAACAAATCATCTATACGTGGAAGCCAATATCTATTCTTCACTGTCACCTTATTCAGCTGTTTGTAGTCAATACACATCCGCATGGTGTCGTCCTTCTTCTTAACAAACAAAACTGGTGCTCCCCACGGGGATGCATTGGGACGGATAAATCCACGATCCAATGACTCTTGAAGCTGTGACATCATCTCTCGCATCTCAGTAGGTGCCAGCCTATAAGGAGTCTTAGCAATAGGCATCGCTCCAGGGATAAGGTCGATACGAAACTCAACTTGACGATCTAGCGTTAACGCAGGCAACTCCTCTGGGATTACCTCAGGAAAATCTCTGATCACTGGTATATCCTCTATGGTCTTCTTCTCTTTCCGAGCGTCAACTACATAAGCCAAGAAAGTCTCGCACCCTTTAGAAACATATCTCTGAGCTCTAGCCATTGATACCATACCGATCTCACCTCTACGCCTCTCACCATACATAGTAACACTCTCACTGTCTGAAATGGTTATACGAATCATCTTTTTTGCGCACAAGATATCGGCATGCGTGGCTGTCATCCAATCCATACTCACTATCACATCAAAACTACTGATCTCAATTAGTAGCAGATCAATCGAAAACCGGTGCGCACCAATCTCTAATACACAATCTCGGTAAACCTGACTCACTAATGTCGTACTCCCATCGACCCTATCAATTAATGGAACAGGAAAAGCAGTAGAAGGAATAGAAAAGTACGCACAAAAGACAACAAACATGTATGAGCGGTCCGCTCCAGAATCAAACAAAATGCGAGCACCAAGCCCATTCAGAATGTATGTACTGGAAACCACGTCTGTAGACTCTCGGGCCTCCTCTGCAGTAGCCTGAAACACTCTGCCACGGCCTCTGGGAACTGTGTCGCGGCGACTCGATGATGCAGGCTCGACTCTGGTCCCGCTGGTGCTCACTTCCTGCACCGCCGATGGCGTCTCTGGCAATATGACCTGGCTTCCCACACCGGAAGCATAATGAATCCCTCGAAGTACAAGTCATAGACGTGTGCCCATACTGGCCGCATCGATAACAACACGGCTGCTCAGGCATACAAGATCCGGAATGACGGCGACGACGTCTCTGGCAGTCTCTCTACCCATACGAACTGTCAGCCCGACCCCCTAATGGCTGAGACCTATGTCCCACACTACTCTGACTCTGGCTCGGCACACTGAATCGAGAAGTCTAACCCTGGCTCGATCCTGGAGCCCCTGCCCCTGATACTAACCAGATCTCCTCGATCTATGATCTCTACCCCTGTCACTATCTCTGTCTTGATGGGACCCTGAACTCTGCCCGTGGGAACAACACTGCTCAGGCTGACTCTCTCTTGGTGCGTCCCGAGGCTCTCGCCAATAGCTCGAAGACTGCTCGGATGTCCCCGTCCTCTTCCTCTGTGCCGGTGACTGATCTCTCTACTTTTCTATCTCTCTCTCATACGATCCATCTCTAATGCCCTAGCAAAAGTAGGAGTATCATGCAGTCCCATGAACTCGCGGATATCATATCAAAGACCATCAATAAAAGCATCTGCCTTTCGGCTCTCTATGTCAACATGTTGGGGTGTGAACTGGGAATACTCGTTAAACCTGTCCACGTACTGCTGCACTGTCATGTCACCCTGCTGAAGATGCAGAAATCAACGCTCCATTTCCAGACGCTCGTCCCGAGGAATGTATTGTAGCTCAAATACCGCCCGAAACTGGTCCCAAGATATAGCATTTGCCGCAAACGATGTCATAGAAGACTCAATCGACTTCCACCACTGTGAAGCCCCTCCTCTCAACAAGTAGGTCGCATAACCGACCATGTCTCTGGGGTCAACATGGGCTACACAGAAGGCAACCTCGATCGCAAATAAAATCCACATCAACAAAGTATCATTAGTGGCAATATCGCAATCATCTCATAATACACATCTCAGGGATTAACACAAATCACTATAAATTAAATCTTTCATAAAACATCTTTACATAAGTCAGATTCTTGATACAGATCAACTCGGCAGCTAAACAGCCATACACAACTGATCACTAGCTAACTATCCTAATCAAATAGACATAGATAAACAGACTCTCAAAAGCAACTGTCAACATACAACAGATACACATATACAAGGTCTCTGATCAATCCCGACTCCTACTTTGGCGGCTGCTACGGCTGTGACCCCACTGTCTGACAGACCGCACACAGCAGTGGTTAGCTACACAATAGGCACATGAGCGACCTGACAATAACACTGTTGTATATATATAGTCGCATACTTCTTGACTGGTTAGGGACAGTCAGCCTGCGCGATCACACATTGTGGATTCACTGAGGACTCATACACTTATAACACATATAAAGAGGTAGATAAAATCATACCTGAGGCGCCACAAATCTGTCTCATACACACATCCCAAATTAAATAACACAACTTCGTAAATAAACGCGCTTTGAAAAGAACTCGAGTACTCACCTATTCACTGCTAACTAATCTTAACGATACTGGTCTGATTTTTGTCGCGGCTCAACACGCTGTCTGCTCGACCCTGTACAAATAACATATCTCAAATATTAACACAACCCAACTGATATACACGACATACCTAAACACAGACTCTGTAACTGAACCGAACCCAACAAACAACCCCAAACGAACCCTGAAAGCCCAAAACCAACTCGGTTCAAACCACCGGTTGCGGCCCGTGCTCGGGAGGAATCATGGCCACGCTAAGAGTCGAGGTCGCGCTCAAAACACGACCATGCTTATCATCGCTGCTCGACCGAGTCTGCCCGTGCCACCCTCATCGCGGCCGCGCTCATGGGGTCGCGACCGCGACGATGGACGTGCATGTCTGTTCTGCTTCACGAAAATGACTGTTCCAGGGGTATCATCAACCCCTAACTCGTTTTACAGCATCAGAAATCTCACAAAACTCATATAAAACTACCTCTACAGGCTAAAAACCAAACCCACAAATCCACAACACATATATACAAATTTCATCCACTACACTCTATGATTTCTGACCTCTTAAACTCCAAGAACACAAGGAGAAGGAGGAAGAGATTCAGCAACCAATTTCAATTCTCTGATGATCCTTTCTTCTTGCTGGCTTAATACACGCACACACATCACACTTCTTCAGTTTCTAATTTGGGGAAAGAATGGAACAAGTTTCAAATGAGACGCATACATATATATATATATATATATATATATATATATATATATATATATATATATATATATATATATATATATATATATATATATATATATATATATATATATATATATATATATATATTCTTTCCATATTTAGCAGGTTCTGAACCCAATATCGCAATTTCAACATTAATATCAATTAAACTCATTTAAATCCATGATCTCATAATAAATAATAATCCTCTAAAATAACAACCCGGAACTCAATCCCGACACGTATGATCCACTAATCGGGATTCTATTGGACCGACGCAATAATAATAAATTAAAGATCCAATAAAATTATTAACGTACCAGACTCAAATCCGGGATGTTACAATTATCGTGTGTGTATGATATTGGCACGGGGACTCATTACTCGTAAGGACCCAGTGCACAATCCAAGGGTCAGCCTTTTTATGTTTCCTCGTAAGATTTTTCTTAGTGTATTTTTTTGAATCATTAGTTGACAAAAATAATTAATCGAATGTGGAAAAAAGAAATAAAAATTTGAAAGGTAGGATGAGGTATCATATGTTTGGCTAGACGTGTTCAAACTTAATTGAAACAAGAAAAAAATATGTTGAAAATCATAAAATGCAGTGTTTGAGGATTTCTTCTCTATCACATTTTTATCTTATTTTATGTTTGTTAGAAGTTAGAACTTTTCATACCATTTCAATCTTAACATTGTAATTCAAAATCAACTTCTAGTTATTTCAAACAAAACATTTCATAAATCAATCACTATGAAAGTTTTAATTTAATTACATAATTTGTTAGTTTTCAATGTAATGCTCTCTATAGTCTAGTTGGATAATCCAATACCAATATTATCCTCAGTAATCTTTATATATATATATATATATATATATATATATATATATATATATATATATATATATATATATATATATATATATATATATATATATATATATATGTATGTATGTATACACACACACACACACACACATATATATATATATATATATGTGTGTGTGTGTGTGTGTGTGTGTGTATGTGTGTATGTGTGTTTTCAAAGAAAAAGCTAAAATTAATATTATGAAATAATCATCTGGGAAATTTTCCAGTGAAAAAATGATCATAACATCATATTTGGGTTTTGTTCTTCGAAATAATCATTCCTATAAAACTAGTTTATTTACCCATATAATATACGGATTTGTTTGAATAATAATTTTTTAATAAATTATAAATTTTAGAACAAGTATAGAATTTGATGATAAACATTAGTACAAACTATAAATTATGAAAGAGTCGTGACTCGATATTAATCTTAGACATATATAAATTATAAATGAAAAAAAAATATTAGAATAATTTAGTGAACCTCCATATAATGAATGAGAAAAGTATGGTAAAATCCTTAGAATAATTTAAAGGATTTGAATGATATCCAAAGGATTTACATATAAAAATGACTCTCAGCTTTGTTTGTTAGAAAAAAAAGGGAAGGATTTTAAAATATTTTAGTTTCTAAAATCCATTCACATAAGATTTCTCAAATCCAGTGAGTATCCCTATTATTTTTCTTTCCCCATCCATAAGGAAATCAAAATCCCTTCTTAACCCCACGCGGACAATTCATCTCTTTCGATGTTTTCTGCCTTCGCTCTTTTCCTCCCTGCGATTCTACAATTGGTACCTCATCTCAATTCATCTTCTCGACTGGAGAAGGTATTTCTATTCTTTCCCCTTAATTTTGCAATCGGTTCCTCATCTTAATTTTGCTTCTGTAATAGCTTTTGCTTATGTTCCAATTCAATTCCCATGCACTTGGAATCGATTTTGCTTTTGCCATGGAATGACCTGCTTCTGTTTGATTTTTCCATGGAATCGATTTTGTTTTTGTATTTGGTCAAAACTTGAAACTAGCCGCATCAAATTGCCATGGAATAGATATTGGTTTTGCAACTACATGTGTGCAATGATCGGCTTGTGTTCGATTTTTAACAACTACATGCTGCATGTAATTGGATATGATGATTTTGAGTTCTTTTAAATTGGTGTGATATATAGTATAATTAACTTGTTTGTTTCAAAGATCACCCAAAGTAGATGGCTTTTGACATATCAATGGTTGAAACTGATCAAATTCTTTTTAACTACTACATGCAGCATGTTTGTAAAAAGGATTATGTGTGCTGAAAACATTTTTATTGTTTCTTTTGTGCAATTAACTTGTTTGTTTGTTTCAAAGATCTCCTGTATGTACATTTTTATTGGTTATGTGATATTATTGGTTATGTGATAGATTTGATTTGGAATCTGATATAATTGTTTAGTAACCGACTATTGCTAACTTCTCACCATGATCTTAAGTTGATTTTAAATCATTCATGGCTTGTTGTATTAGAACAATACCTAGCCCTTGAGCTGTAAATCATTCTGATTTGCAAAGTATATGTTTGTGTTTTTTATTTGATGAATTCATGCCGCTAATTAATGTTTTTCCAGATTTGCTTAATATCTTAATTGTTTCTCATTTAATGAGATGATATTGCAGATTTGTTAAGGGTGTCTATCATGGCCCGACTTAGTTTAACAACACGATCACGTAGTCAAAGGAGGATAGAATTATTGGAATGTTTTACTATAGTTGCCCACATTGTAGTGTTCTTTGTTTGTTCATTATGGATGATGATGGTCAAAAGGAGAGTTAAAACACGAATTGGCTACTCTTCTTTGAAAAATGACCATTTCTTAATATTACATAGGATTGTTTATGAGAGTGACACTTTAGCCATATCACAAATTAGAATGAACCAAAGATGCTTCAAAAAGTTGTGTGACATGCTTGAAACATTAGGGGTTTAAAAGCGACTAGGTTTATGGATGTTGATGAGCAAGTTGCCATGTTTCTACACATTATTGCTTATAATTTGAAGAATCGTGTCATAATTTGTCGTTATCATCGTTCCGGAGAAAAAACTAGTAGACATTTTTTTTGGGTTTGTAATGAGGTGATAAGGTTGCATACACATTTGATTAAGAAACCGGAACCAGTTCCTGAAAACTCTACCGATCAAAGATGGAAATGGTTTAAGGTATACATATTCTTTTTAAGAACTTATTAGTTATAAATGCTTCATTAAAGTTTTTTGACCATGTTTTTTTTATCCTAGAATTGTCTAAGAGCTTTAGATGGGACTTACATAAAGTGTTTAGTTCCACTTAAAGATAAGCCTAGATATAGAACAAGAAAGAATGAAATTGCAACAAATGTGCTCGGGGTATGTTCACAAGACTTGAAATTTATATATGCATTACTGGGATGGGAGGGCTCAGCAGCTGATGGTAGAGTGTTACACGATGCTCTTCTTAGGCCACATGGATTAAAAGTACCAAGACCGTGTAAGTAACTACATGTGTTACCTGTAAATTAATAAAGTATATTCATTAATAACTAATCATTGACAAAAATCTTTTATTAGGCTATTACTTGGTTGATGCCGGATACACAAATTAAGAGGGTTTTTTTGGCTCCTTATAGAGGTCAAAGATAGCATCTAAATGAGTGGTGTGATGGACACCAACCAACTACACCGAAAGAATTATTCAATATGAAACATTCTTCAGCTAGAAATGTTATTGAAAGGTGTTTTGGTATTTTGAAAGCAAGATGTGTATTAGATTGGAATATATTTTTCTCTTGTCCATATTAATAATTGGAACATGTATATATACAAAAAATACAACGTAATTTAAGGAACTATACACGGTAAATTACAACTAATTTGGCTAATCAAATAAAACTTAATTAGTAGAAGATTTTTCTCCAATACCCCCTTCAAGCACGGTGGTGGACGAACTCGTAACTGATCACGAAACGTCTCAAAGAGTGGTCTTGGTAACGGCTTTGTGAAAATGTCAGCCACTTGAAGCTTGGTAGGAACAAACTTTGTGTGCAATTTACCAGACAACACGAATTCACAAATAAAGTGATAATCGATATCAATATGTTTAGCTCTTTGGTGTGCTACCAGATTTTCGCTAAGAAAGATGGCACTTAAATTATCACACAATAAAGTGGGACGATCATATGGCAATGCATTTAAGTCAAGCAATAAATGGGAAATCCATATAAGTTCTGCAGCGGTGTTGGCCATTGCTTGGTATTCCGACTCGCAAACAAACTATTGGTTGCTTTTTTGCACTCTAAGACACAAGATTTCGACCAAAAAAGATTGAGTAACCGTAGGTTGAACGCCTGGTTTCGATGCAACGAGTCGAGTTGGCATCAGAATAGCCAATGAGTGTGGATCTTTTGGGACATGAAAAATAGAGACCATGCGTAAGAGTATCTTTGACATATCACATAATCCTTTTTACCAATGTAAAATGATGGTATGTTGGAGAACGAATAAACTGACTTGCTTGATTAACGACGTATGATAGGTCTGGTCTCATTATAGTCAAATACTGAAGAGCTCCTACAAAGGAACGGTATAGAGTAGGATCATGAAAGGTATTACCGCTGGTGGTGAAGACATCGTTAGTCGCAAGAGGTGTCCCAACATGTTTTGAATCAAGAAGACCAGCCCGACTTAGTATATCATGAGCATACTTACTTTGGTTGAGAAACAAACCATCTGATGTATAAGAAACTTTAAGGCCAAGGAAGTAACTTAATTTGCCTAAATCTTTAATAGCAAATTCAGTGTTTAGGCGACTAATGAAGCGTGCAATGGTTGGCTCATGATTGCCCGTTAGGATGATGTCATCAACGTACACCAATAAATATAAAAGACATGAGCCACGATGGAAGAGAAAAAGTGATGTGTCGGCTTGACTGCATTTAAGGCCTTGGTTGACTAAAACGAACTCAACCATTGAAACCAAGCCCTTGGAGCTTGTCGAAGTCCATAAATCGCTTTGTTTAAATGACACATGTGGTTTGGATGACGTTGATAACCGTATCCTGGTGGTTGCTCCATGTATACCATTTCGCGAAGTGCTACTGTTAAGAGGCCACCAACGACTACTTCTGCACCAAAGAAATATGAGCCCAAGAGGGCTAAGGCCAGAGCATTCCAGATCTCTGCTAATGAGGCACGTGAGATGCCTGATGTTGTTACCAGTATCTTTCTCCTTAACTCTTTACCAGCTCGCATATTATTTGACTCTGGTGCGAAGCGTTCATTTGTATCGTATGTGTTTGCTCGACATCTAAATGTTACACCTAGTACTTTATCTATGCATGTATCTGTGGAGACCGCTAATGGTTCCATTGTTCTTGCGACTGAAGTCTATAAGAATTGTGTTTTGAATCTCGAGGAACGTGATTTCCCTATTGATTTGATTCTGATGGTTATCGGTGGATTCGATGTTATCGTAGGCATGATTTGGTTAGCAGCCAATAATGCCAATATTCTATGTTCGAAGCGTTTGATACGAATTCCTGTTGAACACGAAAATTGTATATATATTTTTGGTGAGCGTCGAAGTGGAGACATGGGTCTAATTTCCATGATCAAGGCCCGTAGGCATATCTCTAGAGGTTGTGAGTCTTTTCTTGCTTATGCTATTGATTCTTCCGAAGTAAAGAAGTCTGTTTCTTATATCCCCATTGTTCGGGAATTTCCTGATGTTTTTCCTGAAGAGTTGCCAGGCTTGCCGCCCAATAGGCAAGTTGAGTTCCGTATTGACTTGGTGCCGGGAGCAGCCCTGATCGCTCGTGCACCATATCGGTTGGCACCTGCAGAGATGAAGGAGATGATGTCTCAGCTGCAGGAACTTCTTGATCAAGGATTCATTCGACCGAGCACATCGTCGTGGGGTGTTTTGGTTTTATTTGTCAAAAAGAAAGATGGTACCTTTCGGATGTGCATAGATTATCGAGAGTTAAATAAGGTTACCATAAAGAATAAATATCCGTTACCTCGTATCGATGATCTTTTTGATCAGTTCCAAGGTGCGTCATACTTCTCAAAGAACAATCTGAGGTCTGGCTATCATCAGTTGAAGATTAATGAGGCTGATATCCCAAAGACCGCTTTTCGTACTAGGTATGGACATTATGAGTTTCTAGTTATGCCATTTGGCTTAACCAATGCTCCAGCAGCATTTATGGATCTAATGAATCGAGTCTGTCATCCGATGCTTGATAAGTCGGTAATAGTTTTTATCGATGATATCATTGTCTACTCGAAATCTGAATCTGACCATGCCATGCACTTGAGGCAGTTGCTAGAGTTGTTGCGAAAGGAGCAATTATATGCCAAGTTTTCAAAATTCGAATTTTGGTTACATGAGGTACAGTTCCTTGGCCACAAAATTAGTGGCAAGGGAGTTTCTGTTGATTAATCTAAAGTTGAGGCCATCCGAAATTGGAAGCAACCCCGTAATGCCTCTGAGGTCCGCAGTTTTCTTGGTCTTGCTGGCTATTATCGCCGATTCATCCGCGATTTTTCTAAAATCACAGTTCCTTTGACCACCATGACTCGTAAAAGTGTTAAGTTCTCTTGGGGAGAGCCGCAGGAAGTAGCATTTCAGGAATTAATAAAACATTTGAGTGAAGCTCCTATTCTTTCTTTACCCGAGGGTAATGAAGATTTTGTGGTTTATAGTGATGCATCACTACACGGTCTCGGATGTGTTTTGATGCAACGGGGTAGAGTTATTGCTTATGCATCCCGTCAACTTAAAGACTATGAAAAGAATTATCCTACTCACGACTTGGAGTTAGCCACTGTTGTTTTTGCCTTGAAATTATGGCGACATTATCTGTATGGTATCCGATGCCAGTTATTTACCGACCACAAGAGTCTCAAATATATCTTTGATCAGAAAGAGTTGAACATGTGTCAACAACGAGCCATGGAATTGATCAAGGATTATGATTGTGAGATACTATACCACCCGGGTAAAGCTAACGTGGTGGCCGATGCTCTAAGTCACAAGTCCTACTCTGGCATTCTATGTTGTGCAACAACCCGAGTTCCCGCTAAGACCGCTATGATCGTCAAACTTATTCGATTTCAGACTGAAGCTTTGACCGATGAACACATTAAGTCTGAGCGTATGGTTGGGCATGTCCAGCGCCTTTCTCCCGATAGTCGAGGTGTTATGTTGTTTGATGCTCGTATTTGGGTACCTAAACGAGGGGGTATTCGTGATATTGTTTTGTCTGAGGCCTACAATTCCCGACTTTCTGTTCATCCGGGTAGTAGAAAGATGTATCGGGACTTATGTGAGGATTTTTGGTGGCCGGGCCTCAAAAGGGACGTCGGCGAATATATTCAGAATTGCATAGTTTGTCTACAAGTTAAAGCAGAGCATCAGAAACCATATGACAGTATGCAGCCGTTAAATATTCGTCAATGGAAATGGGAGGCAATTTCCATGGACTTTGTGACAAAACTACCCAAGACTCTACGACAGCACGACTCTATCTGGGTATGCTATGACATTTCCTCTTTGCATCAGTACTGCTCCAATCTCATGCCTGATGCATCAATGTAAACTATGAAGTCCTCATTCCCTTCAGGCAAGGCCAAAACAGGTGCTTCACTTAACAGATTCTTCAACTTAACAAAAGCCGGTTGTTGTTCAACTTCCTAGACGAAAGTTGCATTCTTGTGAGTAAGCTTAGTAAGCGGAACGACTATCTCGGAAAAGTCTTTGATGAATTGGCGGTAGTAACCAGCCAATCCCAGAAAACTGCGGATCTGAGAGGCGTTGCGAGGTGATTCCCAGTTCTGGATAGCCTCGATATTTGCAGGATCAACAGCAATACTAGCACCAGATATCACGTGCCCCATTAATTGGATCTGAATTGAACGTTGAGAAGGAACAAGTTAACAAAGAGTTTACAAACGAGTATAAGGATCATGAAATTGTTTCGAATGTTTGAGACGTACCTGCCTCAACCAGAATTCACATTTTGAGAATTTGGCATAAAGTCGCTCTTTGCGCAACAACTCTAGTAATTCTCGCAAATGTGTAGCATGATCCTCTTCGGTCTTTGAATATATTAGAATGTCATCGATGAAAATGATGACACACTTGTCGAGCATTGGCCGACAGACTCTATTCATGAGATCCATGAAAGCAGTCGGCGCATTCGTAAGACCGAACGACATCACCAGAAACTCTAGTGTCCGTAACGAGTTTGGAATGTCATCTTGATGGACTTTGAGTTGATGATATCCTGATCGAAGATCAATCTTCGAGAAATAACTAGCGCCTTGCAGCTGGTCGAAGAGATCATCAATTCGGGGCAATGGGTACTTGTTTTTTATTGTCACTTTGTTGAGTTAACGGTAGTCGATGCACATACGCAATGTGTCATCCTTCTTCTTAACAAACAGAACAGGAGCACCCCAAGAAGAAGAACTTGGGCGGATAAAGCCTTTGTCAAGTAGCTCCTGTAACTGTTTCATCATTTCCTGCATTTCTGCAGGGGCTAAACGATAAGGAGCCTTTGCTATTGGAGCAGCTCCGGGAATGAGATCGATACGGAATTCCACTTGACGGTCATGTGGCAATCCCGAGATATCTTCTAGAAAGACATCTGGAAATTCAGAAACGACTGGAACGGTGGAAGGAGATTTAATTTCAGCCTTTGAATCGACAGCGTAGGCTAAATAAGCGGAAAAACCCTTAGTAACGTGCTTCGGGCTTTTGCTATAGAGATAAAGCATAAGTCGCCTTTGTGTTCGTTGCCGTAGATACAAACGTCTCGACCCTTAGGAGTGGTAATCTTGATCATTCTTTTCTTACAAACAATATGGGCCTCGTTATGAACCAACCAGTCCATTCTCACTATGACATCATATTCCACGAACTCAATGGGAATTAAGTCTAAATTGAACACTACGTCCTCATCGCGGCCGCGCTCAGGGGGTCGCGACCGCGACGATGGACGTTCAGGTCAGTTCTGCTTCGCGAAAATGGCTGTTCCAGAGGTATCATCAACCCCTAACTCGTTTTATAGCACCAGAAATCCCAGAAAACTAAAAACCAAACCCACAAATCCAAAACACATATATACTAATTTCAGCCACTACACTCTATGATTTCTTACCTCTTAAACTCCAAGAACACATAGAGAAGGAGGAAGAGATTCAGCAACCAATTTCAATTCTTTGATGATCCTTTCTTCTTGTTGGCTTAATACACGCACACACAACACACTTCTTCAGTTTCTAATTTGGGGAAATAAAGGAACAAGTTTCAAATGAGACGCATATATATATTCTTTCCATATTTAACAGGTTCCGAACCCAATATCTCATTTTCAACATTAATATCAATTAAACTCATTTAAATCCATGATCTCATAATTAATAATAATCCGCTAAAATAACAACCCGGCGACACGTAGAACTCAATCCCGACACGTATGATCCACTAATCGGGATTCTATTGGACCAACACAATAATAATAAATTAAAAATCCAATAAAATAATTCCACGTACCAGACTCAAATCCGGGATGTTACAAATCCTCCCCTCTTAATAAGATTTCGTCCCGGAATCTAGCTCGAACTCTGAAATAGCTGCGAATACCGACTTCTCATTTCTGACTCGGGCTCCCAGGTGGCACTAGTACCCTTATGATGTCTCCATTGATCGGTAATCGATTCGGGCTGCTCAACATACCGCAGCTGATCATCAACGGAGATCATGGACAACGACACATACGAATCATCTTTAGCCAACCACTTTCTCAGATGACTCACGTGGAACGTGTCATGCACGCCGACCAACTCTAGAGGCAGGCTCAACCGATATGCTTGATCTCGAACTCTGGCAACAATCTCAAATGGACCGATGTATCGCAGACTCAGTTTGCCTCTATGTCTGAATCTGATAACTCCTTTCCACGGCGATACTTTCAACATCACACAGTCCCCATCTCGGAACTCAAGCTCATCAGACGACGATCGACATAACTCTTTGCCGGCTCTGCGCAACTCTCATATGCTCGCGGATCACTGGCACCTTGTCGCTCGTCTCGTGAAGCAACTCAGGCCCGCTGATAGGTCGCTCGCCGACCTCACCCCCACACACAGGGGTTAGACACTTCTGCCCGTATAATGCCTCAAACGGAGCCATTTTGATGGTGGCGTGGTAGCTGTTATTATATGCAAACTCAACTAGCGGCAAGTGAACATCCTAACTACCACAGTAGAACTTGCGTAAATCTCTATACATCTTGGTGCTCTCGGGGTGGATAGACAGTCTCGATCGATGCGACTCATCCAATATCAGCTGGCGAAGATTCCCTACTCTCGGAACCCATACTCGGTCATGAAACACAAACAAGCCTCTGTTGTCTCTGATCAGAGCCTCAATCTGCCCAGTAAGCCGCTGTCTTTTCACATTCTCAGCTCGAAGACCCTCTAACTGTGCCAGCCTCAAACTCTCTATCAGGGTCGAAGGAATCTCGATTCTCGACGCTCGAGAAGTCACACTTTGGCTGCACGCCTTGTGAAACAAAGCATCTGCCACAACATTTTCTTTACCCGGGTGGTACTGGATCTCGCAGTCATAATCCTTAAACAACTCTAAGCTGTGACGCTACCTCATATTCAGCTCTTTTTGACTAAACAGATACAGAAGACTCTTATAATCGGTATACACGACAAACTGAGACCCATACAGATATTTTTGTCATATCTTCAATGCAATCACGATCGCATCTAACTCAAGGTCATGTATGGTATGGTTGTCCTCATAAGTCTTCAGCTGTCGCGACGCATATGCTATCATCTTACCCCGCTGCATCAGAACACAACCCAACCCAGTACCAGACGCATCGCAATACACCACAAAATTCTTAGTACCCTCTGGCAA
Source organism: Centrapalus pauciflorus (assembly GCA_020465985.1). Taxonomy (NCBI): domain Eukaryota; kingdom Viridiplantae; phylum Streptophyta; class Magnoliopsida; order Asterales; family Asteraceae; genus Centrapalus; species Centrapalus pauciflorus. Next base: position 28,207 of record JAANYP010005917.1, read on the forward strand.
TGCTAACACTGGAGCCTGACATAACCGGAATTTAACTCTCGGAATGCATACTCTTGATTATCGGACCACACAAAAGGTATGGACTGCCGTGTCAATCTCGTCAACGGCATGGCATCCTCGAAAAGTCCTGGATGAATCATCTGTACTACCCGACTAAACCCAAAAAGCTGCGAACCTCAGGATCTGTCTTGGGCGGCTCCCAACTCATCACGACCTCTATTTTAGCAGGATCCACTTTAATCCCCTCAGCACTCACAACATGTCCCAAAAACTGAACCTCCCGCAACCAGAACTCGCACTTGGAGAATTTTGCAAATAATCTCTCCATTCGCAGCAAGGTTAAACCTCTCGCAAGTGCTGCTCGTAGTCCTCGGCACTCCTCGAATAGATCAGGATGTCGTCAATGAACACAATCACAAACCGATCCAATATAGATCTACACACCATGTTCATTAAATTCATGAAAGCTGCGGGTGCGTTAGTTAATCTGAAGGGCATCACCAAAAACTCATAGTGCCCATATCGAGTCCGAAGCGCAGTATTCAGAACATCTTCGTCTCTAACTCTCAACTGGCGGTAACCAGATCGCAAATCAATCTTCGAAAAATAGCTCGAACCCTGCAGCTGATCGAACAAATCATCTATACGTGGAAGCCAATATCTATTCTTCACTGTCACCTTATTCAGCTGTTTGTAGTCAATACACATCCGCATGGTGTCGTCCTTCTTCTTAACAAACAAAACTGGTGCTCCCCACGGGGATGAATTGGGACGGATAAATCCACGATCCAATGACTCTTGAAGCTGTGACATCATCTCTCGCATCTCAGTAGGTGCCAGCCTATAAGGCGTCTTAGCAATAGGCACCGCTCCAGGGATAAGGTCGATACGAAACTCAACTTGACGATCTAGCGGTAACGCAGGCAACTCCTCTGGGAATACCTCAGGAAAATCTCTGATCACTGGTATATCCTCTATGGTCTTCTTCTCTTTCCGAGCGTCAACTACATAAGCCAAGAAAGTCTCGCACCCTTTAGAAACATATCTCTGAGCTCTAGCCATTGATACCATACCGATCTCACCTCTACGCCTCTCACCATACAACACTCTCACTGTCTGAAATGGTTATACGAATCATCTTTTTTGCGCACAAGATATCGGCATGCGTGGCTGTCATCCAATCCATACTCACTATCACATCAAAACTACTGATCTCAATTGGTAGCAGATCAATCGAAAACCGGTGCGCACCAATCTCTAATACACAATCTCGGTAAACCTGACTCACTAATGTCATACTCCCATCGACCCTATCAATTAATGGAACAGGCAAAGCAGTAGAAGGAATAGAAAAGTACGCACAAAAGACAACAAACATGTATGAGCTGTCCGCTCCAGAATCAAACAAAATGCGAGCACCAAGCCCATTCAGAATGTATGTACTGGAAACCACGTCTGTAGACTCTCGGGCCTCCTCTGCAGTAGCCTGAAACACTCTGCCACGGCCTCTGGGAACTGTGTCGCGGCGACTCGATGATGGAGGCTCGACTCTGGTCCCGCTGGTGCTCACTTCCTGCACCGCCGATGGCGTCTCTGGAAATATGACCTGGCTTCCCACACCGGAAGCATAATGAATCCCTCGAAGTACAAGTCATAGACGTGTGCCCATACTGGCCGCATCGATAACAACACGGCTGCTCAGGCATACAAGATCCAGAATGACGGCGACGACGTCTCTGGCAGTCTCTCTACCCATACGAACTGTCAGCCCGACCCCCTAATGGCTGAGACCTATGTCCCACACTACTCTGACTCTGGCTCGGCACACTGAATCGAGAAGTCTGACCCTGGCTCGATCCTGGAGCCCCTGACCCCTGATACTAACCAGATCTCCTCGATCTATGATCTCTACCCCTGTCACTATCTCTGTCTTGATGGGACCCTGAACTCTGCCCGTGGGAACAACACTGCTCAGGCTGACTCTCTCTTGGTGCGTCCCGAGGCTCTCGCCAATAGCTCGAAGACTGCTCGGATGTCCCCGTCCTCTTCCTCTGTGCCGGTGACTGATCTCTCTACTTTTCTATCTCTCTCTCATACGATCCATCTCTAATGCCCTAGCAAAAGTAGGAGTATCATGCAGTCCCATGAACTCGCGGATATCATATCAAAGACCATCAATAAAAGCATCTGCCTTTCGGCTCTCTATGTCAACATGTTGGGGTGTGAACTGGGAATACTCGTTAAACCTGTCCACGTACTGCTGCACTGTCATGTCACCCTGCTGAAGATGCAGAAATCAACGCTCCATTTCCAGACGCTCGTCCCGATGAATGTATTGTAGCTCAAATACCGCCCGAAACTGGTCCCAAGATATAGCATTTGCCGCAAACGATGTCATAGAAGACTCAATCGACTTCCACCACTGTGAAGCCCCTCCTCTCAACAAGTAGGTCGCATAACCGACCATGTCTCTGGGGTCAACATGGGCTACACAGAAGGCAACCTCGATCGCAAATAAAATCCACATCAACAAAGTATCATTAGTGGCAATATCGCAATCATCTCATAATACACATCTCAGGGATTAACACAAATCACTATAAATTAAAACTTTCATAAAACATCTTTACATAAGTCAGATTCTTGATACAGATCAACTCGGCATCTAAACAGCCATACACAACTGATCACTAGCTAACTATCCTAATCTAATAGACATAGATAAACAGACTCTCAAAAGCAACTGTCAACATACAACAGATACACATATACAAGGTCTCTGATCAATCCCGACTCCTACTTTGGCGGCTGCTACGGCTGTGACCCCACTGTCTGACAGACCGCACATAGCAGTGGTTAGCTACACAATAGGCACATGAGCGACCTGACAATAACACTGTTGTATATATATAGTCGCATACTTCATGACTGGTTAGGGACAGTCAGCCTGCGCGATCACACATTGTGGATTCACTGAGGACTCATACACTTATAACACATATAAAGAGGTAGATAAAATCATACCTGAGGCGCCACAAATCTGTCTCATACACACATCACAAATTAAATAACACAACTTCGTAAATAAGCGTGCTTTGAAAAGAACTCGAGTACTCACCTATTCACTGCTAACTAATCTTAACGATACTGGCCTGATTACTGTCGCGGCTCAACACGCTGTCTGCTCGACCCTGTACAAATAACATATCTCAAATATTAACACAACCCAACTGATATACACGACATACCTAAACACAGACTCTGTAACTGAACCGAACCCAACAAACAACCCCAAACGAACCCTGAAAGCCCAAAATCAACTCGGTTCAAACCACCGGGTTGCGGCCCGTGCTCGGGAGGAATCATGGCCACGCTAGGAGTCGAGGTCGCGCTCAAAACACGACCATGCTTATCATCGCTGCTCGACCGAGTCTGCCCGTGCCACCCTCATCGCGGCCGCGCTCAAGGGGTCGCGACCGCGACGATGGACGTGCATGTCTGTTCTGCTTCACGAAAATGACTGTTCCAGGGGTATCATCAACCCCTAACTCGTTTTACAGCATCAGAAATCTCACAAAACTCATATAAAACTACCTCTACAGGCTAAAAACCAAACCCACAAATCCACAACACATATATACAAATTTCATCCACTACACTCTATGATTTCTGACCTCTTAAACTCCAAGAACACAAGGAGAAGGAGGAAGAGATTCAGCAACCAATTTCAATTCTCTGATGATCCTTTCTTCTTGCTGGCTTAATACACGCACACACATCACACTTCTTCAGTTTCTAATTTGGGGAAAGAATGGAACAAGTTTCAAATGAGACGCATATACATATATATATATATATATATATATATATATATATATATATATATATATATATATTCTTTCCATATTTAGCAGGTTCTGAACCCAATATCGCAATTTCAACATTAATATCAATTAAACTCATTTAAATCCATTATCTCATAATAAATAATAATCCTCTAAAAATAACAACCCGGAACTCAATCTCGACACGTATGATCCACTAATCGGGATTCTATTGGACCAACGCAATAATAATAAATTAAAGATCCAATAAAATAATTTCACGTACCAGACTCAAATCCGGGATGTTACAATTATCGTGTGTGTATGATATTGGCACGGGGACTCATTACTCGTTAGGACCCAATGCACAATCCAAGGGTCAGGCTTTTTATGTTTCCTCGTAAGATTTTTCTTAGTGTATTTTTTTGAATCATTAGTTGACAAAAATAATTAATCGAATGTGAAAAAAAGAAATAAAAATTTGAAAGGTAGGATGAGGTATCATATGTTTGGCTAGACGTGTTCAAACTTAATTGAAACAAGAAAAAAATATGTTGAAAATCATAAAATGCAGTGTTTGAGGATTTCTTCTCTATCACATTTTTATCTTATTTTATGTTTGTTAGAAGTTAGAACTTTTCATACCATTTCAATCTTAACATTGTAATTCAAAATCAACTTCTAGTTATTTCAAACAAAACATTTCATAAATCAATCACTATGAAAGTTTTAATTTAATTACATAATTTGTTAGTTTTCAATGTAATGCTCTCTATAGTCTAGTTGGATAATCCAATACCAATATTATCCTCAGTAATCTTTATATATATATATATATATATATATATATATATATATATATATATATATATATATATATATATATATATATATATATATATATATATATATATATATATATAGATATATATATATATATATATATAGGGTCAGGTTCTATGGGGCACCATATGCATCGGGAACCAAAAAAGGAACCAACCACAGCCCTTAGATTAAATGATCATTGATGCATCACGCGATGCATGTATTTGGTATGCATAGGGGTATTTTTGGAAGAATAAATATAACTAGTCAAATAAAATTTAATGTTATATTAATTAAATATTCAATCAATATTTAAACAATAAATGCTAATTAATATTAATTGATACACTTCCAAAATTACAAAATCTAAACAAATTCAAAAAAAAAAAAAAAGATTTGATGTCGATGCATATAATATTTATCCTTCAATTCGTAATGCATCTCGGTTTCTTCATCCTCATTTTCGGTCATATTCAACATCTTCTTCGTCCCACCATCATGCATCACCAAAATGGTGATGCATTTTCATCGGATTTATCTTCAAAACACGATGCATCTTCATTTGATTCATCAAAAATACGATGCATCTTCATTTGATTCATAAAATACATGATGCATCTTCATCGTATTGCATCTCGGCCATAAAAAACATGATGCATGTTCATCAGATTCATCAAAAATCATCTTCTTCAGATTCATCTTCCATAAATATCGGATAAACACGATTAATCTTTCAAAAATTTTCATAAAGAAAATGCATAAAAAAAACAACTATACATTTAAACGATATCATTCCATCATCATAATCTTCATTAAAATGGCACAATGAACCGACTGCTATGCAGGGGGCGGTGGCCGCCAATTTTAGAGAGAGAGAGAGATGCCAATGGGGTGGCGGCCACCGAGAGAGGGGGTGGTGGCCGCCGACTTTAGAGAAATGAGGAGAGAGATAAGGGTGATCATCATCTTCATTAAACTGCATCGTGAACCGGCTGCTATGTATGGGGTGGTGGTCGCCGACTTTAGATAAAGGGGTGGCAATGGGGTGGTGGCCGCCGGGAGAGGGGGTGGTGGCCGGCCGCCGGATTTAGAGAGAGGGGGAAAGAGATAAGGGTGAGGGAGAGAATGTGGGAGAGATAATTGGATTGTTTGTTATTTTGTTATTTTAATTATTTAATTACCTAAATTAATTAATTCTATTTTAAATGTTTCCAAAATTTATTTTAATTATAATTAAATATAAATGACAAGTTTAGCATTCCTAAAACGCCCTTAATGCATTTTTGGTTCCCATTTGGTTCCCGATGCATATGGTGCCCCATAGAACCTCAATCTATATATATATATGTATACACACACACACATATATATATATATATATATGTGTGTGTGTGTGTGTGTGTGTGTGTGTATGTGTGTATGTGTGTTTTCAAAGAAAAAGCTAAAATTAATATTATGAAATAATCATCTGGGAAATTTTCCAGTGAAAAAATGATCATAACATCATATTTGGGTTTTGTTCTTCGAAATAATCATTCCTATAAAACTAGTTTATTTACCCATATAATATACGGATTTGTTTGAATAATAATTTTTTAATAAATTATAAATTTTAGAACAAGTATAGAATTTGATGATAAACATTAGTACAAACTATAAATTATGAAAGAGTCGTGACTCGATATTAATCTTAGACATATATAAATTATAAATGAAAAAAAATTATTAGAATAATTTAGTGAACCTCCATATAATGAATGAGAAAAGTATGGTAAAATCCTTAGAATAATTTAAAGGATTTGAATGATATCCAAAGGATTTACATATAAAAATGACTCTCAGCTTTGTTTGTTAGAAAAAAAAGGGAAGGATTTTAAAATATTTTAGTTTCTAAAATCCATTCACATAAGATCTCTCAAATCCAGTGAGTATCCCTATTATTTTTCTTTCCCCATCCATAAGGAAATCAAAATCCCTTCTTAACCCCACGCGGACTATTCATCTCTTTCGATGTTTTCTGCCTTCGCTCTTTTCCCCCCTGCGATTCTACAATTGGTTCCTCATCTCAATTCATCTTCTCGACTGGAGAAGGTATTTCTATTCTTTCCCCTTAATTTTGCAATCGGTTCCTCATCTTAATTTTGCTTCTGTAATAGCTTTTGCTTATGTTCCAGTTCAATTCCCATGCACTTGGAATCGATTTTGCTTTTGCCATGGAATGATCTGCTTCTGTTCGATTTTTCCATGGAATCGATTTTGTTTTTGTATTTGGTCAAAACTTCAAACTAGCCGCATCAAATTGCCATGGAATAGATATTGGTTTTGCAACTACATGTGTGAAATGATCGGCTCCTGTTCGATTTTTAACAACTACATGCTGCATGTAATTGGATATGATGATTTTGAGTTCTTTTAAATTGGTGTGATATATAGTATAATTAACTTGTTTGTTTCAAAGATCATCCAAAGTAGATGGCTTTTGACATATCAATGGTTGAAACTGATCAAATTCTTTTTAACTACTACATGCAGCATGTTTGTAGAAAGGATTATGTGTGCTGAAAACATTTTTATTGTTTCTTTTGTGCAATTAACTTGTTTGTTTGTTTCAAAGATCACCTGTATGTACATTTTTATTGGTTATGTGATATTATTGGTTATGTGATAGATTTGATTTGGAATCTGATATAATTGTTTAGTAACCGACTATTGCTAACTTCTCACCATGATCTTAAGTTGATTTTAAATCATTCATGGCTTGTTGTATTAGAACAATACCTAGCCCTTGAGCTGTAAATCATTCTGATTTGCAAAGTATATGTTTGTGTTTTTTATTTGATGAATTCATGCCGCTAATTAATGTTTTTCCAGATTTGCTTAATATCTTAATTGTTTCTCATTTAATGAGATGATATTGCAGATTTGTTAAGGGTGTCTATCATGGCCCGACTTAGTTTAACAACACGATCACGTAGTCAAAGGAGGATAGAATTATTGGAATGTTTTACTATAGTTGCCCACATTGTAGTGTTCTTTGTTTGTTCATTATGGATGATGATGGTCAAAAGGAGAGTTAAAACACGAATTGGCTACTCTTCTTTGAAAAATGACCATTTCTTAATATTACATAGGATTGTTTATGAGAGTGACACTTTAGCCATTTCACAAATTAGAATGAACCGAAGATGCTTCAAAAAGTTGTGTGACATGCTTGAAACATTAGGGGTTTAAAAGCGACTAGGTTTATGGATGTTGATGAGCAAGTTGCCATGTTTCTACACATTATTGCTTATAATTTGAAGAATCGTGTCATAATTTGTCGTTATCATCGTTCCGGAGAAAAAACTAGTAGACATTTTTTTTTGGGTTTGTAATGAGGTGATAAGGTTGCATACACATTTGATTAAGAAACCGAAACCAGTTCCTGAAAACTCTACCGATCAAAGATGGAAATGGTTTAAGGTATACATATTCTTTTTAAGAACTTATTAGTTATAAATGCTTCATTAAAGTTTAATGACCATGTTTTTTTTATCCTAGAATTGTCTAAGAGCTTTAGATGGGACTTACATAAAGTGTTTAGTTCCACTTAAAGATAAGCCTAGATATAGAACAAGAAAGAATGAAATTGCAACAAATGTGCTCGGGGTATGTTCACAAGACTTGAAATTTATATATGCATTACTGGGATGGGAGGGCTCAGCAGCTGATGGTAGAGTGTTACACGATGCTCTTCTTAGGCCACATGGATTAAAAGTACCAAGACCGTGTAAGTAACTACATGTGTTACCTGTAAATTAATAAAGTATATTCATTAATAACTAATCATTGACAAAAATCTTTTATTAGGCTATTACTTGGTTGATGCCGGATACACAAATTAAGAGGGTTTTTTTGGCTCCTTATAGAGGTCAAAGATAGCATCTAAATGAGTGGTGTGATGGACACCAACCAACTACACCGAAAGAATTATTCAATATGAAACATTCTTCAGCTAGAAATGTTATTGAAAGGTGTTTTGGTATTTTGAAAGCAAGATGTGTATTAGATTGGAATATATTTTTCTCTTGTCCATATTAATAATTGGAACATGTATATATACAAAAAATACAACGTAATTTAAGGAACTATACACGGTAAATTACAACTAATTTGGCTAATCAAATAAAACTTAATTAGTAGAAGATTTTTCTCCAATACCCCCTTCAAGCACGGTGGTGGACGAACTCGTAACTGATCACGAAACGTCTCAAAGAGTGGTCTTGGTAACGGCTTTGTGAAAATGTCAGCCACTTGAAGCTTGGTAGGAACAAACTTTGTGTGCAATTTACCAGACAACACGAATTCACAAATAAAGTGATAATCGATATCAATATGTTTAGCTCTTTGGTGTGCTACCAGATTTTCGCTAAGAAAGATGGCACTTAAATTATCACACAATAAAGTGGGACGATCATATGGCAATGCATTTAAGTCAAGCAATAAATGGGAAATCCATATAAGTTCTGCAGCGGTGTTGGCCATTGCTTGGTATTCCGACTCGCAAACAAACTATTGGTTGCTTTTTTGCACTCCAAGACACAAGATTTCGACCAAAAAAGATTGAGTAACCGTAGGTTGAACGCCTGGTTTCGATGCAACGAGTCGAGTTGGCATCAGAATAGCCAATGAGTGTGGATCTTTTGGGACATGAAAAATAGAGACCATGCGTAAGAGTATCTTTGACGTATCACATAATCCTTTTTACCAATGTAAAATGATGGTATGTTGGAGAACGAATAAACTGACTTGCTTGATTAACGACGTATGATAGGTCTGGTCTCATTATAGTCAAATACTGAAGAGCTCCTACAAAGGAACGGTATAGAGTAGGATCATGAAAGGTATTACCGCTGGTGGTGAAGACATCGTTAGTCGCAAGAGGTGTCCCAACATGTTTTGAATCAAGAAGACCAGCCCGACTTAGTATATCATGAGCATACTTACTTTGGTTGAGAAACAAACCATCTGATGTATAAGAAACTTTAAGGCCAAGGAAGAAACTTAATTTGCCTAAATCTTTAATAGCAAATTCAGTGTTTAGGCGACTAATGAAGCGTGCAATGGTTGGCTCATGATTGCACGTTAGGATGATGTCATCAACTTACACCAATAAATATAAAAGACATGAGCCACGATGGAAGAGAAAAAGTGATGTGTCGGCTTGACTGCATTTAAGGCCTTGGTTGACTAAAACGAACTCAGCCATTGAAACCAAGCCCTTGGAGCTTGTCGAAGTCCATAAATCGCTTTGTTTAAATGACACATGTGGTTTGGATGACGTTGATAACCGTATCCTGGTGGTTGCTCCATGTATACCATTTCGCGAAGTGCTACTGTTAAGAGGCCACCAACGACTACTTCTGCACCAAAGAAATATGAGCCCAAGAGGGCTAAGGCCAGAGCATTCCAGATCTCTGCTAATGAGGCACGTGAGATGCCTGATGTTGTTACCAGTATCTTTCTCCTTAACTCTTTACCAGCTCGCATATTATTTGACTCTGGTGCGAAGCGTTCATTTGTATTGTATGTGTTTGCTCGACATCTAAATGTTACACCTAGTACTTTATCTATGCATGTATCTGTGGAGACCGCTAATGGTTCCATTGTTCTTGCGACTGAAGTCTATAAGAATTGTGTTTTGAATCTCGAGGAACGTGATTTCCCTATTGATTTGATTCTGATGGTTATCGGTGGATTCGATGTTATCGTAGGCATGATTTGGTTAGCAGCCAATAATGCCAATATTCTATGTTCGAAGCGTTTGATACGAATTCCTGTTGAACACGAAAATTGTATATATATTTTTGGTGAGCGTCGAAGTGGAGACATGGGTCTAATTTCCATGATCAAGGCCCGTAGGCATATCTCTAGAGGTTGTGAGTCTTTTCTTGCTTATGCTATTGATTCTTCCGAAGTAAAGAAGTCTGTTTCTGATATCCCCATTGTTCGGGAATTTCCTGATGTTTTTCCTGAAGAGTTGCCAGGCTTGCCGCCCAATAGGCAAGTTGAGTTCCGTATTGACTTGGTGCCGGGAGCAGCCCTGATCGCTCGTGCACCATATCGGTTGGCACCTGCAGAGATGAAGGAGATGATGTCTCAGCTGCAGAAACTTCTTGATCAAGGATTCATTCGACCGAGCACATCGCCGTGGGGTGTTCCGGTTTTATTTGTCAAAAAGAAAGATGGTACCTTTCGGATGTGCATAGATTATCGAGAGTTAAATAAGGTTACCATAAAGAATAAATATCCGTTACCTCGTATCGATGATCTTTTTGATCAGTTTCAAGGTGCGTCATACTTCTCAAAGAACGATCTGAGGTCTGGCTATCATCAGTTGAAGATTAATGAGGCTGATATCCCAAAGACCGCTTTTCGTACTAGGTATGGACATTATGAGTTTCTAGTTATGCCATTTGGCTTAACCAATGCTCCAGCAGTATTTATGGATCTAATGAATCGAGTCTGTCATCCGATGCTTGATAAGTCGGTAATAGTTTTTATCGATGATATCATTGTCTACTCGAAATCTGAATCTGACCATGCCATGCACTTGAGGCAGTTGCTAGAGTTGTTGCGAAAGGAGCAATTATATGCCAAGTTTTCAAAATTCGAATTTTGGTTACATGAGGTACAGTTCCTTGGCCACAAAATTAGTGGCAAGGGAGTTTCTGTTGATTAATCTAAAGTTGAGGCCATCCGAAATTGGAATCAACCCCGTAATGCCTCTGAGGTCCGCAGTTTTCTTGGTCTTGCTGGCTATTATCGCCGATTCATCCGCGATTTTTCTAAAATCACAGTTCCTTTGACCGCCATGACTCGTAAAAGTGTTAAGTTCTCTTGGGGAGAGCCGCAGGAAGTAGCATTTTAGGAATTAATAAAACATTTGAGTGAAGCTCCTATTCTTTCTTTACCCGAGGGTAATGAAGATTTTGTGGTTTATAGTGATGCATCACTACACGGTCTCGGATGTGTTTTGATGCAACGGGGTAGAGTTATTGCTTATGCATCCCGTCAACTTAAAGACTATGAAAAGAATTATCCTACTCACGACTTGGAGTTAGCCACTGTTGTTTTTGCCTTGAAATTATGGCGACATTATCTGTATGGTACCCGATGCCAGTTATTTACCGACCACAAGAGTCTCAAATATATCTTTGATCAGAAAGAGTTGAACATGTGTCAACAACGAGCCATGGAATTGATCAAGGATTATGATTGTGAGATACTATACCACCCGGGTAAAGCTAACGTGGTGGCCGATGCTCTAAGTCGCAAGTCCTACTCTGGCATTCTATGTTGTGCAACAACCCGAGTTCCCGCTAAGACCGCTATGATCGTCAAACTTATTCGATTTCAGACTGAAGCTTTGACCGATGAACACATTAAGTCTGAGCGTATGGTTGGGCATGTCCAGCGCCTTTCTCCCGATAGTCGAGGTGTTATGTTGTTTGATGCTCGTATTTGGGTACCTAAACGAGGGGGTATTCGTGATATTGTTTTGTCTGATGCCTACAATTCCCGACTTTCTGTTCATCCGGGTAGTAGAAAGATGTATCGGGACTTATGTGAGGATTTTTGGTGGCCGGGCCTCAAAAGGGACGTCGGCGAATATATTCAGAATTGCATAGTTTGTCTACAAGTTAAAGCAGAGCATCAGAAACCATATGGCAGTATGCAGCCGTTAAATATTCGTCAATGGAAATGGGAGGCAATTTCCATGGACTTTGTGACAAAACTACCCAAGACTCTACGACAGCACGACTCTATCTGGGTAGTAGTTGACCGACTCACAAAAAGTGCACATTTCATTCCCGTTAGAGAAAACTATTATACGGATCGGTGAGCACAAATTTTCATTGATGAGATTATTGCTAGGCATGGAGTTCCTAAAAAGATTGTGTCTGATCGAGACTCTCGTTTCACCTCTCGATTCTGGCAGAGTTTTCAAAAGGAATTGGGTACGCGCGTCACCCTTAGTACCGCGTTTCACCCTCAGACCGATGGCCAGAGTGAGCGGACGATTCAGACGCTCGAATATATGTTGCGCGCATGTATCATTGAGTTTGGTAACTGGGATACACACTTGCCGTTGATTGAGTTTTCCTATAATAACTCATATCATTCCTCTATTGGTATGGCACCATTTGAAGCCTTATATGGTCGCCGATGTCGTATTCCTACGTGTTGGCGCGAGGTTGGGGAACGACCTATTGGTGGTCCGGAGCTACTACAGATTACTCATGACAAGATCCTGATCGTTAGAGAGAATATGAAGGCGGCTCAAGATAGACAAAAGAAGTATGCAGACAAGAAGCACCGACCTGTTGAGCTTGAGGTGGGTAGTATGGTTATGCTTAAAGTGTCGCCTTGGAAAGGCATAATGCGGTTTGGGAAGCGAGGCAAGCTTAGTCCTCGATTTATTAGACCTTACAAGATTATAGAGCGCATCGGTGCGCAAAGCGTATCGACTTGACTTGCCACCTGAGTTAGCCGGAGTACACGATGTATTCCACGTGAGCTATTTGCGCAAATGCCTAAATCACGGAGAAGAGATGGTACATACTTCAGATGTGCAGATAAATGAAAAGCTTCGTTATGTAGAGGAACCTGAGAAGATCTTAGACTCGAAGGTCAACAAGTTACGCAACAAAAAAATTTAAATGGTTTTGGTTAAGTGGAGGCATCATCGTGGACCGAATCACACTTGGGAGACTAAAGCTGAGATGTTGTCCAAATTCCCTCATCTATTCGAAGTCTGATGATCTCGAGGACGAGATCAAGTCAACGGGGTAGAGATTGTAACGCCCGTAAATTTCGGTAAATTCATTTATGCTATTTTATATTCAATCCAAAAATAAAGATATTTATAAAAAGCAAAATTAGGCAATTACGTCATCATATTTGGAAAGAATGTGAAAAATCGAGAAGAATGACTATAATATCGAATATTTCACTTTTTGGGATATCGGGTGCAAATACTGACAGTTTATGAAATTGACAGTGGGGGAAAAAGAGAGTAGACAGAGACAGAGAGTCTCCTTCCCCACTCCATGCATTGCTCCCATGCTTCATCTTTATTTTATGTTTAAAAATGAAAGAAGCCATATTCTTCATTTTCCTATGCAAAAATCATCATATCATCTCCATCTTTATAATCTACCTCCATCTTCTTCAAAATCAAACTTTTTAAATGTCCCTGGAGTTACTTTCATAGACACCAAGTTAGCAACTTGAAAGGAGGCTTCAATTGGTGGTAACATTCTCTAAAATTCATATTTGAATATTGATGTGTGTGTGTGAAATCCAATTTTGAGCATCAAAGTATGTTTACATTCATCTAGAATGTTTATTTTGATGTTTATTATCTTCATCTTCTTCATTTTTTTTCTTGAAAAGCTTCAAAACACCATTAATGGTGAAATCTTCAAAACATGATTTTAAACCTTGAAATTGTTAAATGATGTTAGAAATATGTTTATAAACTTGTTTGTAAAGTTATCTCATGATGTCAAACGGTAATTTGAAGTTTATGGCAAAGATTTGATGATTTTATAAAATTTGTGTTCTTGAGGAAAAAGAGAAGAAAAGAAAGAGAGAATTAAATGGTGAATTTGATGTTTTGTGTGGGTTTTAAGTTTGAAATGTTGTAAGGATGATTGGGGTTGATTTGGTAATGTGTGTGTGTATATATATATATATATATATATATATATATATATATATATATATATATATATATATATATATATATATATATATATATATATATATATATATATATATATATATATATATTAAAAGTTGGTTTGGAAGTTAAAAACGTCAAAAAAATAGCTTCTGATCGACATTATGGAAAATGGGTGATCTGCACTAGTCGTGGTCATGACTAGATGTAGTGGTCACGACTATATGTAGTGGTCACGACATTGTTCATTTGCAAACGTCATGATCATGACATAGTGTAGTGGTCACGACATGCGTAGTACGTGGTCATGATCTTTTATAGTGATCATGACCTGTGTAGTGACCATGACCTTTTGTAGTGGTCATGACTTATGTAGTGACCATGACCTTCTGTAGTGGTCATGACCCAGCAGAAACAGTGTAGTGGTCTTGATACTAGGCTCTGTCATGGTCATGACACCCTGGTAATGATCACTACCCCAGTCTAGATAACAAAGCCTAGATCTTATAACAAAGTTAGAAAGTATGATAGTAGACCGTCATTTTATGATTCCAGGTTTAAAAGTATAAACCGGTGACGTGTATAAGTTGATTAGTGGCTAGACGTCTTGGGCTTGTGTGGACTTAGACCTCAATAACATCGTGAGTAACAATGTTGTGAATTCATAACTTTGCATATACTTGTTAATTGCTATCATAAAAATTACTTGTTAATCTCGTTCTCTTATTATAAGTTTCATAAACAACCTTATATGATTCACTCTTATGTTTATTCGTGGGTTGCCGTCTCTTTCCACATACATGCATGATTTGGCATATACTGACTGTGATGCTACTCCATGTGGCAAAACAGATATTGTAGGGAGTGTCGTCTCCTTGAAATACTGATTGGGAGTGCCATCCTTTTACGGATATACACAGGTTGGGTGCCGTTCCCCACTTACGACTCTCGGGAGTGCCGTCTCCCTTCTTTTACATGTACTTTCAGTTATTACACATATGCACTGTATGCTTTCACCTTGTTACTCGCTAGGATGTGAGCTTACCCCGTTTGGGGAATTACTTTTCAGGTGGAGACAAAGGTAACGGCCCGATGGGCTAAATTATCATTAGCTAGAAGGATGCTTAAAGTTGCGGATTTTTGTAGAAGACTTATCTACATTAGTGCCACCTTATGATGTTTTGGGTCAGGTAGACTATTTGATCAATAGTTGGCATGTAATGTATTAGTATATTGACTTATGTTGTATTCCGTTTGACTTGACATTTGACTTTGAATGAATATTTAATTACTATCGACGAAAAGTTTTAAATTATCCCGTATTTTTGGAAGTAATAACTTTACGGATCCTGTATTTGTCCTACATAGATTAGGACGGGTGTTTCAATATGGTATCAGAGCAATGGTTTAAGTGAATTAAGCAGCCTTCAGGTGCTTAGTCTTAAACCTAGGAATTGCATGATCACTATTAGCCTAGGCAATGATATATACGGGATAAGACCTTAAGTAGACTTTAGGATGGGTAAGGGTAAGATAAGATTTATACATATACATGTATATGTGTTCCGCAATCTTCAATATTATCTTAACTTTTTATCCATCAATGAATCGTCATTTCCATCCATAATTTTAAACCCCTAAAATTCAGAATCATGGCTGAAGAAGATAGTCAGAGTGGCGTAAACAAAAATGCAGACAATGATGATCAAGTGATAGTGGAATCCAAGGACATCGAGAATACCGACTCAGCCCACGAGACTGAATCTGAGGATGAGGCTAACCCGATAACAGTTCAGGAAAGCCGAATCATGAAGCGTGTGACTCGATATGTCCGACACGCGATGGCTGAGACTAGTATGGAGATGCAACGAGGTTTTCAGGAGATCAGAGATTTGATTGCTGCTTCCGGGTCTGGTGCCGGAGATAATGGATTTCAAAATCACACTGGTGGCGAACGAGTTGTGATGGAGCCTCGAGCTAGACGTGTGGAACACGCTACATTCAAATACTTTAAGGGATGCGGAGCTATAGAGTTTGAAGGCGACCCGGAGCCGGTCAAGGCTCTTGAGTGGATCGAGCGGGTCGAGAAAGCTTTTCGGCTAAGCCACACAGCTGAAATCGACCAGGTCGAGTATGCCACTGGATTGCTAGTAGGACAAGCAGGCACGTGGTGGAAGAATGTAGAGAGTGCAGCTGGCACTGATTTGATCAGGATGATGACTTGGGCTCAGTTTACCAAAAGGTTTCAGGAGCAGTACTGTCCGGTAGATTTGGTTAAACAGATATGCACTGTATGCTTTCACCTTGTTACTCGCTAGGCTGTGAGCTTACCCCGTTTGGGGAATTACTTTTCAGGTGGAGACAAAGGTAAAGGCCCGATGGGCTAAATTATCATTAGCTAGAAGGATGCTTAAAGTTGCGGATTTTTGTAGAAGACTTATCTACATTAGTGCCACCTTATGATGTTTTGGGTCGGGTAGACTATTTGATAAATAGTTGGCATGTAATGTATTAGTATATTGACTTATGTTGTATTCCGCTTGACTTGACATTTGACTTTGAATGAATATTTAATTACTATCGACGAAAAGTTTTAAATTATCCCGTATTTTTGGAAGTAATAACTTTACGGATCTTGTATTTGTCCTAAATAAATTAGGACGGGTGTTTCATTTGTATCCTTTGTAGTGGGTGCAATAGCCAACAAAAATACACTCAATGCTGCGTGGTGTGATTTTATGCTCCGAATACGACCTAAAGTAAGGAAATACTCGACATCCAAAAACTTTGAAATTATTGTAATTTGGCACCAAATTAAAAAGGACTTCACATGGAGATTTGTTTAGCAATAACTTTGCTAGTAGACGATTAATAACATGAATTGTTGAAGAGAAAGCATGCACCTAAAGAGTTGCGGGTGCATTCGCACCAAATAACATGGCAAGACCGGTTAGATGCCTGTGTTTTCGTTCTACACGTCCATTTTGTTGTGGAGTGTATGGACACGCCATTTGATGATGAGTACCATTATCAAGAAACAATTTTCGAACCCGATTGTTTAAGAATTCGGTGCCGACATCATTTTGAAAAACCTTAAGTTTGCACGAAAATTGGGTTTGAGTAATCTTTAAGAAGTTTTCTAATACCTCAAAGAATCCGGACTTGGTTTTTAGAGGATAAAACCAAGAAAATCTCGAATAATCATCAACAAACAAGGCATAATAATGATATCCATCAACCGAAGTAACGGGAGGCAGTTCCCTATAAATCACAATGAACCATATCAAGAACATGCAAAGATCGTTTTCATTTAGTTGAAAAGGCAAACGATGTTGCTTTGAAAGTTCACAAGATGAACAAAGATTTGGTCTTGGTAAAATAGAAGTAAGATGCAAAAACCCATGTTTATTGAGTATGGAAATAACATCAAAGGCAACATGAAACGAAGCTTTACTAGGAGAAGTAACCGATGCAGTAAGAGCAAAACTTATTGGTATGATTAATTTACATATATTGGTATGACGAGTCAAAGTAGACAATACCGAGTGTGGACAAGTATCAAAGAATCAAAACTTATTGAGGTTCTAGTCAGTATGGTTAATACGGGAGCATTTAAAGCTGATAATGGCTTTAAAACAGGGTACTTACAACACCTTGAGCAATTTTTTAGAGAATCATGTCCAAACTCAGGTTTTTAAGGTAGGCCACATATAGAATCAAAGTTGAAAGTAATGAAAAAAGATAGGCAAGCCGTATATGATACGTCAAATACTGGTGGATTTGGTTATGATTGTGAAAAGAAATGTGTGATTGCGGAGGATGAAGTTTGGGAGGCAGATCTAAAGGTATATATTATAGTTTTTTTAATTAGTTAAATGTTATGTGTATAATGTGTGATTGCAGAAGATGAAGTTTTGTATGTTTATTCTTGTATAGGTTCATAAAGGGGCGGGAAAATGAAAAACAAAATATTTCCTAATTATGAAGATTTATGTACAATTTTCGGAAAGAACCGTGCTCAAGGTAATAAAGCAAACGACTTTGTTGAAATGGAAGTAGAAGCGAATATAAAAGAACAAGAACAACACTTGGATGAACAATCAGATTATATTATGACATCTAACCAAATTCCGCAAACTGTCTCTTATGAACAAAATAAAGAAGTGCTCGAAACAATAAAAGAAAGGTCGGGTAGATCCAATGGTTGAAGGATTTAATAATGCAGTTGTCTATCTTGGAGATAGTTTAGAGAAAATGTCAAGCAAAATGATGAAACAAGAAGATGAGGATGAGTAAATGTGATATGATGACGTCCGAGCTTGAAAAAATGGAATCGCTTACTTTAGAAGAGAGGTTCAAAATCATTACGAAGATGCGGAAAGATCGTGAGAAGGTGAATGCTTTTTGGAAGTTGGCTGTTAATCTTGGTTCACAACCCTCCTAATCTTGGTTCATGGCATTAATGTGGGTTTTTTATTTAATTTAATGCCACATGTTAATTTTTTATTGGTTGAAAATATTTTCTTTAGATAACATTTGTTATCTTTAAAAATTTAATGTTATCTTATAATATAAAAATTAAAAAAATACTAAAATTCATGATTTTTTCTTCTAAAAAAAGAGTCCAATATTGACATACTTCACAATCACTTTCAATTCTTCATTTCTAAACCCGTTTAATTTTTTTGTTAACATGGATCATTCATTTCCAAACTCTATCGATGATTTTGAAGTTTATCCAAACTCTCAAGGGTATCCAAACTCTCAAAATTATCAAAACTCCCAAAATTTTCTAATCTCTAAAGACTATGACCCTTTCCGGTTTTTTCAACTCCCAATCAAGAATCTGCTACTAAAAATACACAATCCTCAAAAACAGAGTGGAAAAAACCCAAGAGTTGATAAATGGGATGTTGATGAAGATGTCGCGTTAATGTCAGCACACTAGTACACGTGGGCTTTTGAAGACCGGTTGAATATGATATAGAGACCGGTTTATACATAGGTCTCTATAAATAGTGGTCTATATGGAAATTACACATCAAGACCATACTAAAAACAGGTCTCTAATAGACACCATCTAATTTTTTATACAAACCTTGTTATAACCGGTCTCTATACAACATGGACACCTAATATAACTGGTCTCTATAAAACTATATCCTGTCTATACAGTTTTTTTTCATATTTTTTCATATACATACCTAATTATAACCGGTCTCTATACAATATGTTTTAAATTATAACCGGTCTCTTGGTTTTATCCCTATACATGTTTTGTAATCACCAGCGTTCAATTAATGGTGTCATTTTCCAGATTGATCAATACAAACAGCAATGACACCAATTTTACAGATTGATCCATACAAACTAAATAAAAACCAAAACAATAACAAAATATTTGTGCAAATGCAAATTAGCAAAACCAAAAAAGTTGTCTCGAATGTACATATACTATCCAACTCAAGTTAACAAAAAAAAATCATGTCTCTAATCATGTACAATATACTCCTACAAATAAAACCTTATTACTTGTATCAATCCAACTAGGACAAAATAATAGACAAAAACATATCACATAGTCTTTTACTGCATCACAACCAAGGTCCGTGGTGCCAATGAATTTGATGTCCATGAATTCAAAATATTGCAATTTGATTTGTGATTCACTTACATCAACGTCCTAAGCCCTGCAATATCCAAACCAAAATAATTTTCACTATACACTTACCATATCACCATATACATACACCATATCATGTTATATTATCACATACATATATCAACAATTGTGTCAATAAATTTAAACCAAAGCAAATGCAAATATTTAACTATGCAATGAAATGAAATAATGAAAGATACCTCATGTAATATGACACACTGTGTGCCAGAGATTAACAACGTCATTGAGTTCTTTATCGGTTAATGCTTTCATATTGTTCCAAGGGTCCTAATGTAATAATATAACGTTATAAGCAATGAAATATCTATAGTTTGACAGTTTCAAATGCAAATCAATAAAATAATACTTACACGAAATTTATTCATGAAACGCGTGACAAAATCATAGATAAATTTGATGGTGTAGTACCCGCATTCCCAACCACCTTTCTGCTGATTACACTGGAAGAAATATATATATATATATATATATATATATATATATATATATATATATATATATATATATATATATATATATATATATATATCACAACTATCTATATCAATATGATTATAATTTATTACTAATTTACCTTAGCAAGCTTCCATTTATAGCCATTGTCAAGTACCCTAAAAGAATAAGTCACTTTAGTAAAATTCTTAAAATATTTTTTAACAAGTATATAAGATACTCACTCGGTCAAGCAGTCGGTAAATTTGTAATTCTTGTGTGACTTTTCACGACCTTTGTTCAGCGGGTCCAATATATATATCATATTCTCTCTTGGGTGTATTACATATAAAACCCAATGCTGACTGATAGATAATTCATAAAAAAAATTAATAATAAGTAGCAATTACATTAATAACGCCAACATAAAAATAAAAATAAAAAACATTACATTTGATAATATGCTCCAATGAAAAACTCAAAGGTAGCATTAACATCATAAAGAACATTGTTCAAGTAATTAATCACCCTTTCTCTTTCTCGCCTAATTTCATCCTCACAAATAGTAACAGGCATAAAGAAAATCACCCGTTTCTTGTCAACCGGACTTAAACTTTTATAGAGAGCCCTAAAACCATGACAAAGTATATATTAATATAATTATTAGTGAAACAAACAAAAAAAACAAAGTAAGATAATTATATATGTGTGTTTGTGTGTGTTAACTTACCACTCAAACCAAGCTATGATTCCAACATCTAACCAATTATTAGTCCATAGATCTTTCATATCTTTGGCATCAATAGTCAAATAAAATAGCTCCCTTAGCCCAAATACCCCATCGTCAGGATCAAGTGTTATCTCATAAGGTGAATAAGGATCCTTTCGAAGCATTCAATTAGTATATCGTATATAAAGGTTCGCCTCTCATCCTCAATTGCTCACCCAACATCAATAGCTCTTCATACATTTTACTTTTTTCCTTGTCTTCAACCTCAGCAGAAGTTTTTCTTCCTTGTACTTTCGGGTCCTTTTAAACAAGAAAACTAATTAATATTTGTGGAAGTGATAGTAAACACGATTATAATAGTAAAGTAGAAACAATAAGAAGACAAAACGTATTATTAACCTTATTGATAACAGAAACAGAAGGGTCCACCGGCTTCTTTACAACCCGAATTTTTCGTGTCGGCCATTGAATAAAAACTATTTAATGCTTGACCTAATGTCAAAATCTCATCTACTGGCACAGGCAACTTAAGATTGACATAATTCTCAAAAACATGATCTATTGCCACCTTCATGTGGCCGGGTAGTAAAGGGGATCCATGAATAATACCATCTTTTATTGGATGGACCATTCCTCGAGCAACCACATATTGATCGCCAGATTCATCGTGAGGGTCAAGCAAGGCAGCTTGAAGCGGCTCCTATAAACCATATCCATGTAAGAATATAATATTTAATGTGAGAATATTATGTAATATGTGACGCATGGATTGTATACCTTAATCTCTTGTCGGGTTCCGGCTGGCCTGTTGTTGAAAATGGCGAGGCTGAGGCAATGGATGGTTCTGAGGCAATGAATCGTTCTGAGGCAAAGGATGGTTCTGAGACAAGGGATTATTCTGAGGCATTTGAAATACAATTCCATATTGCTTCTGAATAGTTTCAATATTTTGCAAAAAAGTGGCTTGCATATTCTATAATTGATCCTGAAATTGCAGCTGCATCTGTTGAATATCGGCCTCATATACATTTTTTTGTGCTGCTAACGCATCTTTTATTTGTTCCTTCACTTGTTCATCTACTAACTTCTTCATTTCTTCCTTGTATGTTTGCCTCATCTTATTTCGCTCAAAGCCTTGTATAGCAAATCTCCAGCCGACTGTGCCTCCAACACCTCTAGTGCGGCCTGGATGCTCAGGTCCAAGCACTTGAGTTGATGGATCCACACCAGAATTATCAACCCCTTGTGAAATATTTTGATCACAATGAATCTGTAAATTAATACAAAAAATAAAATAGTTAATGCATATAAATATGAAATCCTTAAAAACATAGTAATTAATAAAAAGAATATATTTACCAACTGTTGTGCGACGTCATCAAATTCGTCCGGCAATACCCTTTTTCCTTGTTTGTTAACACGACATCTACTCAATATATAGTGTTTGGCACGTCTATCAGTGATAGCATGGTAAGCAGTTCTCAATTGTTCAGACTGTCCTTCCTTCTCCCATATATCCACATATCCACGATATCTCTTCCTTCCCAAGTGTGAATAATTGACTTGGGTCTTGGCATTTGCTCTTCCTTGGATTCGTTTTGCCTTCAAATAAAAGTATTATAAATATGAGAAACGACGATATTATTCATTTAATGATATAATTAAAGTCCTATAAACTAACCCTTTTCTCAGGTGTGTTTTCTCTCGCTAAAAACTCTTCCCAAGTCTCTTTGGAAATAAAAGGATACATTTTGTAAGGAGTTTTTCCTAAATCCATGTATTCCCTTAATGTTGTTCTAAACCGCTTCCAAACAAGGTTGCATTGTTTAAGACTGCTTGATTTACTAAAATCATCATCAATGTTGAAATGTTCCTGTCACATAAACGAAAGTAAAAGTTACAACCACATTATATGTTGTAAAAGTATCAATGTCTATATAAATTAGTAATTATACCTTGATGATCAACCATAAAGCGTCTTTTTGAGCATTCGGGACTTTCTTCCAATCATCATGGTTAATACTAATCCTTGTTCTAGTGTATATCCCACAGTGTGTTGAAAATTCGTCTTGATATGTCTTTATACATTGTCCATATTCATTGAAATCAACCACTATTTGAGTTTTACGCTCTTTCGGCTTGTTAATACCCCTTTTTTTTCTTTCAATTCTTTGGTTTTCATTTGGTTCCTATAAAAGTGGTAATATTAGTAAATATAAACAAACACATTTAAACATACAACATATGTAGAACTATTATTAATGGACATACCATTCTGAATTGATTCGTTTAGATTGTAAAACTTCCTGCAATTACAATTACAGTTAGCCATGAAGGTTTGTAAACAAAACCATCTACAATAAAACTTCCTTTTGAAGTTAACGAGAGATGAACTAATCAATGATCAATCTACTTACTTTTATTTTCTATATACTTATGAAAACACATACAAGAATAATGCAAATCAATAATATGTTCGATTTAATAAAATCAACAAATAGTATAATTCTAAGTTAACGAAAGATGAACTAATCCATAATCAATCATCTTACTTCTATTTTATATAGACTTATGAAAACACACACACACCACACATACAAGAATGCAAAGCAAGAACTCCGAAACTCACATGTACAACACTTAGACACATTTTTTTGAGGTTGTGCAGTCCAAAACGCAGCAGCCTTTTTGGTTGTTTTTGGTGCTCAAAGTCCATGGTTTCAGCCTTAAATCTAAAATATTATGGACTTCTAAACCTTGCAAATAGATCCTTAAACTTCTAGCATAAAATCTACACACTCTTACATTGACTGGCCTAAACTAGGAAGCTTAACCGTTG
This sequence comes from Centrapalus pauciflorus, assembly GCA_020465985.1. Taxonomy (NCBI): domain Eukaryota; kingdom Viridiplantae; phylum Streptophyta; class Magnoliopsida; order Asterales; family Asteraceae; genus Centrapalus; species Centrapalus pauciflorus. The sequence continues at coordinate 52,267 of JAANYP010005917.1, forward strand.
ACAAAAAATTGATAATTTCAGCAACTACTAACAAACAGTACCACCACCCAATTGTATAGGCCAAAAAGGATAGAAAAAGCTCAAACGGACCACAAATGGTTGAGCCAATCATCAAGAAGATCAATGCCAATTATGTTGATAATAACGTAAATAGACGGGAATATTTTTATGAATGTATGCTAGTTAAGGAAACAGTCAATGCCACAAGTGATGTCAGTCTTTCCACATGTAAATGATAAATCCCAACAACGAATGTCACAGACTAGCTGTAGCATTCCAAAATTTTTTACTTCAATTCAACAATCCCTGGTCATCACAATATTTTTTTACTGGTAACAATCTTGACTTAAGTCACATACAGTGGTTACAGTCATCAAGAACATGGACAAAAAGCAATTTGGTGTAATAGAATAATTGAAACTGCTAGGCTAGTGCATTTCTAATATATTTGATTCATTTGAATGTGTGGATGAAGTGGCGCTGGAGGAATAAAAATAACCTGTACAACAAACATAAGAAAACAAATGAAGATATTCATATGAATTGAAAGCCTTATTCCTCCAAACATCTCTTTTCCCAAGACTTTAAACTTATTCGATTTAGGGTTTATTGTTGAAAAATCATACCTAATCTACGTACGTAATCGAAACCCATTGAAACCTCAAATCTAGAAAAATAAACCCAGCAGAATATTATAGAAATCGCACAATATACATAACCTGAAATCGCACAATATTGTTACAAATCTCAGACCTGAAACCACAGACAAAAATCGCAAACAAGAACAAATACAGAAATCGCAAACCTGAAATCGCCAACTTGAATCGCACAACAACGGCTTGAATCACATAGTGATAAACCCTGAAAAGTGTTGATGGCGGGGAATTGATATCGTATGGCGGGATTAGAAATTTAGGAACGGTTTACGTAATATTTAACCTATTGAGACCGGTTTATATCCGGATTCTATTTAACCTATCGAGACCAGTTTTATAGCCGGCTTGTATTTGCTTTATACAACTATACTTCGAACAGCTAATATATATAGGTCGATTTAATAATTTAACGAATGAGTTACCCAGCCTAATGGGTAGCGGCCATGACTTTAAACCCGGTGTCTCTACTTTACGACCAAAGTATCCCTAACCCTCCAAGCCTACCCTCATGTCGTGATTGCGGAACACCAATATCTGTGACACCTTGCATATAATCTGTACAAAAACTAATCACCTCTTCAGAAGCATATCCCTCAATAATACTTCCTTCTGGACGAAAACGATTCCTCACATATCCTTTTACAAAACCCATATATCTCTCGAATGGATACATGTATCGTAGGAAAACTGGACCACAAGCTTTTATTTCGCCTACAATATGAGATATCAAATGAACCATTACATCAAAAAAAGAAGGCGGAAAGTACATCTCGATCTGGCAAAGGGTCAAGATAATATCCCGCTGCCATTCATCCAAGACCTCGGGATCAATCACCTTCGAATGAATTACGTTAAAAAAACAAGCAGAGCTTTGTGATTGTATGTCGGATACGGTCGGGCAATATTCCACGAATTGCAATTGGGATCATTTGTGTCATTAATACATGACAATCATGGGACTTCATACCAAGTAATTTCAAGTATTTCAACGACAGTAACTTCTTAATGTTAGCTGAATAACCGGATGGAACCTTAACATCATGCAGACACTGACAAAATCTTGTTTTTTCAATCTTTGACAAGCTATAACAAGCTGGGGGGGAGATATGTTCCACGTCGACCGTCAACCTCAATTGGAGCAAGCTCTGGCCTGATTCACATCTGGATCATATCCTTTCGAACATTGACACCATCTTTTGACTTTCCATGAATGTTCAATAATAAGCCTATCAAGCTTTCACAAACATTTTTTCAATATGCATGACATCTAGACAATGTCGAACTCTTAAATGCTTCCAGTAAGGTAATTCCCAAAATATTGACTTTTTTTTCCAAATACCTTTGGGTGGAGAGATAGCATTGTTCCCTAACACAACATTTAGTTCTGCAACTCGAGAGAGTGTAGCTCCTCCATCCAATGGTTGTCGTAACACTCCAAACTCTACATTACCATCAAACAACTTCTTTTTTCTTCGGTATGGGTGTCTTTTTGGAAGCGATCTTCGATGTCCCATGTATACAGTTTTTCTGCAATTATCCAACCAAATCGAGTGTGTATCATCTTCACACACGGGACAAGCTTTGTTACCTTTAGTACTAGGGGTTAGCTCGGTACCGGACCGAACCGAACCGGTACCAATCCCGAAAATACCGAAACCGAATTATTAGTTTTGAAAGAACCGAATACCGAACCGTATAATTTTATATGGTGCCGGTTCGGTCCCGAATACCGAATTTTAGCTACTTTAAATATCGAATACCGAACCGAGAGTACCAAATACCGAATTATAGGTAATTTAAAAACCGAATACCGAACCGAATAGATTAATTCGGTACCGGTCGGTACCGGTACCGGTTCGGGTTCGGGAAATGGTACCCGTCGCTCACCCCTATTTAGTACTGTATCCATACAAATTTCCATTCGCCGTAAAATCACTAATGGTGCAAAAAATCATCGCTCGTAGTTGGAAATATTCTTTCTTATATGCATCATACACTTCTATGCCCGTGTTCCACAAACATTTCAAGTCATCAATCAGTGGATCCAAATATACATCTATATCATTTCCGGGTTGTTTAGGACCTTGAATTATCAATGACATCATGATATATTTTCTTTTCATACATAGCCACGGTGGAAGATTATAGATGCATAACAAGACTGGCCATGTGCTGTGACGACTACTCATGTTCCCAAATGGATTAATTCCATCGGAACTAAGTCCAAATCGTATATTCCGAATTTCCCCTCCAAAATCTTCGAGTCTGTAATCAACATTCCTCCATTGAGGTGAATCAGCCACATGTCTCATTTTTCCATCATTCTTGCGTTCTTCAACATGCCAACGCAATAGTTTTGCATCCTTTGAGTTTGCAAATAATCGTTTAAGTCTTGGTACGATAGGTAAATACCACAATAATTTAGCAGGAGGGCCATTTTTTTACACATCACTATTAATCGTTTGATTTTTCCTTTTGTACCTTGATGTATCGCATATCTTACATTCATGTAGCTTTTCATCTTCATTTCTATACAACATACAATCATTTGGACATGTATGTATTCTTTTGATTTCCAAACCCATTGGACACATCATTTTCTTTGCATGGTAAGTTGAAACAGGCAACTCATTACCATCGGGAAGCATTTCATTCAATAATTCTAACAATTTTGTAGAACTTTTATCGCTCCATCCATTGTCAGCCTTTAAGTTAAACAATTTCAACACTGCAGAAAGTTTAGTGAACTTCATACAACCGTCATACAATGGTTTTTCTGAGTCGACAAACATCTGTTGAAATTTATCATGATCATTGATGTCAATGTTATCCTCCAAATCATGTAACATTTCATCTAAATTATCATTATTGTTGCCATACAAATCATCATTATCTTCAACTGGTTTAGAAACAAAAGCATTATTATCATCTAATGGTTCACCATGCCAACACCAACGGGTATAACCTCTCATAAAACCGTCTACTATCATATGGTTTCGAATTTTATCAATGTCAACGAAACAACTGACATTTTTACACTTTTTACAAGGACAATTAATTATAGATCTTCCCCTCTTCACCCGATCATCTTCAGCAACATTTATAAACTCAGATAAGTTGGTCAAAAACTCAATAGTACACCGCAATATCTCCTACATCCATTTACTACGATCCATCTGCGATACAAGAAACATTCAAGTTTAATATAATGTATAATGATCAACTAAGTAATAATGTTATTCCGGGTGGCCATCCTAACCCACTTTTTGAATACTTTATCTCACATGTGAATGTGTGGTAACAGATTGATTGTGTATTATTTAAGAAAAAAAATCGGCAGCATTTCCCCTTAACTCCCCAAGTATGTAAATAAAACACATACTCGAAAGAGCAATGAGAAAATGATGTCGCTTTCTTTCTTAAATAATACACAATCAATTCGTTACCACACATTCACCCTAACAGAGATATAAGCATTCAAAAAGCAATCCCAAATTGGGGACAATCCAAAATTAACAGATAATCCTAAATGCATATATACTAATAATCTGTTAATTTTGGACGGGCATAAACTAAAGGCGATAACAATCCTATATTTGCTCAGCTACTGGCAACCTGTACTAAATGATGCAACAAATAATAAAATTACATCTAAATGATTGAGTTAAAAAAATAGACCTTGATTAGTTTTTAAATCTCCTTTCTTCATCAACGGCAAATAATACTGCAATATTAAATAAAAAGTTAATTAAGATGAAATATATAAAAGACTAATATATATACACACAAATAATAGCATTAATATCTTGTTTTTGAAAAAGTTCTGAAGAATGGAAAAGAGCTGATCGCAAAGGAAGCTTCCAAAAATTCTGGAATTGAAAAACTGGAAGTGGGGCGGCGATTTAAGCACCCTACGTACGTGATAGATTAAATACAATAAGATATATAGACCGTTTGCATTAAAACCGGTCTCAAAGGGGTCTCAAAGGGGTTAAGAAATAGTCAAAAACACGCTTTAGACATATATAGACCGGTTGCTCTAAAACCGGTCTCAAAGGGGTTAAGAAACACGCTTGTATCCGATTGTAGAGACCGGTTAAATTGAAACCGGCCTCAATGGGGTCTAAAAACAAGGCTCTTACAAACTGGTTACATAGAAACCGGTCTTTAAGTGGGGATCTCTAAACCCTTATGTGTGGTAGTGGCAAGGATTAATGCCAGCGAAGACAACATTCGTGGCAAAAACAGGAAAGGTGCATCATTGTGGGCAATTGTCAATGAACTATATGATGCTGCTCAAGCGAAAAACCCAAACCCAAAAAAGGTTAGTAACAGAAACATTTCTCAAATGAAAGGCCGTTGGAAAAGAATTAATGAAAGTGCTCAAAAGTGGGTTGCTGCATTTTGTGAAACATATAGACAAAAAAGAAGTGGAATGAGCATGCAAGATGTCGAGAATGACGCTCATAAAATTTATGAGGCGGGTGGGAGTAAGTTTACTAACTATATTGTTTTTAATACTGTTATGTGTAATCATGAGAAATGGGATTTATAGTTAGGTCAAGGCACAACAAGTATCGAATGTGAAGCTAATGATGAAGAAAGTGGTGGTAGCACCAAAAGATCACGGACAAGTGAGGAAGGGGACTACTATGTCCCTTCTAACCCAGAAACACCAACTAGTGGTGGTTCATCACGTGAACGTCCTACTAGTAGAGATATGGCAAAGAAAAAAGGAAAGGGCAAGGTATCTAATGAAATAGTTGATGAAATTCGTGCACTAAGGCTCACTCGAATCGATGAACTTGATGTCATGAGAAAAAGACTCGAGTTAGATAAAGAAAAGGAGCAAAATAAAAAAGAACGAGATTTAAAGAAAATGCAACTTAAGCTTCTGGATACACTATTAGCAAAGGAGCATTTGTCGCCTAAAGATGAAAACACAAAACGATTTCTTTGATCGAAGTTGTGTGGAATGTCTTTCTTTTGTATTATGATGATTTATGTTTCATTATTATTATCATCAACATTATCTATATTGCCATGTGTTAGCCTTTTAATTGGTTGGTTGGATATTATAAAGATAAAATTGATCATCCAAATTCCATATAGATAGGGTTATCTATATTGCCATGTGTCAGTCTTTTAATTGGTTGGTTGGATTTTCTAAATATAACACGTATAATCCAAAATCCTTATCTAGATATGTATAAATAGAGTTATTCACTAGCATGATTTCACATCCAACACAAACTCTTAATATCTAATTTTTTAAAAATATGTCTCGGAGTAAAAACTCATCAGAGGGTTCTGATTTAAGTTCAAAGTCATCAGTTTTTCAATGAATATGATGTATGGGAAGCAAGAGTTGTTGATTCAAATCAAGTAATAGAAAATGTCATCAGTGAACTATTCGTAACCATGCCACAAGGTGATCATCCCTCTAGAGCCCGAAGACAATATCGTGATAGGCAGCGTGAGCTAAGTGAGGCACGTTTGATGGAAGACTACTTTGTCGATAACCAACATATGGTGAAGCCATATTCCGACGTAGATTTCGAATATGAAAACTACTATTCCTTCGTATAGTGAATGGAAGCGAATGACATCTATTTTCAGCAAAGACATGATGCCACAGGAAGACTAGGACTTTCACCGTTGCAGAAATGTACTGGAGTTATGCGAGTTTTGGCCTATGGAACATCAGCAGATGCACAAGATGAGTATTTAAGAATGAGTGAAATTGTATTAAGAGATGCTCTTATACATTTTGTAGAAGGTGTCATTTCATGTTACGGCGAAGAATATCTTAGAAGCCCCAACGAAGCTGATTTGGCAAGACTGCTCCATGTAGGAGAAGAACGTGGCTTTCCAAGTATGATAGGAAGCATTGATTGCATGCATTGGGAATGGAAAAACTGCCCGGTAGCTTGGGCTGGGCAATATGCAGGAAGAAGCGGAAAACCAACAATCATTTTGGAAGCTGTTGCATTTTATGACTTATGGATATGGCATGCATTCTTTGGAATACCAGGTTCGTGTAATGACATTAATGTACTTCATCGATCTCCTATTTTTATTGATGTATTATCAGATCGATCACCAAATGTCAGTTACATCGTCAATGGTCGGGAATATAATATGGCATATTATCTCACTGATTGTATATATCCTTCATGGGCTGCCTTTATGAAGTCAATAACTTCTCCGCTACTTCAAAAACACAAATTATTCACTCAACATCAAGAGGCTGCTAGAAAAGATGTTGAACGAGCATTTGGAGTTATACAAGCTCGTTTTGCATTTATTCAACGCCCATGTCTTGTTTGGGACAAGGAACTGATGGGCCAGATTATGATTGCATGTATCATCATTCATAATATGATCGTTGAGGATGAACGAGACACATACCTCAACTATTATGATCCTTTAGAATTTCTAAATGACCTACCTATAAACCGACAACCAGGGACGCTCAACTGAAGACGGTGAGCAATCTTTGGAATACTCTACTGAACGAATTGCAAGCCTATCCAGCTATAGGACCAATAGGGAACAACTTCGCTAAAGAGAAGCTCATAACGCTCTAAAAATAGATTTGATTGAGCATATATGGCCAAATTTTGGAAATTTATCTTCTGCATAGATAATTCGTGTAGTTTGTATTTCTGCATCTTAAATTAAATAATTAGTGTAATGATGGTAATGTATTTTGTCTATTTTATAAAAATGTGATTGATTAATGTAAAATATATTTTTATTAGTGGGTTGTCTTAAAAATTAAAAAATTTGTATTTCAAAATAAAATATTTATTTTTATTATTTATAATATATTTATATAATATAAAAATAATCATAAATTGTATTTATTAAAAGGAATATTGGTTTGGATTGAGTTTCTAATGAGTGTGAAAAATTGGATTAGGTTGGGTTGTGTATGTGGAAGAGTAAGAAATTAGTATTTTAATAGAAAAGGGGATTGGGTTGGGTTGTGAATGGGAGTAGTCTAAATGTCCGGAATTTAAATCTTGCAAACCAAACACATGACAACATTCAAATCCTATCTCTTTCATATCCTGTCATATTAAATTCATGCAGCCCAAATACCACCTTAGCTTTTATTTATATATAATAACAATACATAATTAAAATTCAACAAATCATTAGTCTTATTAATAATTAATGTGAACCATTAAAAATCTAACAAAGGCATACAAAAAAACTAATATATATCCATAAATTGACAAACAAAAAAATATAGCAAACAAAGGCATACAAAAAACAGGTTATACGATCTTCGAATCCATGGATTTCTTTAGATAAAGTTTAACTTAAAAGAATAATAAATAGTGATTAAATAGTTGTTGAAATCAAATAACTAACAAACAAAAATTAAAGGAATAAAACTTTGGGAAAAGAGCACCAAATAGATATGTATTTTTGAGTTACTACACATTAATGTAGTGTACTTTTTTGTGCACATTAATGCTAGTATCCAAGTAAAAGTGTTTCAATTAGGCCACAGGAAGTGGAGAGATTTTGTGTTCGGTACCGAGGGCAGCATTTGGGGAACACCGCCCCGCCTCCTCGGCGTCGGCATTCACGAAGGCGGCAACGGCATTCCAATGCCGAGATGCCTCTCCCATTTGACATTTAATATATATATATATATATATATATACATATATATATATATATACATATATATATATATATATATATATATATATATATATATATATATATATATATATATATATATATATATATATATATATATATATATATATATATATATATATATATATATATATGGAGTGGATCAAATTAGGACCGTGCTTAAAATAAAGTCGGTAAGAACCAATGAAAAATCGCCACATAAGCAATACTCATCTCTCTCCTTAAAGGACATTATGGACATCTACTTGATTATTATATATGGTAACATGATTAATTGTTATTTTAAAAAAGGAAAATGAATTTTTTTTTCAAATTCCTTCAAAATCAAGGTCAACATATTAAATTCAAAATTCCTCAAATCTCCAAGATTGATTTTGGTTAACATAATATCATTCTCAATTTCAAAAATTCAAAAATTGAATATATCACTTTCTTATTATATTGCAATATTTTTAACACGATCTCAATCAAAAAAAAAAAGTACCGCCGTGAACCACCACCCATGAATGCTTCACAATTTTTCTTGTCGTTACCCATGAACGATTCACAATTTTTCTAAAAAAAAGTACCGCCATTAACCACCACCCATGAATGATTCACAATTTTTCTTGTCGTTACCCAAGAATGATTCACAATTTTTCTTTGAAAAATAAGTACCGCCGTGAACCACCACTTTGGACTCCAAACTAACCGTGAACCACCCGCCAAAACCCTTTGTTGTCTAACCGTATACTCGCCTAAACAATGTGTACCGCCGTGAACCATCGTCAATGGCTCGCAAATCCCCTCTGTTGTCTAACCGTAAACTACCGTGAACGACTTGCCGTTAACCACTGTAAACCACTCGCCAAAACCCTGAGCCGGATTTCTCAAGGTCTGCGCCGTGAACCACACCCATCTACTCAATGCATGTCGCCGTCAACCACACCCCTGCTTCTCACTGTCTGCCGTCGTGAACCGCCACCCTCCGATCTTCCTCTCCGCCGTCTGTCGCTTGAAAACCGTGAATGTCGTGAATCACACCCGCCGTCCCAAATAACATATATTTAATTAATGGCATATGGTTGCACCGTGAATCACACCCGCCTAATTAATGGCATATATTTGCCAAAAATATAAAGATGCACAAATGACAAAATTGCACTTTAAATGTTTTAAAAGGTAATAAAACTCTATTTAATTACAAAATTGACACATTGCTTCCTATTGGTTGATTCACAAATTCTAGCAATTTTATTGGTTCTTATTGTCCTCATTTTAAGCACGGTCCTCATTTTATCCTCACCCTATATATATATATATATATATATATATATATATATATATATATATATATATATATATATATATATATATATATATATATATATATATATATATATATATATTTATTTGGGTTCAAATGAGTACCACTGGTTTTGCGGAGTACCGGAGGTACCTCGCTTAAAACCATTTTTTTCATAATCATGTTTAAATTAATAATACAAGACTACTTTGCAAAAAATCATACATAAACACACACTAGAACTATGTGAAACGTGTGTGTTCACATGAACTGTATTGTTGTGAACGTTTGTTCACAACTAAGCATGTTCACATGAATTTTTTCACGTTCATATGAATTTTAGGATGCTAGAAAGTGTGAATGTATATAATTTTTTTACGAATAGGCTTATTTTATTTGTATCTAAATAAATATGAAAAAAAATTCAAAAAAAAAAACTTTTTTTCGGAACAAGTTCACATCCGAAACTCGTGTGTTTACAGGTACTCACGGTACTCTGCATTTTTTAGGTACTCACACGAACCATATTCTATATATATATATATATATATATATATATATATATATATCGGGATCAATGAGGTACCATGTTTGACTAGGGAACCGTAGTCCATCCATGTTTGGTTATAAGTTTAAAAGGGTAATATAGTCAATTAGGTTTATCTTAAATAATAGATGACAACTAATAAATTAATAGATCCTTTAATTATAGGGATTTACTTCCATAACATATCTATAATAAATTTCAAAATGGGTTTTAATGAACATGTTCAATCGGATTCGACAATGAGTTTTAGAGAACATGTTCAATCGGATTCGACAATCGGTTTTAGTGAACATGTTCAACCGGATGTGTCAAATAAAAGTTTTTATTATTTTCTTCAAACCGTTCGTGAAGGTTCAATTTCATTTACACGTTATTGAACATGTGCAATCGGGGTTTATTGTGTTTTTAGTCGTTGTTAACCGTTTTGGTGACAAACCAATATTGACGGTTGTAGGTCCCGAGAGGTTCCCAAAGTATATAGTTATAAGCTGTAGAGGGGGGGTGAATACAGCAATTTAAAAACTACACACTCTTTTCTCAATGTTTGTATGTATTATCAACAATTTGTTAATTACAAACAAGCTTGAATGTGGAATAGTTCAAGCTGAGATGACAGATACAACAGTATGTTCACTAGTCTAAGACAAACTCAAACTAGAATACAATGAATACACTCACTAAGAAGCACTCACTGTGTTTACAAGACTTAAGGGAACAGCTTATGTAAAACATCTTAGACACACAGATGCTGGTTTACACAGAAGGCTTGCATGCATGAAAATCACACTTGCACGTTCACTCTTGGTTTAAGCACTTAGCTTTCTTCACACCTCTTTCTGACCTAGAACTTCCTTTATACTCACTTAAGAGATTCAGAGAAAACATCTTTCATGGACCAGAATGAAAAGGAAAAGTCTTGTTGAAAAGACAACATAACCTTTTCTGCACTTTTCTGAAAAGCAGACTTGTCTTCACATGTGCAGAACTTTTGTCTTTTTACTTTGTCTACTGTTGCATTGCCTTTAACTAATTTAGGAATGTCAACTTTGCGTCTTTCTTCCCTGTAAAGGCCTATTTTGATATAAGAAAAAGGTCTGTCACCCTTTTTCAAATATCCTTTTGTCTTCATGTTACAGAACAGCGTGGGCAGGCTGAGCAGTTCTGTTTTCCACTTTGTCTTCGACTTTGTAAACTGATCTTGTAGTCAAAAACAATACATGATGACTTGGAAACAAATTCCATAAAGTGTTTAGCCTGTCACAAGAACAGTTCTGTCCACAAAGAACAGAACACTTTAAAAATGCCCGAGCTGCTCAATAGTGTAGAGCAGCGTAGACAGTTTATGTCCAGCCTGTTCAGCAGACAGAGCAGCTTGGACAAACTGTCTTAGTTGCAACACATGCAACATATAGAACAGCTTTAGACTGATATTGCAAATCATTTTCAGGTTTCAATAAGGCATATAACAGGCCTTAAATTCAACCTTCAAATGCATCAACAGGTTTGATTATAAAATCTCCCCCTCAGATGTAGAACAGGTTTGACTGAGGCCTTTTTATGCCTAACAGATTAATTTTCAGAAGTTTTTCCACGGCTACAACAATGTAGTCGGTACGAGACCCAATGGCGGAGGGTTAGGGTTTGATTTCTTTTACGTCTCATTGTTCCAACAATCAATCCAACAACTATGGAACACGTTCCTGACGAGTTCGATGTTTCGTACAAGTTGGTTGATAATCATATAATTATCGTTCAAGGGTTTGTTTATTAGCTAAGTATTTGTGTTTTTCCGTTAGTTTATTATTGTAACGAACGATGTGTTTATTTAGTTTTATGTGTGATTATTATTTAAATATATTGTTCCGTTCGCTTCTATTTATATCTTTATCGTAAGACGCGTCGTAGCCGTGTTACATGCCGTGCCGAGCTCATTAGATTAGGAGTTAAGACGGACTGTGAACATAACACGATTCGTGCCCAAAATACGGATTGCGATAGATGTGATTGTCATAACTATGTCTATGTGGTTAGGTTACAAAGATAATTAAACGGAATAATAAATAATTAAGTTATTGGCAACCCTAGGTCGATAATCCATAATTCCACCCAAACCCTAAATCCGAAGTCGTTGGTGTTCTTACTTCATTCTTTAAGTTTTCGTCACAAAGCTATAATTAATTTTCCAAAGTTTATCTCAACTACTTCCCTCCTTCAATTAGTTTAATAATTCATTTTTATTATTAGTTAACAACTATCGCAGAATAATATTGATAACCACATGCTCCCTGAGGAGACGATCCCACTTACCCTAGCTATAAGTTAAGGTGATTGGTGTTTTTATAAATTATTTTTAAACGCTTTACGACGAGCGGTTGTCAAAATGGCGCCGTTGCCGGGGAGCTAGTGCGCTTATTAGTTTTGTTTTACGGTAGTTGTTTAGGTTTACTTTGGTTTAATTTAATTTAATTTCGTTATTTATTTATTTTTTATTTAGTTTTTATTTTTATTTTTATTTTTATTTTTTGTTTAATTGTTTGGAATGGAATCTTCATATAATTATGATTTTTATCCATCCAAACATAATTACTCGGATTATAATGATCAATACTATTCAAATTATAATAATCATGACCGTTACAACCCGAGTTGTGATTCATACAATCCATGGGAACGATATCCGGCTTCTGATGAGTATTATTATAATGATTATTATCCATCTCAGCAATGCTTATATAATGAAAATCGTGCCTATCAAGAGAATGTTATGACATCTATGAGAGAATGCATGACCTTTATGGAGGAAAATACAAAGAATCTCCAATATCTCGTAAACACATGGGGGCAAATCACCGAATTGTTTAGAACAAGAATCTGAGAAGGAGAAGTATATGGAGTCGGATGACGAATTTGATGAGGAGCGAGGATTCGAGCATCAAGATTTCCATCAAGAATCGTCCTCAGAATTTTTGAACTTTAACGAGGAAGATAGAGTCGAAAGTGAAGTTGTTATACAAAATCTGCTACAATCATCAACAGAGACAACTCCATATTTCGAACTCCCTTATTTCAATTATTATTTAAAACGTTTTATGCCTGAAACTGGATCTAATTCAAAGTTAATTGTTTTTCATGATATTTCAGGTACCTATGGAGTACGAATCGCACGAAGCGGAAAACCGATCAAATATCCGGGTAATGTATGTGGACATGGTGACAAACCACCTTGAAGAGGTACCGTCTGGCTGAAGACGTAAAACTTAGCGCTTTTTGGGAGGCAACCCAATGAACTTTGTGGGTATGTTCAATAGAAACCCTCACGAGACTATAACTCGTCCACCCGGGCTACCGGGGGGTTTAAAGGCTTATTGCACGTGCTAAGTGCAATCGTGATCCCTACGAAAGTGAGGTTTAGTGTATATTTATGTTTATTCAATTTTAAAGTTTTCTATTTAGTTTTATTTTTATTTTATTGCATTATAGTTTATAGTTTATTATTGCATGACATTCATGATTTATAAAGAAAAAGATAAGTGCATTGGAAATTAAGTTGGGGAAGGTTACCCTCACCCCAATAATTGATTAACTTATTTTCTTTTCCTTTAAATAAATTGTTTTATTGCATTGTAGTTAGTTTCATTTGCAAGTGCATGTAATTATTTTGCATCATCATAGATAATATGTTTTGGATCACTTGAATAACAAGCAAGATTTAGTAAGGGATTAAGTTGGGGATGTTTGTTCCAAATCTAATTCTATAGCTAAATCACTCATTGATCACAATACATAACAAAGTTGGAACGAAGGTGTAGGAATTAAAAGACGAAAGCCAAATAAGTAATCGGCAGAAAATATAAAAATGTTATTTGGTTTTTGAAGGTTGTAAATGTTTTACACAGTTTGTGTTAAACTATATCCATTTATGCTAAAATGCCTAAGTCCAAATAATGTTTAATGGGAATTGTGGCCCAATTTTTTTTAACCTAGCCCGAGACCAAATTCTGCCCAAATAGAAACCCACTTACCTGTTGCGTTCTTTCTCGTCCCACTCCACGCACACATAGAGCAGCTCCCATAAACCTTTCACCTAGGCGCTCTTGGCTGTCATTCTCGGCTCCTCCCTTCTGTTTTTTCCTCTGCGCCCTAGGCTACCCCAAACACACTCACCACTTGCGCCCTAGGCTTTTCCAACCCACACATCTCTCGGTTCCTCCTTCGATGCTCTTGGCTGCCAGTCTCGACCCCTTCCTCACCCTTTTTCCTTGCACCGGATAACGTCCCCACGCATCCCCCTGCCCTCTTTCGACGCACACATCAAGCAGGTCAGCGGCTTAGGGCACCCCAAACAAGACCAAACCAACAACTCTCAACAATTTTCACTCGAGATTCTTGTATTAATCTTGTAATTTTACGTTTTTGCATAAGAATCAAGTTATGAAATCTGGGTTTGTGGTCTCTTTCACAAATTTGAGAGTATCTGAGCACCATTTTAGTCTTTAATTTCGCAACACCTCACCAAGGTATGATTCTTGTGCTTCTGATAGTTGTACATGCATAATTCTGAAATTACAAAGCAAGGTTGTAATCAATGGGGAGAAAGAAGTTGATTTTGACTTATTATAGTTGACTATGCATCAATCTTATGATATGCTAAAAAGCAAGATTGTGTACACGAATTGTATGCATGACTTAAGTAGTTGACATGATTATGTTGGGTCCACATGAGCATTCTATAGTGAAGTCTTGCCACTTGATTTAAGGTTTATTTATATGTATTGGCTCACGTGTATGAAATATTATAATTCCAAGAAGTCAATAGTAGTCCCTTATGCAATTTTATGTTCTGGACTGCATCCGAAGTGATTAAACAGTCTTGGTTTGAATTCTTCTAAGTTAATTGGGACCTTTGTGCTATTTTATTAATTCAAGAAGATTTGAGATAAAATCATGAGCTATGCTTTATAAGTCCACAAAAGAAATTTTTATTACTATATATATCGAAGTTCATTATAGTGTATTCATGGTTACGGAGCCAAGTTGTATATGAAAGTGACTTTAATTTGATAGATGTAATTCTACGAAGCTTTCATGTGATTAATTTTTAGCCATTGAGTACATTTGATTATTTTTTCGATATCATGGGTTTAATGATTTATATTGTTACAGATGTTTGGAGAAAGTTCACAAAGGAGAAATAAACGAACTAGGATGGCATCACAATCCATACTAGATCAATGGACCCCTTCTATGACGCTTTCACAACAAAATTCAAGCATTCGGAAGGCTTTATTTAAAGCAAAGTGTAAAGGGAAGAATGTTGTTGAGAGACGAGTAGTTAGAGAAGATTTCGAAAATTATGGTGTCATCGAATGTTTTGAACAACTTGGATGGGGAGGAGTGCTTGACTTGGAAGGAGATGTGGTATACGAATATGATGTGTATGAATGGATGTCTACATTGCGGAAAATAAAAGGCGACCGACCCCAGGATTTTGCATTGGTCGGTACCCTAAATGGGCAAGATTACACATTGACAGCCTCAACTATTCGTAACTTATTTCACGTGGACACGGGCATCAGGCTAGAGAATGAGGTGAGTATGGATTATATCTACCGAACTGACTCAGAATTAGCAGCTCAAAATACTACCCACGAAGCAACATGGATTCAGAAAGTGACACGGTTGTTTGAAGTACCAGATGGGGAAGCTCGAGATTACAAGGAGTTTCAAAGACGAAATCTACGACCCCTTGCAAAGGTTATCAACAAGATTGTGACCGCAAATGTGCTAACCAGAGATAGTGACTTGAGTAAGGTGCGCCTTAGAGATATTGCGATTATTGATGCTCTATTGACGTTGGGAGATCGCCTATCATTTGCATGGATTGTAATGAACAACATATGGGCAATGTATGAAACAAAGGATCGATCTATAATTCCTCATGCCTATCTGATCTCAAGATTTTTAGTAAGTCAAGGTGCCATAGAAGAAGGATCAGAACCTAGGCGAATTAAGTCTCCAAATAATCTGATACGCCGTTCACAAATTCAGGGAGTTATATTTCGAGAGGTTCCTACTGGATATCAAATTTGGGATGCAGAGTTAGATCAGGGACATATTAGAGAATTCACAGAGCAAGAACTTCAAGAAAGAGGAAGAGACCAAGGAGAAGCAGAAGGCACATCAGAGTTAAGTCGATTAGTATAGATGATGAGCGGGTTAAATGTTAGAGTTGACACACATAATCAGGGATTTAATGACTTTAGAGAAGAATTCTCAAGCTATAGGCAAGAACAGGAAGAGAGATGGAAAAGAATGGACGAAAGGTTGACAGCAACCGAGAACGAGATAAGAGGAATGTTACAAGAAATTCGAACTGGTGTTAGATTTGGAGTTTATCAGGGACAGTACTATCAGCACCAGAATTGGCAGTACAATGAAGCGGTCAGAAAGCATTATGATTACACTGCTGGTAGAGCATATATGCCTTATTCAGATTATCAACTGCCGCAGTACTCTGAGCTGATTCATGAGAGTGGTACTTCATTTCCATATCCAGCACCACCTCCACTAATGTCTCACCCTTATGCACCTGTTACACTACATGGGTATTCCCTGCCGCCACTGCCAAGTACGGATGACCAATCACAGATTCAATCATTCCTCAACAATATCTTCAGTCAGCCACCAGAATGATCAGGTTCCTTCGTTCCTTTTGTTATGTTTCCAATATTAGTGTGTGAGTAGTTTGCATTTAAGTTTAGTGTAGTTTGCATGTTTTAGTTTTCAGTTTATATTTTACATTTTAGTGTGCACCCTTGAATTATAGTTGTTTGATTAACCAGTTAAAAGTAGAAATGCACTGGTCATATCTCCCTAATTTATTTTGGTTTGAGCAAGTAACTTAAAATGATGATTCTAGTTAGGAAATAGATTGATACCAAGTGATATCTGTGATGATCGAGTTAATTTGAAAATTATTAAAAAGAGTCATAATAATTGTGCATGCATGAGATTAATAAAAATGATTTGAGTATGTTACACTTGTGTGTGGTTTCAAAGAATAAAACACTTTATCAAAACCAACATTTCAAAAGACATCGATACACCTAAGCAATAAGGAGGAGTGTTGCAAGTAAATCCGTGAGGCGTAGGTGCTTAAACTGTAAGGGGTGGCCTAACGAGTTTGGAAAAGAAGTCTGAGGGGTATTCTATACCTAATCCCCTAAAGCCAACTGGTTTGGGAGCGGTTGATTGATTTTCCGTTACATGGACTCGTTAGAAAAGTCATGTTCAAACCCTTAATAAAATAACTTATAAGTGTGTTAAAAAAGAGAGAAATTATCAAATGATAAGTGAGTTAATTATAAACGTCAAAACCGGTAAAATTGCATGCATGTAACCTTGAGCAAAAAAGGTGGTTTATGGTGAGAAATGTTTGGGAGGTAAAGTGTTGATAGTGGTTTTAACACAATGTAACGGAAATGAATTTTTAGTTATGATCATGCATGGATGTTTAGTATGAAGGCTGTTACTAATTTGATAAATTAATTAGAGAGTCACTGATCTATCATATGCTTGGTAAATGAGATCTGAAACATTAAAGTCTGATTTAGTTTTCTTGCTCGGGACGATCAAGGTTTAAGTTGGGGATGTTTGATCGGATCATTTTATACCGACTTTAATGTGTTTAAATGATATAGTTTTATGTATAAAGTCTCGGTATAATACTACATTTAATTGCTTATTCATCATTTGTAGGAGTAAAGCTTAAATGGAGCTAAGAAGCCTAAAATGAGCATAAATGCATGAAAACGTCCAAGATCAAGCCCACGTCCATATCAAGCCCAAGTCCAGTTCAAGAGAACCCAGCCTCAACCCTTGAGTCCTAGGACTCAAGGTAGGACTCACTCATAAAAGCCTCACTCAAACCATGAGTCCTAGGACTCATGGTAGGACTCATCCTTTTAATACCCAGCGAACCCTACGGTAGCCTTTTTTATTATAAATAGAGAAGAGAGCCGCATCACAAAACACAGAAGAAGACAGAACTCAAAATAGGAGGCGCAGATTAATTTTCAGAAGTTTTTCCACGGCTACAACAATGTAGTCGGTACGAGACCCAATGGCGAAGGGTTAGGTTTGATTTCTTTTACGTTTCATTTTTCCAACAATCAATCCAACAACTACGGAACACGTTCCTGACGAGTTTGATGTTTCGTACAAGTTGGTTGATAATCATATAATTATCGTTCAAGGGTTTGTTTATTAGCTAAGTATTTGTGTTTTTCCGTTAGTTTATTATTGTAACGAACGATGTGTTTATTTAGTTTTATGTGTGATTATTATTTAAATATATTGTTCCGTTCGCTTCTATTTATATCTTTATCGTAAGACGCGTCGTAGCCGTGTTACATGCCGCGCCGAGCTCATTAGATTAGGAGTTAAGACGGATCATAGAATATCATAGAATTCAAAATTAAAGTAACAGAGCTTTTGGTAGATCATAGAATTCAAAATTGAAGAACATACCAGATCCATCTTTAAATCTTATTCTGTAAGTCTTTGATTTGACAAACAAATCAACCTGTTTGATCTTCATTTCCTTTGCATTCTCTATATCTTTCCTTATAGACTCAGGATCAAAAATGCTCTGTAGATCTTTAACAGCCTGCTTCACTTGTGGTAGAGACGATCTTGCTTGTGTTACAGACCCAACATGATGCATTCTTGTGAGCTCATCTCTGGTCATCCCTTGGACTATATGCATTATGCTATTATACTCTTCTTCTGGACCAGATTCCCTTCTTACTACAAATTGATATCTTAAGTCAATGTTGTCCATTGGCTTAGCATACCAATAATTAATAAGAGGTTTTGTAAAATCATGTTGGTCTAAGAATTTCTCTATCTCCATCACCTTTTGTAGCTGATGCTCAAACAGCACCCTTTTAACTTGATCCAGCTTTGCTTGTGAAATTGATTCTGATTCAGGAATAGCAGCATCAGCTTGATCAGTAGGAGCAGGGACACTGGCAACAGTTTGAACATCACCTGTACAAGCTTGAACTGGTTATTGGGATCTTTGGACTTTTTGGGAGACTTTTGCTTTCTTTCGTTTGTCCATCTCTTTGTCATGGATATCTTGCAACCTTTCTGTGCTCATGGATTGAGCCATTTTCTTTGGGATACCAGCTGCAAAGGCAAAATTAATTAGAAATCTTCTATGCTCAGCCTTTGAATGCCCTGTTGGCATCTTCCTCTTCCTTTCCCCTTGCTTGACCACAAACCCTCTCAGGTAATCACCTAAGGTTTCATCATCTTCCATTGGGGACTGGGTTTGCTGGTCTAATTCTTGATCTTGTTCTTCTGCTAATTTTCTGGCAATCTCAGCATCAAAGGCAATCTGGGCTTCTTTGGTAGAAAATTTGTGCTTTGGAGACTCTATAAGAATGCCCTTACCCTTATCTTTTGTAGCAGAAGTTGTAGCTTGGACTGAACTGATGGGAGCTTGAAAACCTTCTCTTATAACAACTCCAGTTGCTTCTGAAGAAGCAGCTTGAGTTTCTAGGCTAACAGCTTGAGAAGCTGTTGGGACTGTTAGCCTAGATACATGAACTATTGGAGCTGCTTGGACTGATTCTGTTGGAGCTGCTTGGACTGCTTTAGGGATCTCCTGATTCTCCCCCTTTTTGGAAGCATTGGTTTGGTCAGGAGGACCTACAACCTTTGCCACTTGGGTTTGAATCAAACGCTCTAATTGAATGATCTTATTCCCACAGAGGGTAAACCCTTTATGGAGATAATTGATTCTCTGATTTTGAGTCGCTTCTGCCTGCCTGAGTGCAATGATTTGTGCTCCCTGTGCAGCAATGATGGATTGATGATATTCCAACATTGCTACAACAGGTTGCAGCTTAGGATCCGTTAATAACATAAGTTGCAGACTAGCCTCAAGATCAGCAAACGTATGTGGTGCTTGTGATCTATCACTGGCATGAATACCAGAAGTAGAAACCTCTGGGCCCCTCTGTTCTTGGTACTGGGGTCTTCCAGCTGGTGCTTGCACACCTGCTGTTGCCATGGGTGTGGTCTTAGAGATGTTGGCACTGTCCTGTGCTTCTTGTGTAGAAACAGCAGTAGTGTCAGCCACAGATGCCATATGAACAATCTCTGGTGAGATGTTCACCTCCTGATTGAGGATGGTAGTTTCCTCACTGGGTGCCCTTTGGATATTCTGTGCAGAAGTGTCCTCCTGCATAGGGTTATTTGGCTCTTGTCTGAGGGCTGAGGAGGAAGGAGCTCCTGGTCCTATTTTCCTTTTGTATAGTTGGAGTGGGGATGTAGGCTTAACAATAGGAACAGAAACGATTTGAGTATCTTGAGGAGTGGGTTGGGGTCCTGGGGGTGAAGCAGTAGTGTTAGGCTGAGCCTGCTCAGGACCCTCTCCTCTGTTTCTTGGAATGATGTTTATCATTGCAGAAGGCAATGGAACATCTACACTCAAAAAATTGGCACTTGGCTTTAAAAGCCTTTTAAAAGAAGATAGTGAGTGCCTATGGGAAAAATGTATCCTCTTATGTATACGAAAATTTGTGCAAGTTTTTGCAATTATCTCTGCCAAAAATCTAGGATACATCAAAAATTTCCGTTCTTTAGGGAATGATGCCTTAACATCCCCCAGAAAATCATATTTGAAAAATTGAACTGTTGGCCTGTTGAAAAGCACACCAAGGCAGTGGCAATGTTTGATGAAAATTCAGACCAACCAGTTCTTTTAGGGCTAATACACTGCTGAATAATGTGCACAAGATATTTCCATTTAGGTGAAAAGTGTGCTTTAAAGAAAGTAAAAGACTCAGCAGGACCCCTATATCCCATATTGTAAAGACAAGCATGTAAAGCATTTAGGGATAGGTCGGTTATACCTGAGGCATCTTGAAGATGCAGATGTTGTCTGATGGATTCCTCAGTCACAGTGATGGTAGTGCCATCGATTTTGGATATCAGAGAAGGAACTCCATTGATGGTTTTTACAGAAGCACGGTTCCAGAATTGGTCAATATGTGAGATATATATGGTGGGATTGATATTGATGGCATGATGGATATGGGAGTGTCGAAGAAAGTCCATCATGTCATGGAACGGTTGAAGTTCAGAGTGCTTTAGAGAGTAGGGTAGGCAGTTGTGTTCTTTGACGAACTCCATTGAAGATGAATCGGGGATTTTGGGGTTTTAGAGATGTGCGTGGGAATTGTTTCAGAGAATCAAGAAGGGTTCAAGAAGATATTTTGCAACTGGTAGTTACAATAGAACGAAACTGGAACCTTTAAAGGTTTTGAAAATATCTAAACCCGCGCACACACTTATGGAAATGACCATATTACCCTGCACACTTTGACTGATCAAGTGAAACAACTAACAGTCCGAGAAAATTAACTAGCAGCTTGAGAAAATACTCAAACTGTTAGTTGGCAATTAAGCAACTATTAATGAAATAGTGACTCCCCCTTAAATAAGCATATGAATTAGATAATAATGAAAATATGTTAATCCATGTTTACCATACCAATATTTGATACCAGGAAAGTGAACCTTCCCACATCAAAAGGTTTTGTAAATAGATCAGCTAACTGATCGTCAGTATGAATTTTGGTAACTTGGATCAATTTCTTTTCATTACAATCCCTTATAAAGTGAAATCTGATGTCTATATGCTTGGTTTTTGGGAATTTCACTGGATTTTGCACAATGCTGATTGCACTTGAATTATCAATATAAATAGGAGTGGATAGAAAGTTCATACCATAGTCTCTCATTTGATTTTGAATCCACATTACCTGGGAGCAACAGCTTGCAGCTGCTACATATTCTGTTTCAGTGGATGAGGTGGAAACAGTTGTTTGCTTTTTGCATTGCAAAGAGACCAGTCTTGCTCCTAAGTATTGACATCCACCAGTTGTGGATTTTCTGTCAATGTTGCATCCTCCATAGTCACTGTCAGAGTAGGCTGTTAGTTCAAGAGGAGAGTCTTTAGTATACCAGAGGCCTAAATGTGGTTGGCCTTAGAGATATCTAAAGATTCTCTTAACAGCAACCAAATGAGAATCCTTTGGAGAGCATTGAAACCTAGCACACACACAGACAGCAAACATAATATCAGGTCTAGAAGATGTTAGATACATAAGAGATCCTATAAGAGATCTGTATAAATGAATGTCCACATCTATGCCATCTTTGTCTGTATGGAGCTTCTTGTGAGGATCCATTGGAGTACTTGCAACTTTGGTGTCTTGATACCCAAACTTTTCCAGTATGTCTTTAACATACTTTGATTGACTTATGAAAAGACCAGTGGGCTTCTGCTTGACTTGCAATCCTAGAAAGAAAGTGAGTTCTCCCATTGAACTCATTTGAAACTTTTTGTGAATTAATGCCTCAAACTCTTTGCACAGACAATCATTTGTTGAGCCAAAGATGTTGTCATCAACATAGATTTGTACAAGCAGAATCTCAGCTTTGATGGACATTGTGAAAAGTGTTTTATCCAGAGTGCCTCTCTTGAACCCATTCTGTAGAAGGTATGATGACAGAGTGTCATACCATGCTCTGGGGGCTTGATGGAGTCCATAGAGAGCCTTGTCTAGCTTGTAGACTCTGTCTGGATACTTATAGTCCTCAAAACCAGGAGGCTGACACACATAGACCTCCTCTTCAATTGTGCCATATAGAAAAGCAGACTTCACATCCATTTGACACTTTAAAACCTTTGAAGCTTGCATAAGCCAAAAACAGTCTGATGGCTTCAATTCTTGCCACTGGACCAAATACATCATCATAATCTATGCCTTCTTCTTGAGTGTACCATTGTGCTACTAGTCTTGCTTTGTTCTTGGTGACTATCCCTCTCTCATCTTTCTTGTTTCTGAACACCCATCTTGTACCAATTGCTCTCTTTCCTTTAGGAAGATCAACCAGTGTCTATACATTCTGAATCTTGAATTGTAGCAGCTCTTCCTGCATTGCCTCAATCCAGGATGAATCTTTCAGTGCTTCTGATGCCTTTTTAGGTTCTAGCTGAGACATGAAACAGTCATGTTCAAAAGCAGCTAGACTGAATTCAGGAACTGCTTGTTCAGCAGCGACAGTTTCATTGTGAACCATTTTCCTTGTTTGTACAGGTGTACTTGGATCACCTAGTATTTCATTGAGAGGATGATACTTGTGAACTCTGAGTGTAGGCTCTATTTCTGTATGAAAAGAAGATCCAAGGTTTGTATCATCTCCATCAGGACCAGTGGATGGTTCAGCTTTTGGAACAGCTTGACTTGAATCTGGGACTGTTTCCCTTTGTGTTGGAGCTGTTCTCTCAGGACTTGGAAGTGACACTTCAGTGTCTGGATTTGTATCATGTTGAGCATTCAGAACCCCTGGAGGGTCACATGACAGAAGTGGTATAGATGTATACTCATCCCAATTGTTTGAATCTGCAGCAGTTTGAAACTTTGTGCCAACAACTTGAGAATTTGTATTGACAGCATGAGAATTTGTGTTGACAGCTTCAATTCTGTTTGCATTAGCTTCTGCAGTATACTCAACAAAGCTCAGAGAATTTGTTAGTGAATCTAAATCAAACAACCAATCAGGACAAGTGCCTTTGACATTTGCAGTATTTTCATTAAATTCAACATTGGCACTTTCTTCAACGGTTTTAGACACACTGTTATATACTCTATAGGCTTTGCTTTGATATGAGTATCCTACAAAGAAACCTTCTTCAGCCTTGCTTTCAAACTTCCCTAAGTGAGTCTTAGTGTGAAGGATGGTACATGGACAACCAAAAGACTTCAAAAAGGCTATTAAGGGTATTCTATTATGGAATAACTCATATGGAGTTTTCCCTTGTGATTGAACAATCTGATCCCTATTTAGAACATAACAGGCTGTGTTGACTGCTTCTGCCCAAAAGGTCATTGGCAGTTTTGAATCAGCTAACATGGTTCTAGCATCCTCAATTAATGTTCTGTTCTTTCTTTCAGCTACACCATTTTGCTGTGGTGTTCTTGGTGCACTATATTGCCTAGCAATACCTTTGGACTCACAAAAACTGTTTAGAGTATGATTTTTAAATTCAGTTACATTGTCTGATCCTATCACCTTAACTTTTGAGTTGGATTGGTTTTCTATCTTAAGAATAAATGACTTAACTAGCTCATCAGTTTCATCTTTAGACCTAAGAAAGTAAACCCAAGTAAATCTGGTGAAATCATCAACTATAACTAAACAGTAAGCCCTTTTATTCAAACTCAAAACAGATGTTGGACCAAATAGATCCATATGAATCAGCTGAAGAGCAGATGAGATTGAATTTACTTCTTTGGCCTTATGAGAAGTTTTGTGTTGCTTGCCTTTAAGACATGCTACACAATGATCATAACATATGAACTCCTTTTGTGGTAAACCTCTTACCATATTCTTTTTGACTAAAACATTCATGGACTTGAAGTTCATGTGACACATCCTTCTATGCCAAAGAGCAGACTCATTGGATGATGCTTTGGATATCAAACAGCTTAAAGTATTTGATTTGGATAAAAGATCTGTGTCCAAACAGTAGACATTGTCCTTTCTTGGTGTTCTTAGTAAAACAAGATTTTAAGGAATTTTGAAATCTTTTGAAAGGACAATGCACTCAGAATCTGTAAACAAAACAATGTTTTGTTTGTCACAGATTTGAGAGACACTCAATAAATTATACTTAAGCTGTTCAACATAAAAAACATCATTGAAAATCATGTTGCCTGCATTAACAGTACCTTTACCTGTAACCTTACCTCCTTTGGAGTTGCCTCCAAATGCAACAAATCCTCCATCAAAGCCTTTGAAATTTGACAAGCACTCAGAATTGCCTGTCATGTGCCTAGAGCATCCACTGTCCAAATGCCATCTTGTTCTATGAGGTGACCTGTGGTTGCCCTGCACAAATAAAAGCTTAGTTAGTAGTGGAGTAAACCCAAACCAAGTTGGTTTTGGGTTGTCCTTGTGCATTAACATAACTAAATACTGTCTTGGATTTCTTATACTTAGTAAGATCCACTGATTGAGTTTGTGGAGAGTACTTAGTTAGCACATGTGGTATCCAGGTACTTTGTCCATCCTTTTCAGTAACAGTCTCAGATGATCCATTACCAGTCCCAATTTTGAGCCTACCAGTCTGAATTGAGTCTGTAGTGCTAACAGCTTGAGAATTTACTAGCAGTCTCAATTTTAGACTTGACAGTTTCAACATTTTTATCAACAGGTTCACCTGAGTTTGTACCTTTGACACACCATATTTCTTTAAAATTTACCGTTGGTTTAGCTAAAACTTGTTTTTGGTGTGTGGACTGTTTCTTATTAACTTTTGTAAACCTGTGATCTGCTGTTTTCTTTGGAACTTATGTAGCAGAAGGTTTGACCTTTGAATTTTTTACATGAGTAGAACTTGACTTTTTATGAATCACAGTCTGTTTTACAACAGCTGGTTTATAAAAACAATCCTTGGCCAAGTGATTTTTCCTGCCACAGTGAAAACACCTTTTGACTGTTTGAATTGAAGAACCAGTTTTATTAGATAGTTTCTTGTTCTTGTTCCTTTGATTTCCCCTTACCTGTTGTTGTTTGGGAAACTTTTGAACACAATGCTTTTGGCATGTGCAGACTGGAACATTTTTACCCCTTTTTGTATTCTTTGAAGAAGATGCAGTATTACAGTTAGAAGGTACAGAAACTTGCGGAGCAGCATGGCATACACTCATCTTCTCTTTTCCTTTCTTGTTGGGGATTTGGTTTGCTATAGGTGCACTCATTGTTTTGTGCTCTTGTTCAACTGCTGTGCACTCACAGTCTCTAATATAAATCTGATCTTCTTTAGATTCAGGACTGTTATCAAGGATAGGATCTACAGTAGTCATAGACTCATCTAGTGGTTCATTGACAAGCCTATCAGCAACCTCACTCATTGGATGAATGTATTTGTTGTTGTATGGAGGTGGAGTAGCCCTGTAGCCTATACCTTCTTTGGGATTAACCTGAGATTTTACCCTGTCTTTAAATTGGACTTCCATTAGGTGTTCCAGCTTTTGATTAGCCAATTTGAAGTTACCTAGATCTATATTGACAGATTCTAGTTTCTTATTAGCCTCTAACACCTTTTGTTCAGTCTCTTCTACCTTTTTATTTAGGGATTCTATTTTCTTATTTAGTTCCTTTTTCTTCGACTCATGATATGTTCTATCATGTCCCATTTGAATCTCATTATCCTTATAGTCCTTGATCTGTTTTTCAAGATCTTCTATGGCTTGCATGTATTCATATCTCCTCTCTTCCATCTTAGCTAGAGTTTTGCACATGCTCTCATTATGGTCTCTATACTTTTTAACCATATTTTTGCATGTTTGAGAGCAGAGTTTAGATTGTACCTCAGATGGTAGTTCAGTGGAGGAGACATTTGATGTTTCTGCCATTAGAGCTTGATTTTGAAACTCTTCCTCTGTCTGATCACTCCAGTCAAACACATTGTCTTCTTGAGAGACAAGTGCTTGTGATGATGAAGTCTGATTAGCCTGTTGAGGCCTTGATGATTGTTGACTTTGAGATCTTTATTCTCTGGCAAAGTGGACAAGTTTATGACATTTGTAACACTCAACTTTTGACTTATCAAAAGCTGGTTTGCCTTCTGTTCTGGCTTGAAAGTTAGTCCTGCCAGTTCTTTTAGGAAACCTTTTGGCCCTCATGGTCAGCATTGCATGTTGCCACTTCAGATCCATCTCTTCAAGATCATCTGGATGAATCTGTTCTAGATCTTCAGCATTTAGTGCAAACAATCCATCATTGGCAACAAAAGCCTCATAGTGAGCCTCAGTAGAGTTGCAATCACCACCTGAAAAGGAATCAATGCAATTAGATTTTTCTGATGACATAAGTGCAGTATTGTGATTATAAGAGAGAGATTTCTTTTTAGTATCAATCTCAGTCTGAAACACTCTCAGACTATTGTACAGATCATCCAGTTCTATTTCATCAAGAGTGTCTTTTGTACTCCATTGAGCAGCATAAACTGTCCATTCTTCTCCAAGAGATCTGAGAAACTTTTGGTTGACCTCATCTTGATCCAGGCTGACTTTTGCACTTTCCAGTTCACTTATCAGTTTGTTGAACCTGTCAAAGATTTGAGTAAGGTTTTCATTCTTGCCACCAGAAAAGTTCTCATACTGCTGTTTCAAAAGATATTTTTGATTTCTTTTGGTGCTGGCATTCCCAGCAAATCTTTTCTCTAAAGCATTCCAAAGAGAATGAGCAGTATAAAACTTTTTGAACTGATGTTGATAAACATTAGGAATGGCTATTTGTAAAAGTGTAAGAGCTTTTAATTCATTCATTCTAGCCTTTCTTTCAAGTTCAGTTTTTGGAGGAGTTTTGACTGGTTTTCCCTCATCATCAAGTTCTGGATCAATCAACTACAGGAGGAAATTCAACAACTTCCCATATGGCATAATCAATGAATTGAATATGCTGTTGAATCCTGAGTTTCCATATCTCAAACTCAGTGGGCTTGAGCATAGGCACTTTGAGTCCTTGCCCAGATCCACTGCTGCTGTTATCAAATTCCATTGCAAAAGATTAACAATTTAAAAGAAAGCTTTCGACTTTGAAAAACAAAGAACGACCTGTGGCTCTGATACCACTTGTCAGAGTCTTAACTTAACTAACCAAGACTAACAAATTTGAATTATCAGAGTATAAATCAATAATCTTGCTTTGAATCAAAGTTTAATCAAGAAGTTTGCGGAATAACACTCAATTATGTAAACAAAAGCTTTTAGAACTCATAGCAGATAAACATAAATAAGTAAATCAAAATTGCTTGTATTGCTGACTTCAATGATTACAATCACCTCTAATCTGTTTGATTAGACGAAGAACACAAATTGTTCTTAGGGTTTTACAACCTTAGAGGCTTATGAAAACTCTAACAAAAAGCAATTACAATCTTGAATACGCAGAAAAACTCCTATACAATAGAAAGACCTATTCTATGTATTTATAATGCTTCTTGATTTGTTTCCTTGAAGGACTCTGACTTCTCTGATAGTAGATATGCTGGAATCTTTATGAAGATATTGTTTCCTGAATATCAGCATTTTCTGTTTATGAAACCGTTGAGCAGCTTGAATCTCTTAGCAGTTTGAGCAGGGCAGCTCGAGTGAAATTACTCTGGCAGCATGAACTTTTACACTAGCAGCTCGAGTTTCTTCAACAAGCAGCATGAACTTTGTACTTACATAGAAAAACTTCTAACAGCATGAGAAGTCTAACTAACAACTTGAACTACTTAGAATATTTCCCAACATTATTTCATCCTATATTTATGTTTATATAAGTCTTGCATAATATATATAATCACCAACAACAACAAGTTTCATAAAAACTCAAGTTTATAAATTTATAGTTTTTGTTTTTAAGTTGTTTTCTTCAAATATGTTTATAAATATGTAAACACATCATAAAAGTGTAAATATTATGAAAACAAGTAATATATATGTGTTTTAAAACTTTTATACAAGTAGTCTTTGAATAAACAACAAGAATCACTAGTTATTTCAAGTTTATAAACTACGGATTTTCGGCAGAAAATGTACATCGACTTTGAAAAATCATAACTAATTCAAAACTTAACGAAATGAGTTGATTCTTGTCTCAGAAGTTAGATCTATGTCTTAACTATAGATCTGGAAGTTTTCATAATTTATTTTGGAGTTTAAGACCTCCAGAGTTTATTTGGGAAACCGAAAGTTTGACAGCTCAAAAATGGCTAACATAGGGTTTTCAACAAGCTTTTTCCCCAACCTAAAATTTTTGTATATATTGTAGTTTAATGTCCAAGAAAACCAAAGCCTAAAACGTTTTGGAGCTTGGTCAAAAACAGCCTCAAAGTAGGCCGAAAAACCTTCGAAAAGCTGGAAAATTATATATATATAAACTTGACGTTTTAAGTGGGTTTTATTTATAAATTTGTAATGTTGGGTGATTTAAAACATAACAACATTTATACATACATATTATCATATATGAGAGTTATTAAATCCCTTATATCATTTAGGACTCTATTAAACGCGTCCGGTGTCATCACTCATCAACAACGAAAATTGTCGTTTTTACGATCATTTTGCCATCAACATGCGGTGAGTCCTCATAGCCCCTATTTTCACTATCTATTGGGGTGGAAATACATGCTTTGTTTTCATATGGACATCAAAACTATTTATTTCTTATATGTATTACATGTGTGGATCCATCAGCCCCTCAAATCATGAACCGTTAATTGCATTTATTTGTAAGCGCGGATATATTGTGGATAGATCTATCGGGAGTCATGTCCCCCATTCGGGTTATTCGGCTCGGCTAACGGTGGGTGCATATATATTCAACACGGTATCACATATGGAAATACTGCACAGGGCAAACTCATTTAATTAAGCTTCGGTTACATGATGGTTTATGTAATACATACACGGAATTTATGCTTTATAAATTCAACTCATCTGATAATGTCCATACAACTGGTCTTTTCACGTAAACCTATGAGCACACCAACAATTTGTTGACGTATTTTAGCATGTATTTTCAGGTGATTAACGCATGCGCATTTATCAGAAGCATTCCAAGGCTTTCGTTCATTTTGGAGTCGCATCATTTTCAAACTCGGAGAATTATTTGCATCTTTCCTGATAAACTAAATTGTGTATTTAAATCTTGGTATTTTAAGAACTACTTACGCTGTATTTTGGTTATGTAAAACAATATTTATATTTGAAGTTAAATCAATGTATTTTTGAAAAACGTCCATATAGTGGTCGTTCGTTAT
Source organism: Centrapalus pauciflorus (assembly GCA_020465985.1). NCBI lineage: Eukaryota > Viridiplantae > Streptophyta > Magnoliopsida > Asterales > Asteraceae > Centrapalus > Centrapalus pauciflorus. The sequence continues at coordinate 82,338 of JAANYP010005917.1, forward strand.
GATTATGGTTACGCTTCCGCGACGTCACGCTTCATTGCCAACCAGGGTAACGGGGTGTGACACATATCATTGTGTTCGTCTCCGGTTTCCGTGTGTGATCGATCCGTTAAACCGCTAACGAGGATTCCGCACTAGTTGGAAGGTGTCGCGTCAAGATCAGATTCGTGCTAAAAGTGACGTTACAAGTGGTATCGGAGCCATTCGAGTGTTTGTAATGTTCTTCGTGTTCATACGAACATTCTTGGTTTCTTGACGTTTTTAACGGAAAAATCACTGTTTTCTAAGTTTTTCTGAGTTCTACAAGCAAGGTAACGGGGAAAAATTCACAATAGTTCGCTTTTTCAGTCGAAAGCAATGCTTTTAATCTTAAAAACATTGGTTTAATCTGAAAACTTGAAAAAATCAAATTTTTGGCCGTTTCTCGAACTTGCGGCGCTCGAACTTAAGGGGTGTTAGGGTTCTTCGAAGTTGTCAGAATGCGCTCCTCTCGAAGTTATTTTAGGGCTTCATTCGAATTTAACTGGGTTTCGAAGTTTTCAGAATCGAACTTGTCATATTCGAAGTTTTCAGAATTCGGACTTGTTTGATTCGAACTTACCTGAAGTTCTAACTTGTCAGAGTTTTCAGGGTTTCTCGAACTTACAGTCATTCGAACTTGTTGAGTTCGAACTTAAGAACAATTCAAATTTAATTTACAAAATGAATTTAAATTTAAATTAATTCGAACTTGGATAAGTTCGAAGGAATTATTTTAAATTAATTTTTTGAATTAAATCGTTTAAGTTCAAAAACAAAAAGTTTAGAAAGAATGTCGAGTTTAAAAAAATTCCCGGAAATGAACCATGAGGTTGGCAAAGCAAATTCTCCGCCAAAGTTGATGAAACTGGAGGATTACTATTGGTGTAAGGATACGATTGCTGATTTTGCTCGATTCAACGACATGGGTATGTGGATATGCATCGATGAGGGATATGTTCCTCCTACGCAAGAGCTTGAAGGCCGACAAAGAGTCTTTACGTATCAGAACATGAAAGATGACGACAAGAGAATCTATGAGGCCGAGAACCGAGCTTTCTCAATTATCTGAATGGCGTTACCTCAAGAAATACTACACACATTAAGGAATAATAGGACTTCTATAGAGCTTTGGTATGCTCTAGAGAATAGATGTGAGGGAAATCCCAGGGTACGCAAGGGAAGAACTGAGATGTTGAAGCAACAATTTGCCATCTTCAAAGACTGAAGAATGAGTCGCTAGATGAGACTATCGCTAGATTCTATCATCTGCTCACTAAACTTGACAATCACAGTGTCGAGTATCAAGAGACTAAGAAGATAGAAAACCTTCTGGATGCTTTACCGGCTAAGTGGGAGATGTACATAACGCTAATAAAGGATGATGAAGAGAAGTTTGAGACTGTCACTCTTGAAGGGGTAATTGGAGCGCTGAGACATACAACTTCAAGTTACAGAAGAAGGAACGGGAATTTGATCAGGTTCAAGATCCAGAGATCTATTTTGGAAAATCAAAACCGTCAATTTCTAGTGAACTGAAGTCAGGGGCCACAACATTTTTCTCGGGAGAAGAATCTACTCTAGTTGAGACAGAGGATTCTAGTAGCAAGGCGTTCCTAGGGTTTTCCAAACCAGAAGAAAAACCAAATCATTCAGCGTCTACGTCTCAAGGATATAAGAAGATGAGTGCAAAATCAACTGAAGATCATCTAAATCTTGTAGCTTCGTTAGTCGCAACGTACTGCAATTGCGTTCAGGGAAAAATAAACGATCCAGCGTTGTGGGAAGAAGACTACGATCAGGTAGATCCTGACGACTTGGAAGAGATGAACCTTCAATGGCAACTGGCCATGGTGACTCAAAGGATTAAGAGGTTCATGAAGAGGACAGGAAGAAATCTTAATGTTAGCAACAATAAGGTTGGCTTTGACAAGTCAAAGGTAAAGTGCTACAATTGCCAAGGATTGGGACACTTTGCAAGAGAGTGTCAAAGGCCAAAAGTGGAAAACTATCAGAATCAGAACCAAGGGAGATATCAATCTAATGGTTCAGGAATCAAGCAGCCATCTCAGGACTATTAACCAATGTGTCATCTAACAAACAACTTGATGGAACATATGATTTGGGTACTCATCCGGAGTCGAATGCCAGAGCCTTTATGGCAGAAGTAACTGAGACCGGGGAGGATAGAAGCTGAAGAGGAAGCAGAGGACACCCAGCAGACAGAGTTAAGTCCTTTGTTGGTGGGAAAGTCAGAGGAGCAAACAATTCTACAGTTTGCAGCTCAAATGGCAAATGTGGAGTCGGACCGCAAAAAGGTAACTCTAAACTTTTCTACATTCCACGATTTCTGTGTTTTAAGTGCTACTTTGAACGATAGGTTAAATCTAGTTCTTTAGACACATAACACATTAACAACTCAAGTTCAATCACTAAAATCGGATAACGCTCGTCTTCTAGATATTAAGGAACACTTAAGGAATAAGCTGAAAGCAGATGCTCATGATATAATAGTTCTAAAACACAAGTTAAGTGAACAATGTGTCAGGATAGAACTTATGTATGAGCATGTTGAAGCTTTAACCAAAGAACTCACTCTTAAGGATGTAGAGCTAGTTGAATCTGGAGTTAAAGTTGCTGAGGGAAATAGCAAGCTTGAAAAGTTTAGGAACTCGTCTCTAAACCTAGGAAAGATCTTAGAAGCTCAGTGGCAGTCTAAGAACCAGTTGGCCTAAGTTATCAAGAGAGTCCTCCACTGTTCAACAATAACTACATGCCTCAACCTTAGGATAAAACCACTGAACCGGTTGAATCAGAGGTAGCAACAGTAACTGAATCTAGAAAGGATAATTCAACCAAGGTTTCTACCACTACCTCTAAGATTAAGAAAGTCAAGTTTGTGCAGTCTACTAGTGACACGTTACTAGGAGAAGCTAAACCTGTTATTGATAATCAGCAAGAGCAAGTAATCACTATAGTTGAATCGAAAGAAAATGACACTAGTGAGACACCTAAATCAATGGGTACTTATAAGAAGCCGATTGATAAGATGTCATGCTTCAGATGTCATGAGAAAGGACATGTTGCATCTAGCTGTCTTTATAAGAAAGTGGAGTCTACACCCTCTAAACCAGAGACTAGACCTACTGTAGAAAGCAAGATCAACCAAGACCCGTACCTAGTATTGCTAGCACAAGTAGTTCTCAACATACTGAGAAGATTGTGAATGCAACACCTAGGATAACTGTTAAACAAATACTAGTGTCGGTCAGACAGCAAGAAGTTATTAGGACTAATTCTACGAATAGAGTTCGTAGTCAGTGTAGGTCAGGACCACAACAATAATATAGGAGTACAACACCTAGAAGGACTTACACTCCAGTTAGGTCACATACTCCTCAAAGACAACAGACACCAGGTAGAGCCCAGTGATATCAGAATGAAACGCTTTATAACAGAAACTATTCTAGAGCTCAACCGCAAATGACAGCCCAAAGGCCAAGAGTGAATCTTAATTACTCAGCACCACAACAGGTTCTCAATCAAAAATCCAAGTCACCTGAAAGGAGAGATGGGTATTTGAAGGAGTTCACGTATGTGGATGAGAATGGTATTACCAAGTCAGTCATGGCTTGGGTTCCCCGTGATAACTAACTTGTTTTCTTTCATGTGCAGGAGCTAACTACAGGTCGTAACAACAAGTGGTTAGTTGACAGTGGTTGCTCTCGTCACATGACTGGGGAAAAGAGTCTACTCACAGACTTCAAGGGAGGGAACAAGGGATTTGTATCATTCGCTGGGAACAAGGGAGGTAATATCACTGGAACAAGAGTGGTCACTAATGGGAGAATCACACTTGATGAAGTTTACCATGTTGATAAACTTGATCACATTCTCATAAGTGTATCTCAGATCTGTGATAAGAAGAATTCAGAAATCTTTACTGAACATGAGGCGTTAGTGCTGAAGCCGGGATTCACAATACCTGTAGAGTGGATCATGATGAGAGCCCCAAGGAAGAATGATCTGTACATGATGGACATGAACATATCAGACTCATCGATGGGAACAATCTGTCTACTATCTAAGGCTTCAGAATCCGAATCTATTCTATGGCACAGACGCATGGCACACTCGAATTCAAATCTTCCTACCATGTTTTGGGGGATGGGGGGGAGGCAGTTAATACCGCTTGTCATGTTTTAAACCGGGTCCTTACTATCAAATCACTGAACAAAACTTGTTATGAAGTTCTAAATAAAAGACCACCAAATTTAAATGGCTTTGAACCGTTTGGGGTACCGTGTACTTTACTAAAAACTAAACATCAACCTAAGTTTGGTGAAAAGGCTGACGAAGGATACTTCCTAGGTTATGTTCCTAACTCTCCAAACAAAATAGTTTTTAATAAAACAAATGGTACGGTTGAAAATGTATTTAACATTGACGTCACAAGTTATTCACATGAACCCCAAACTGGTCCTGAATGGTTATTTGATTATGACTCTGTGTTTGAATTATTTAACATACCGTTTAATGGAAATGCATGTACAGTGGAAAATGATTTCACATCATTAAACCTTAATGACGAGTACCGAGGTTGACTGACGAAGGATACTTCCTAGGTTATGTTCTAACGTACCAAATAAAAGAATTTTTAAAAAAACAAATCGTACAGTTGAAATTGTGTTTAACATTGACGTAACAAGTTATTTACATGAACCCCAAACTGGTCCTGAATGGTTATTTGATTATGACTCTGTGTTTTAATCATTTAACATACCGTTTAATGGAAATGCAGGTACAGTGGAAAATGATTTCTCATCATTAAACCAAAATGACGAGTACTGAGGTTTTCCAAAATCAAGCATTCCGTCATCTGAGCCTACAATGACAGAAGATGTGTCTCTAATAGAGAATGAACCTGAATTACCTACAAATGAGAATTAGACGAATAATTCTAACTCCAAGGATAGTAATCATGAGGAAGAGAATATACCGTCTGAAGTCATACCCCTATTACGTGAAATAGGATCAAACTTGGGAGATAATCTTCATGTCGATGAGATTGAGACATCGAGGATAAATAAGGATCATCCAATTGAGAGTAACATAAGGAATCTAAATACCGGTGTGAGAACTAGGAGTAGTGTGAATAATAACACGGTACTGTTATCGATGATCAACGACTCCGAGGCATTTCACACGTGTTTATACTCGTGTTTTATCTCACAAGTAGACCCAAAAAATGTGCAAATAGCACTGAAAGACAATTCTTGGGTTGAAGCCATGCATGAAGAACTGTCACAGTTCAGAAAACATGAAGTACGTGAGTTAGTGCCGTTACCTCGAGGAGAAGTTGCAATAGGGACAAAATGGGTCTTTAAGTGTAAAAGGGATGATCGAGGTATAGTTACTCGCAACAAGGCAAGACTCGTGGTAAAAGGGTTCAACCAGGAAGAGGGAATTGATTATAACGAGGTGTTTGCACCAGTGGCGAGGCTCGAGGAAATTCGTTTGTTTCTTGCTTTCGCCTCCTTCAATGGGTTTAAGGTATATTAACTAGAAGTCAAGAGTGCATTCTTGTACAACAAGGTGAAGGAATTGGTGGATGTCGAACAACCGCCAGGGTTTACTGATCCAAAATATCCCGATAGAGTGTATCGACTTCATAAGGCTTTGTATGGATTGCATCAAGCACCTAGGGCTTGGTATGAGACACTGTCAACTCATCTTTTAGACAATGGGTTTGAGAGTGGGAGAATTGATAGTACAATATTCGTGAAAAGGAGAGGTGAAGATTTTATCTTAGTACAAGTGTACGTGGTCGACATCATATTCGGGTCGTCAAACGAACAGATGTGCAAAGATTTTGAAAAGGTCATGAAGTCGAAGTTTGAGATGAGTGCTATGGGAGAGCTGGACTTCTTTCTTGGTTTACAAGTTGAACAAAGGAAAGAAGGAATGTTTATTCATCATATGAAGTATGTCTACGATATTTTGGAGACCTTCGGGATGGAAGGAACAAAGCTGACCGCACATTTTAGTACTCCGATTCAACTGAATCGTAATCTCGGACGGGGTACAGATAGTGATACTTATGTGGATCCGACTTTATATCGGGCCATGATTGGATCACTTATGTATCTAACTGCTTCTAGATCTGACATGATATTTGATGTGTGTATTGGTGCAAGGTTTCAAGGAAATCCAAAGGAGATGCATATGAAAACCGTGAAGCGAATTCTGAGATACCTGAAGTCGAAACCAAAGTTGGGACTCTGGTATCATGCTGATGGAGATCTGGAATTCGAGGCGTACACGGACTCTGACTATGGTGGATATAGCTTGAACCTGAAATCAACAACTGGAGGTTGTCAGTTCCTTGGAGGGAGGCTCCTATCCTGGCAATGCAAGAAACAAACTTCAGTAACCGTATCAACATGCGAGGCCGAGTATGTATCTGCGGGTAGTTGCTGTTCACAGGTTCTGTGGATTCAACAACAATTGCGGGATTACGGTTTGGCTTATACTCATACTCCCATTAGGATAGAGAATCAATCAACAATTGCTATAACAAATAATCCAGTTAAACACAATAAGACAAAGCACATAGACATAAAACATCTTTTACACGTCATTGTGCTGTAAAGAATGTGATAAAACTGGTAATAGTTGCAACGGAAGACAACAATGCAGACTTAATCACAAAAGCATTTGATAAATCACGCTTTGAATTGTTAGTTCAACTAAATGGCATGTGTAATCCAGAATGACATGACCTTAGTAGTTTTTCTTTCTTTTTGGCAGTAACTTTTAGTTTACTTTCTTAGAATATTTTACTGGAAAAATGAAAATCAAAAAAAAAAAAGAGAGAAAACCATGAAAATCTAAAAAGAAAAAAGAAAATATCAAAAAATTGAGTTAAGTCTTAGAATCATATTTTCAAAGTGACGAAAATTAGCACAGTCTAACAAACTCTAAGTGTTAAGGTTTCACACATAATGTAACTTAAAATCTAAGTGATATACACATTCTTATCTGATATGTTGGTAACCATAATACATGAAGGAAATCCTAACAGCTAATAGATAATCAAGAAAATGTCATATGTGTAACTAACTTATATGTATGACCAAAGGTCTTAATTTCTATGTTTGAGACATAAAGACAATGATTATGAATGAGGTATGCAAATTTATCTGGGGGATGTATAGAAACATCAAAATACATCTTAAACAAAGAAAGAAAAGGTTTTTTCTAAAGAAAAGGGAACTCAAAACAAGTCGCTTTGTTGAACATGAGTACAGACTTGTCACCGCTATTTTGACTTAAACTAGCAAGATAAGTCGCTTTGTTGTACATGAGTATAGACCTGTCACCGCTGTCTTGCTAACATAAGAGGAACTCTAAGACAAACTAAGACACTCTGTTGTATGTAAATACAGAACTGTGTCCGACGTTTGCCTTTTTAAGAAAATTTGCAAATACTAAAAAGTCATAATCATTGTGTGTCTGCCTTAATCATAGAAGTATGTCTAAGTATGGGACACGTAAGTTAGTTTATTGGTTAATAAAAAGGCCAAAGGAATTTCCAAAGTGTTGAATGTTTAAAGGGAAAAACATACCGACAACCGACTTGGAATGTATATCACGACAAACAATCAAAGGCTTAAAAATTCCTAAGTGTGAGAGTGAAATACTGAAAGTGCGTTTGACACCGTATCTGATTGAACCTTCTTTGACTATCTCGCAAAAATATTCTGTTAGTATATTTTTATCTTTAAAGTAGTTGTGAGTTAATTTAATTTAATTCAATTCAATTTAATTTTTTTATATTTTTATTTTTAATTTTAATAAATAGGAATAAAGTCAAAAGTTACTAGGATGTATTTTTTTATTTGAAGAAACAATATTGCGTGAAGATTTGTTGCTTAGTGTGAATGTTTGCAAAGTTGGAAAAATTCCGTTAAGTCAAAAAGTTGGATTTTATTCAAAAATTTTCAAAATTTTCAATTAAGTTTGAACATCAAACAAGTTCGAAGTTACATTCGAACTTGCTGCAAGTTCGAACATAACATAAGTTCTAAGGTGCTTGGATATAAATAGGTCGACAGTGCTTCATTAAATGCACTTACCTTCGAACTTATTCTCTCGAACTTACCTGTGCGATCTCGAACTTACCGAATGAACTTGTCGAAATTCGAATTTCTTTCCTGTTTCTCGAAGTTTTCTATTGGTCCTCGAAGCTACCCACACAATTAAGTGTATTGAACCATCTAATACTGAGTAAGTGTAAGATTAGGACCTTTTTAGTGGATAAAATCGACAAATTTTAAGTTTTTATGTTATTTAGAACTAGGTGCCTTAAATCACAAGTTTTGAAAGCAAAAACTTAAAATTAATTATACACAAACCTACTTAGAACCCATTGGGACGAGATTCTACAGTTAATTAAGTCTAAAAAGGGTTCAAATCGTGGGTTTGAACTTTAAAGTGTCTGGATTCGAACTTGTTCAACAACATTCGAACATGATCTTCAGGTTCGAACTTGTCAGGACTTCGAACATGTCAAAAATATCTATAAGTTCGAAGTCAGACATGTTTAAACAAGGTTCTCAAACTTAAGTATGTTCGAAGGTCAAACGACTATTCGAACTTAAGTAAGTTCGAATGACTCACAAATCTCTAATTTAAGTAAGTTCGAAGATGTTCAAATTCGAAGTGAATCAAGTTCGAATTTAATCAAGTTCGAATAACTTTATTTTTTCAATATTAATTTCTATCCGTTTATGTTTATAAAATGTTTGCAGATACGAGAGATCGAGCTTTTATCAATAAGCATAACATGGTGATGGCAGTTGGTCTTCAGCTGCCGGAGGCTCAGCCGTACCGACAAATGATTGAATTTTTGTCTCAATCCATAGTAGCATACGCTCTGACACACAATCACCCAATTATTCTTCCATATGTTCGACAGTTTTAGCAACATTTGCAAGTGACTGCACCGTTACACCTACGGTTCTACGCACGCGAGTAGGTGGCCGTCCGATAGCATTTTCTGCTGATCATCTTCGCTCAATTTTGCAACTGGGAACAGTTGATCAAGAAGCCGGCCCAATTGATTTTCCGGCACCAATAAGGCAAGTGACCTTCCTCAGAATGGGTTATGCTCAAGATATAACCAAGGCTTCGTACGTTAAAAGCGGCCTCATTGGCCAGTGGAGATATCTGGTTCATGTGATCATGGTTTGTTTTTGCTCCCAAGAAGGCGTGTTTCGACACAATGGTGTCCAAGCTGCAGTCAGCAATGATCTCACTCGTCTACAGCAAAAGTTCAGCTTTTCAGAGATGTTCTTTGGGGAGTTTGTAAATCAAATCTATGCTCCAACCCGAGAAAGATTTCTCATGTATCCACACATCATCATGATGATCATCCTACATTTCCTGCCAGACCTACCTACCTTCCCAGAATAAACTGGAGTGGTAATCATACATAAGAGAATATTTGCTGACTGCCAGTCTCACAATGCGTGAAGGGCAGAGCAAGTAAAGCCACAAGTGGCTCCACTTTTTAGCATTGTTATAGATCCAGATTTCGTTGCTCCTGAAGGCGATGATTGGATACGTGATGCACCTCAGCAACAACCTCGACCGTAACAACCTCCACCACAACAAGCACCGGCTCGACGAGCTCCGGTTGCTAGATTAACTCCAACTTCAAGGTCAACTGCGGGGGCAGCAGGGGCATCAAAATCAGCATCACAGCCTGACCTGAGGATGCAGACTCTAGAAGAGATCTTTAAGCAAGGTGCCATAGTTCAAGAGAATATCACTGCGGAGCTGGTCGAGGATATTTTGGAACACCCTACTGACTTAGATGACATTTTTCGATAAATCGACGATTATCAGCCTCCAGTAGCAAAAACAACAGGCACAGAGAGTCATGAAGAAGCTGAAGGTCATGTAGAGACTGCTTCGGAATCTGAATCAGACTGTAGTTCAGACTAGAAGGAAGCTGAAGCTGTTAATCCAGCAATTTCTTTTGATAGATATGGCTCAAGAGTTGTTGTGAGCAGAAGAAAGATAACACGACCTGCACTCCGAGATGAAGATGAAGGGAGGTGCGGATTTTGCCTTTGAAGAGGACACATCGATTGCTACACATCAGAGATCAAAGCGACAACACACAGGTCAGGGAGCTCCATCTACCTCAAGTGCCATTCCATCCGCCGCAACCACCGCTCCATCAACATCAACTCCATCAACTTCAGTTCCTTTCACTAAAAATCAGTAATTAATAGAGTTTAAAGGCAAGGTAAACTTCCAAACAGTCCAAATATTTTAGCTCTCGCAAGCTGTAAACGAGTTGCAGCAACATAACTCCAAGCTGGAGCAGCAGAATTCTCAGCTACAAACTAAAGTGGCTGCTCATCAAGATGCAATGTCAGCTCAGTAGTCTTAAATTCTTACTCTGCAGACCCTGGTTGAGCAAATAATGAAAGATCTACAAGCTCAGGGGGAGAGTAGTTGTAAGAGTCATGAGTTGAGGACTGTTCAGAGAAATGATGACGAAGAAGGGGGCGACCTAAGCACTTAAAAAGACAGTGTGAGCTAGCAGATCTTCCATAAGAGACTGCTCAGCAAGCTGAATTTCAGGAGGAGCCCGGAACATCTGGTTCAGTAAGAGATCAAGAGAAAGGCGAGGCACCATAAGCCTCAGACCCTATTGAGCAAGAAATGATTGAAGCCTGTAAGGTCTTGAAACTACGGATTTATCTAGACGCGACACACACCAACGAGTGCGGAATCCTCGTTAGCGGCTTGACGGATTATCACACTCACAGAACACGGAGACTACAACGGCGTTGTACAAACGACTACGAACGAACCTACGCAATGATTCTCTCCGAAAACGCAAACAGATTGCTGATAACTCGAGATCGCCTTCTGCTAATCACACACAGAATTCTGCAAAAGTCTACTAATGATTCGAGTTAATCCCTAATTATAGAGACCATTTCGAGTTTGTCATGGGACAAACTCGAACCAAGCCCAAGGCCCATTCGAATTTGTCCACATGACAAATTTGAATTTACCTTCCTTGCTAAATTCGAATCTGCCTTATGTGTAAATTCGAATTTACTCTAAATTCGAATTTCACATGTCAAACTTCTATTTGAACCTATGTTTTACCTTATGTTTGAATTTATCTTTGAACTTTATGTTTGAACTTCTTGTAATGCGTTACACTAAGTTCAAACATACAATCAATTGCTATCAAACATAAATAAACACATATACCAAACACTAATTAATATTCAATATGACTTATACAAAATGCTAACACAACTTAGACGGCTATCGTCACACTGGGTGTACCAACAGACTCCCCCTTGACGATAGCTTCTAACTATTTACATTTTGATTAACTACTAAGGATCATATAGATTACTACCTGCATATAGTCCTACGTCTATACATACTTTTACTACCTTCTGGTACGTCCTGGCTTCAGATCTCCATCCTTCGTGAAAGAAGATAGGTTGATCGAGCAGCTTCTTCAGGTCGTCCTTCGATAGGTTTATTTAGTGCAGTGAATCATACACTCTCAAAATCACTTTGTCCTGTGTATCTTCCATGACTGCTTCAGCTGTATCATTATCGACAAACCACTTCATGTTACTCAAAATATTCTGTGGCATCGATTTCATATGCACCCTTTTTAGACATTTGACGGGTTTATAAACCATTCTGGCCCAAGGCCTTCCCGTATGAGGATCTATCCTTGATTCATACTCTACTCTTTTTCCTGATCTCGGCTTAAGTCTTTCAAACTTTCCAGAACGACCCTATTTTCTTATTATCTTTGCCATAACCTCAGCATACGGGTCCTCACCGATATTGATCAATTCTTTCCATGCTAACTCATTCACTTCTACCTTCGGCAAGGTATTAAATACTTTAAGTGTACGCCTCAGGTACTGGAGTCCATCTCTCCTCTTCTAAATGAAAAGTTGTAGTTCTCTGTCAAAGAACCAGATGATAATACCTCCTGAGAGACTTTCTGCCCCAGGAATTCTCATCTTCTTCTTCATCTTCCGTTTTTCTTTCTTTTCTTCCTTCTTGAACCACAGATTCATTAAATCAGCCCTGGAAGACTCCTTTTCTGCTTCCTCAAGTTCAGAGTCTTCGACCGAGGCTATCTTGATCTCATCTATATCAATCACATTGTGATTATCTCGCACATATAACTCCGTGATAGGCTGTGAATTGATAATCACTTCGTTGACATTATCGTCCTCATCTTCTATCACTTCATCGTCAGATCTCCAATCAACTACATCCTCTGGTACGAATTCCCCTTCCTCCAACTCCTCCATTTCATCTTCAAAATCAAAATCCATTACTTCTTCCTCAATATCTCTCAAGGCGTCTATCATTTCGCTTTCACAAGTCTTTGAGGAACCAGCCTGACCTCCTTTAGCTCCACTTTGACTAGGCTACCCCTGAGTTTCAGCATATAGAGCAGCAGGAAAATCTACTGGCTCATTCTGTTCAGGTGCATTGGGATCATTGCCATCGTCATCACCTTCCCTTTGCTGCTCTTCAGCATCCCTACAAGATGTCTCCCCCTGAGCTTTTAGATTTTTCAATAGCTGCTCAATAAGGGACCTCATTGATCAGATTTCGGCAGCTTGATCTGCCACAAAGGTTAAGCTCAAGATTTTCTTCTTCCATCATTCCAACAGATTTCTTCAACTCAGCATTCTCTTTGTCTATAGTGGCATTATGCGTTTGTATTTCGCCGAGAGCCTTAGTCAGATGAAAAATTTGCACTTGTTGGAAGTCGACCTTGCACCTGTACTTGACTTGTATTTCGCCGAGAGCCTTTGTCTATAGTGGCATTATGCTTCTACTGGCTCCTGTACTTGACTTGTTGAAGGCCTAGCTGCCTGAGATTGTCTCGCTAATGGTCGTTGCCTCCTCCTTTGTTGCTGAGGCCTTGGCGGTTGCTGTTGTTGTTACGGCTGCTGTGAAATTTCAAATTCCCCTGCCCAATTGGCACCTTCACCGACTTGGAAATCTGGATTGACCACCGCACCAAAAAGTGGTGCATCCACTGGCCTAGCGAGTCTTCCTCTATGAGCTGAACAATCTGCAAAGATTCGTTTGTCTATGACAGCAACACTTTGAATGTCGTTAAGCTGCGGCAAGTTGGGCAGGAAGTGTCTTATCAACATCATTACAAATCTCGGATATAGAATAAATCTTTGTTGGTCCGGAGGTGTTATCTGTTGAACAAACTTTGTAAAGAACATCTCTGAGTAGCTAAATCTTTGATTGTAAACCAGCGCTATCATCCCTGACTGAATCTTCGATACGATGTAATCGAATCCTGCTTTCTTGGCAGCAAAACACACCATAAAGATGTGAGCTAGGTATCGCCATTGCCCTATCAGCCCACTCTTCATGTATGAGGACTTAGTCACATACAAACTATATCCCATTCTGACAAATGTAGCCTGCCTGATTGCTAACGGAATGTCAATCGACCCATTTTCTTGCTCTGGAGAGCCTAGCTGCAACACTCGACGCAACACGTCAGCTGAAAACACTAGAGAGTGTCTAGCAATCCTCGTCCTCAATACTGTTGGAGTAACAGTACAGTCGACTTCTAAATGATCCCAAAATTGTCGAACATATGGGATTACTATCTTGATATTATGCGACAGAGCATACGAAATCCTTGAACCAACCAAAAAATCCACCATTTGGCGGTATGCTTGAGCCTCTGGTATCTCATGGTCCGGAGAAATGACCATGTTATGCTTTGGAACAAAAACTCTATCTGCCATGTCTGCACAATAAAGCATATAAAAAATTAGAATTATTAAGATAGACATAAACTTGTTTAAATTCAAATTTGTTTTATTTTGAACTTGTATAAGTACAAAATCCAACACCTATGAATTTCTACAAGTTTGATTTAAATTTTAAGCAAATAATTCGAATATAATGGTAAACTCAAATGACAAGTTCGAAACAACCATAGTTTGGAATTTAGTGGATGCTTCGATTTTAATGACAAACTCGAAGCCACAATCAAATTCGTATATGTCGGTTTGAGTGACAACAAAAATCCAAGATTTTAACCAATTTAGACTTAGAAAATTACATCTATTAGTCCTAATAGGTACTAATCAATGATATTTGTAATCAATTTGATATTTCACCGGTTCAAAGTTTGTTATTTTGAAATACAAACTTCACACCCCTAAAACCTCAAAATCCGTTAATTTTGGCTCAAATGGAGTCTAAAACCACCTAAATCTTGTAGAATACAGTTGATTATACCTAGATTTGCTAGTAGTCTCGAACACAAATGGACAGAAATTCGACAAATAGTATGAAACTCGAAAACGGCAAACTCGAAGATTAAACTCGAAATCGCTCAAAATAAACTCGAAAGGCTCAAATTCGAAAGTAGGTGATAATAACTTGTCACTGTTGACCTATTTATATCAACCACCTTCGAGTTTACCCTAAGCAAAAGAAATTCACGCAGTGTTTATTTTATACAACTAGGAATGCACACTCAGTAAATTTGACCCTTTTCCTAAGTAAAAATAAAATTAAAAAATGAAGTAAAAAATAGAATTAAAATAAAATAAATTAAAGTTAAAATTGTGAACAAAAATTAAACTTAGACTAATCTACATTATTAAAAAATTTACAACCTATACTTAACACTTAACAGAATATTTTTGACGAGTATTGTCAAAGAAAGGTTCAATCAGATAGCGGTGTCAAATACGCACTTTCAGTATTTAAACTTTCACACTTAGGAATTTTTGATTCCTTTGATCGTTTGTCGTGACATACATTTCTAGCCGATTGTTGGTATTATTTTCCCTTTAAACATGTTACACTTCAGGATATCCCTTGGCCTTTTTATTTATCAAGAAATTTTCTTACGTGACTCATACTTAGATATACTTTTATGATCAAGGCATACACACAATGATTATAACTTTTTGGTATTTGCAAACTTTCTTTAAAAGGCAAACATCGGACACAGGTCTGTATTTACATACAACAAAGTGTCTTAGTTTGTCTTAAGGTTTATTTTTAAAGCTAGCAACACAGCGGTGACAGGTCTGTACCGCTGTACAACAGAGCGACTTATCTTGCTAACTCGAATCAAAACAGAGGCAACAGGTCTGTACTCATGTACAACAGAGTTACTTGTTTTGACTCTTACGTCAATATCATGATTTTTCTAATCTTTCCATTTCTTTAAGATGTATCTAATGTTGCTATACATCCCCAGAAAGTTTGCATACCTCATTTAGAATCAAAGTCTGTATGTCTCTAACATAAAAATTAAGACCAATTGGTGATACATCTAAGTTAGTGACACGTCTGACTTTTTCTTGAATATTTTATTAGCCTTGAGACTCCCTATATGTATTATGCCTACCAACATATCAAACTAAATAATGTATAACACTTAGAGTTTTAGGTGTATTATGTGTGAAAGCTAAACACTTAGAGATTGTAAAGACTGTGCTAATTTTCGTCACTTTGAACCTATGCATCTAAGACTTAACTCTTTTTCTGATATTCTCTTTTTTTTGAACTTTTTATGGTTTTCTCTCTTTTTTCTTTTGTTTTTCATAAATAAAAATAAGAAAGTATAATAACCTACTAACTTACTATATAAGGAAACTATCCTAAGCTACTACACTTAATATAAATGGAAACTATCCTAAGTTACTAAGCTTACTATAAAAGAAAGAAAAACTTACTACTATAAAAGGAAATAAAACTCTACTAAGGTCAATTGACTCTGGATTACTCATTCCATTTAGTTGAATCAAATACTCAAAACGTGTTTTATCAAAAGCTTTGGTAAATAAATCTGCATTATTATCATCTGTTGCCACTTTTACCAGCTTTATTAAGTTCTTTTCAGCACAATCACGTATAAAATGATGTCTTATGTCTATATGCTTTGTTTTATTATGCTTAACTGGATTATTAGTTATTGCAATTTGTAGATTGGTTATCTATCCTAATAGGAGTTTGAGTATAAGCCAAATCGTAATCCCGCAATTGTTGTTGTATCCACAAAACCTGTGAACAGCAACTACCGGAAGCAACATATTCGGCCTCGCACGTTGACACGACTACCGAAGTCTGTTTCTTGCATTGCCAGGAAACGAGCCTCCCTCCTAGGAACAGACAACCTCCAGTTGTTGACTTGCACGTCAAGCTACATCCTCCGTAGTCTGAATCCGTGAACGCCTCCAATTCCATATCGCCCTCCGCGTGATACCAAAGTCCCAGCTTCGGTTTCGACTTGAGGTATCGTAGAATCCGCTTCACAGCTTTCATATGCATCTCTATCGGATTAGCTTGGAACCTAGCACAAATGCAAACAACAAACATAATATCAGGTCTTGAAGCAGGTAAATACATAAGTGACCCAATCATGGCCCGATATAACGTCGGATCCACATCGGTATCACTTTCAGTACCCGGTCCGAGATTGTGATTCACTTGAATCGGCGTGCTGAAATGAGCAGTCAACTTTGTTCCCTCCATCCCGAAGCGTTCTAGGATGTCGTAGACATACTTCGTCTGATGAATAAACATTCCCTCCTTCCTCTGATCGACTTGCAACCCCAGAAAGATGTTCAACTCACACGTTGCAGTCATCTCGAACTTTGACTTCATCACCTTTTCAAAATCAGTGCACATTTGCTCGTCTGATGATCCAAAAATGATATCATCCACGTACACTTGTACCAAGATGAAGTGTTTCCCTTTTCGCTTCACGAACAGCGTACTATCTATCCTCCTTCTTTCAAACCCATTTTCTGAAAGATGGTTGGATAATGTCTCGTACCACGCCCTCGGTGCTTGATGCAATCCATACAGAGCCTTATCTAAGAGATATACTCTGTCTGGATATTTCAGATCTGTAAACCCGGGCGGCTGTTCCACATACACCAGTTCCTTCACTTTCCCATAAAGGAAAGCACTCTTAACATCTAATTGATAAACATTAAAACCCTTGAAGGAAGCAAAAGCCAGAAACAAACGAATTGCTTCCAACCTTGCTACTGGCGCGAACACCTCAGTGTAATTGATTCCTTCCTCCTGGTTGAAACCCTTTACAACTAACCTTGCTTTGTTGCGAGTGACTATACCCCAATCATCTCTCTTGCAATTAAAAACCCATTTGGTTCCTATGAGTATTTCTCCTCGAGGTAATGGAACTAACTCCCACACTTCTAGTTTCCAAAATTGTGACAGTTCTTCCTGCATCACTTCAACCCAAGAGTTGTCTTTTAGTGCCATCTGTACATTTTTCGGCTCTACTTACGAGATAAAGCATGAATAGAGGCAGGTATGAAAGGACTCGGAGTCATTTATCATCGACAACAACACAGTGTTGTTATTCAAACTACTCCTAGTCCTGACACCAGCACTAGGACTTCCTATGATACTCTCGATAGGATGATTCTTGTTGATCCTAGATGTCTCTATCTCGTCAACTCTAAGATTATCTCCCACATTAGATCCTATCTCTCCTAACGAGGGAACGATCTCAGACTCCACATTTCCTTCCTCATGGACATTTTCCTCAGAGTTAGAAGCTGTTATCTGATGTTCGTTTGTAGGAACTTCAGAATCAGTAAATTCTGGAGATCTATCTTCAGTTGAAGTAGGCTCGGTTGTTGGTTGAAAAGTGGTCCTCGGAAAGCTATGACCCTCGTCATTCAGATTTATTGACGACATGTCCTTTTCGATTGTACCTGCATTTTCATCTAAAGGAATGTTAAATGACTCAAACAATTTGTCATAATCAAATATCCATTCCGGACCAGTTTGGGGTTCATGTGTATAACTTGTGACTTCAATGTTATACACAATCTCTACTGTACCATTTGATTTATTAAAAACCCTTTTATTTGGTGAATTCGGCACATAACCTAGGAAGTATCCTTCATCAGCCTTTTCACCAAACTTTGGTTGATGTTTTGTTTAACGTACATGGAACCCCAAAAGGTTCGAAGCCAGTTAAATTAGGTGGCCTTTTATTCAAAACTTCATAACAAGTTTTGTTCAAAGATTTGACAGTAAGGACCCGGTTTAAAACATGACATGCGGTATTCACTGCCTCCCCCCAAAACATGGTAGGAAGCTTTGAATCCGATAGCATGGTCCTTGCTGCCTCAATCAATGTCCTGTTTTTCTGTTCGGCCACCCCATTTTGTTGTGGCTCATAAGGTGCACTAAATTGATGCACTATGCCCTTTGATAGGCAATATACACCAATTACTGTGTTTTTAAACTGTGTTCCGTTATCACTACGAAGTCGTTTAACCCTTGTTCCATATGAATTCTCCACTTGGTCTAAGAACCCGATGAGCTTTGCAGCCGTCTCGTCCTTTGTACCTAAAAAGAAAACCCAAGAAAAACATGAGTAATCGTCAGTAATAACTAAACAATACCAACTACCACCTATACTCCTTTTGTTGATTGGTCCAAAGAGGTCCATATGCAACAAATCGAATGTGGCAGCGTTGGAGTTCCGAGTCTTGGATTTGTGTGCCTTCTTTTGTAATATAGTTCATCTTCCTCAGGTGCAAGTGTGCCATGCGTCTGTGCCATAAAACTGACTCAGTCTCTGAAGCTTTAGATAGCAGACAAATTGGTCCCATCGAAGATTCCGGCTTGTTCATGTCGAGCATGTACAAGTCATTCTTCCTTGGAGCCCCCATCAGAAACCACTCTTCAGGTACTTTGAACCCCGGTTTTAGCACTAACGCCTCGGTACCAGTGAACAACACTGAGTTCTTTTTATCACAGATTTGAGATACACTAATGAGATTGTGAACCAGTTTATCAATGTGATAAACTTGGTCCAACTTGTTAGTCCAATTAGTGACCACTCCAGTACCGGTGATATTCCCTCCCTTACTTCCGGCGAATGATACAAAGCCCCGATTTCCTCCCTTGGAGTCTGCGAGTAGACTTCTTTCCCCTGTCATGTGCCTGGAGCAACCAGTGTCGACGAACCATTTGTTGTTTGGACCTGTAGTTGTCTCCTGCACATTAAAGAAAATAGGTTAGTTATCACGGGGAACCCAAGCCATAACTGACTTGGTAATACCATTCTCGTCCACATACTTAAACTCTTTCAAATACCCATCTCTCCTTTCAGGTGACTTGGGTCTTTGAACTAGAGTCTGTTGTGGTGCCGAGTGATTTAAGTTCACTCTTTGCCTTTGTGTAGGCATTTGCTGTGGAGCTCTTGAATAATTACGATTATAATGCATGTCGGACTGATATCCCTGAGCTCTACCTGGTGTTTGTTGTCTTACAGGAATATGTTACCTAACCGGAGTGTAAGCTCTGCTAGGTGTGGTACTCCTATAAGTCTGTTGCGGTCCTGACCTAGATTGATTTATGACTCGATTTGGGGAATTAGTCCTTATCACTTCTTTTGGTCGACCTAACACCGGTATTTGTTTCACATCTGATTTTGGTGCCGCTTGCACAGTTTTCTCGGTATTCTGAGAACTACTAGTGCTTGCACCACTTTGAGAAGACTTAACTTGTTCTGGCTTTCCTGTGTTAGGTGTATTATCCACTTTCCTATATGGACAGCTAGAAGCAACATGCCCTCTTTCGTGACATCTAAAGCAAGACATTTTATCAATTGACGTTTTGTATGTGTCCTTTGATTTTGGTGTCTCACTAGTGTCTGGCTCTTGTGGTTCAACTATAGCTACTGGTTCATTTATTAAAGTCAATTTTGTGTTGTCCTACTGGTTTATCACTAGAGGATGGCACAAATTTAAATCTCTTGATCTTGATATTAGTATCAGTTACCTTAGTTTCATTTTCCTTTACAGTTTCAGACACTGGTTCCGGTAATTCCTCTGAGTCAACTGATTTCTCAGTTTTCTGCTGAGGTTGAGGTACATAGTTGTCATTGAAAGGTGGAGGACTCTCATGATATCCTAGACCTACAGGCTTTTTAGATTGACGCTGTGCATCTAAAATTTTCCCTAGGTTAAGAGATGAGTTCCTAAACTTTTCAAGTTTACTATTTACCTCAGCTACCTTTACCTTAGATTCAGCTAGCTCTATGTCTTTGGTTTTCAGCTCCTTGGTTAAGGCCTCAACATGTTCATACATGAGTTCTAACCTAACACACTATTCGCTCAGTTTGTCCTTTAGAACTATAACATCCTGTGCATCAGCCTTAAGCATATCCCTAAGATCTTGCTTTATATCTACTAAGCTAGCATTATCTGATTTTAACGATTCATTTTGAGCAGATATAGTTTGGTGTGATTCTAGTACTAAATTCATCCTATCGTTAGATGTAGCACATAAAACACATAAATCATGGAAAAGAGATAAGTTTAGTGTTACCTTGGCATGATCTGATTCTACGATGGCCATCTGTGCGGAAAACTCCAGAAATGTCTGATCAGTTGACTTTTCTACCCACATCGGACTGCTTTTATTCTGACTACTGTCCCCTGTGATTTCCTCTGCCCCTTCAATTCCAGTCTCAGTCACTTCAGCCATAAAGGCTCTAGCGTTCGACTCTGGATGTGTACTCCAGTTATAAGTGCCGTCTAGCTGTCTCTCTGATGTGACATTAGATAACAGACCAGCTATATTCGGCTGACCGGATGAACTACTCGGAAGATATCGCCCTTGAGATTGGTTCTGATATTGTCATTGTTGATTCTGATACTGTGCCTGGTAGTTCTCGACCTTCGGTCTCTAACACTCTCTAGCGAAGAGTCCTAACCCCCGACAGTTGTAACATTTTACCTTGGACTTATCGAACCCAATCTTATTGTTACTCACATTAAGATTTCTACCCGTCCTTTTGATGAACCTCTTAACTCTCTGAGTTACCATGGCCAGTTGCCATTGCAGATCCATCTCTTCAAGATCATCAGGGTCTACCTGATTGTAATCCTCATCCCAAAGCGCAGGATCGTTAATTTTACCCCGAACGCAATTGCCATAAGCGGCCACGATGAAGCCAACAGATTCAGATGGTCTTCAGCCGATTTTGCGCTCATAGGCATCTTAGAATATGCTTGAGATGTAGATGCCGGAGTAGCCAGATGCTGCTGCTTTTCTTCTGGTCTAGCGAACCCTAAGAAAGCCCTACTCTGTGAGTCTTCAGTCTCAGCCGGTGACGACGTTTCTCCCGAGAAGAAGGCTGTAGCTGTCTTCATTTCAGCTGCCACTGAAGGTTTTGATTTTCCGAAGTGCATTGCTGGATCTTGAACTTGGTCATAATCCGTTTCTTTCTTCAGCAACTCAAAATGATATGCCCTCAGCGTTCCCACGACATTCTCTAGAGTCAGAATATAGTATTTGTCCTCATCATGCTTAATTAAGGCCACATACATCTCCCATTTGGCCGGTAAAGCATCCAGAAGCTTATTATTCATCTCAGTTTCACTATACTCAATGTCATGACTGTCTAACTCAGTAAGCAGATAATAGAAACATGTGATACTCTCATCCAGCTTTTCATCCTTCAATGCTTTGAAGATAGCAAACTGCTGCTTGAGCATTTCCATTCGTTTCCTTCTAACCCTCGGGTTACCCTCACACCTTTTCTCCAACGCATCCCACAGCTCTTTTGCTGTCTTCTGATTACGGAAGGTGTGCAGTATGTCCTGAGGTAACGCCATCCGAATGATAGCGTATGCACGGTTCTCTGCTTCATACAGCTTCTTATCGTCACCCTTCATCTTAGAATAAGGAACAACCTTTTGTCGTTCTTCGACCTCAGCTGTAGGTGGAAATGTATCCCTCGTCGATATAAATCCACATGCGCATATCATTAAATCGCGCGAAGTCGGCAAACAGATCCTTCCACCAGTAATAATCTTCAAGTTTCATCAACTTTGGCGTAGTATTTGCTTTTCGAACTTCGTGATCCATCCCCATACACCGTTGTAGACTTGTCATTGTTTCAGATATTTTTTGATTTAAACTTAATTAATTTAATTCGAAATTAATTTAAAATAATCCTTTCGAATTTAGATTATTAATTTATTGGTTTGGGTTGACGGGTCGGGTCGTACCACTTGTAAGGTCTTGAAACTACGGATCTATGTAGACGCGACACACACCAACGAATGAAGAATCCTCGTTAGCGGCTTGACAGATATATCACACTCACGGTACACGGAGACTACCACTACGAACGACTACGAACGAACCTACGCAATGATTCTCTCCGAAAACACAAACAGATTGCTGATAAACTCGAGATCGCCTTCTGCTAATCACACACAGAATTCTGCAAAAGTCTACTAATGATTCGAGTTAATCCCTAATTATAGAGACCATTTCGAGTTTGTCATGGGACAAACTCAAACCAGGCCCAAGGCCGATTCGAATTTGTCCACATGACAAATTCGAATTTACCATCCATGCTAAATTCGAATTTGCACTAAATTCGAATCTGCCTTATGTGTAAATTCGAATTTACTCTAAATTCGAATTTCACATGTCAAACTTCTATTTGAACTTATGTTTTACCTTATGTATGAATTTATCTTTGAACTTTATGTTTGACCTTCTTGTAATACGTTACGCTAAGATCAAACATACAATCAATTACTATCAAACATATATAAACACATATATCAAACACTAGTTAATATTCAATATGACTTATACAAAATGCTAACACAACTTAGACGGCTATCGTCACACAGGGTGTACCAACAAAGCCTTAACATGAATAGACGATGATGAAGACGTAATGTTTGACTTTGAAGAAGAGATAGAGGATCTTGAAGGAGAGGAATTCATTCCAGAAGACATTACAGACTGGAAATCAGATGACGAAGTATTAGACGATGAGGAAGATGAGGCTGATGAGATCGTTATTCAGCAATAACCTATCACTGATACATATACGACGGTAGAATAAAATATGATTGACATCGAAGCGTTTAAGGCCGCTTTAAATGTTGAATCAGAATTGAAGAGCCTGATAGGGAGCTCACTGCTGAAGAAAAGAAAAATTTATGGTTCTAGATAGAGAAGAAGGCTGTGTCATTAAAAGAGAAGATGAAAGTGCCTAGTGCTGGAAAGCTGTCTGGGAGAGAACTGCAACTTTTTATTATTAAGAGAAAGAATGGCCTAAAATATCTGAGGAGAAGATTGAAGGACTTCAATTCATTACCTAAAGTTGAGATAAAGGCCTTAGCATTGAAAGAGCTCGTCAACATCGGAGACGATCCATACGCTGAAGTAATTGCCAAGATTATCAGAAGGGAAGGGAGGTCTAGGAAGTTCGAAAGGCTAAATCCAAGAATAGGAAAGAGAGTAATGGACCACAAAAGAATCGATCCTCTAACTGGCAAGCCGTGGATGAAGATGTATTACAAGCCAGTTAGATGCTTAAAGAAGGTACCTCGAAAGCCAATGCCTGAAGACGTCTTGGGCAATCTCAACTGGTGGTATGTGGACAGTGAGACATGCGAAGCTATTATGGAAGATGTTGAAGAAAAAGTGATTCTGAAGGTGTATGATCCCTTACACCTAGTTAACTTATCTAAAGATGATCTGCTCAAGCTTCATGCTCAAAAAATATCTTTTGATGCACATTTGAAGACTGAAGGCAAAAAATATCAGAATGTTGTAAAGGTTTGTGTAGAACAGGGATTGCATGCTGGTAGTATTTTGAATCAGCCTAGTTCGATAGGTTAATTAAATATCTAACTAGAACTTTTCGTCAAGGGGGAGTCTGTTAGTGCACCCTGTGTGACAATAGCAGTTTAAGTATTAATAGTCTTTTGTAATAGATCAGGCTTTGCAAATACAAGTTATGTATGTTTGATCTTGACTACATATGTTTGATCTTGTTTGTGTATGATGTTTACATTTGCATAGATAAGTTCAAAGAAAAGTTCAAACATAAGTTCAAGAACTAGTTCAAAAATAAGTTCAAGAAAAAGTTCAAAGATAAGTTCAAGAATAAGTTCAAAGGCTACAGTTAGAACTTAGTGAAGCTATGTTCGAATAGTGTTGGACAAGTTCGTGGGGTTTGGCAGTGTTGGACAAGTTCGAATAGTAAACTAACTTGATAAACTTAAGTTCGAACTTATTCTCTATAATTAAGAGTTAATCCGTTTTCATTAGGGACTTTTGCATAAATTAACATCCAGAGCTAGTATTAGTGCACGTTCGAACTTGAGAGATTTCTTAGAGTCGTTTCGGAGAAATAAACGTGTCGGGTCATTCGTCATATCGGCTATCATTGTGTTCGTCCGATTTCCGTGTGTGATCGATCCGTTAAACCACTAAGGAGGATTCCACACTCGTTGGAAGGTGTCGCGTCAAGATCAGATCATTGCTAAAGGTGACCTTACATCATCTAACCATACACTGGTCTCAAAACCAGTGAGATCAGCCTCAGTTACCCGACCATCACCTTCATCACCCATCCCAGACACTCACCTTGTTAAAACTAATTATTGTCTACCTTTCCCTGATAATAACTACAGACTTGATCCAAAGATTGTCAAAGTCAGTCATCACATCATTGTAGACATTCTTAAATGACATCCTCTGGGTTATCCATTATAGTACAAACCTTCAATCCCTCAAGTCTATTTGCAACAATTCTAGCACACAATAAAGTTTGTTTCGGTTGATGGCAATCATCACTTCAAGGTCAAAATAGATCTTTTTAAGCAAAAGATCACCCTTGCCAGGCCTCGCCATAATCTGTTTCTACCTCACTAAATTGATAAAGTGAACTATCTGGAATTAGCAGATTATGAAGATTTTGTGTCTGATGAAGAGCTTGTTCATAATCTATCTGCATGGGTTACTCCAAACCACAAACTAAGAGCTCAAAGTTTCATAGGTATGGACTAAATGGAGAGTGGTACACTTTATTTGGAATAGTAAACAGATGTATGAGTTCCAAACATACCGGAATTGACAGAGGGAGTATACACTACTTGAGAATATTTCACGGGATTGCATTCAACAAACATTATGATTATGCTCAATGCATTTGGGAGGATCTGAAAGAAGTTGTTCTGGAAAAAACAAAAAATCGAGCAAGGAAGTTTGTACCGCTTCAATGATTTATCCAATTTTTGATGAGGGGAATTTTAAGAGCTAACGAGCAAATCCCAAAAAGGTCAAGTGCTCAAAAGTGCCCGGACTATGTCATGATGAGTCTCCATGGGGTACAAGATGCACCGATGCAAATGTGATGCCTATTCCTGAAGCTCTTTTGAAATATGTGGATCAAGAATGTGAAAGTGTCAAATTATATAGAATAGATCATGCTCTTATAGAAACCCAGAAACTAGGTTTTTTTTAACCAGGGAGTATTTGGAAAGCAGGAACATCAGTAGGGGGCAGGGGGCTGATGTTCAGGGCAGCCAAGCCGAGATAGAGGGTGTAGAGGAGCAGGTGAGGGGTGGTGAGAGAAGATCTGATTCAGAGAGGACATTATTTAATATTGCTGTAGGACCTAATGAAGGAGATGATGACGATGTTGATAATGAGGAGGGTAATGATGATAATGAGGGTGGTGCTGGCATGATTGAATTTTCTGTATCTGAAAGATTCCAGAGATTAACGTGGTTGAGATAGCTAGGGAGAGTGTGAGGGAGTTACCCAGCCCAAATAGTCGGGATCTAGCCACATCTGCTGTTAGCTCCAAAATGGGCGTCAACATTGAAACAGTCAGTATCCCACTAACTCTTGCACACCCCACCAGCCACTCATTTTCCTCCCAACAGGAAGATGTTTCAACTTTTCACCGGGATTTAGCACACGATCTATCCTCAAATCCTTTGGATTTTATGTATATTGAAAAAAGTACACAACTTCCCGGGTGTACAACTTTTGATCATGTACAAGAAATAGATCTTACACATACCAGGACACTCGCGTCGACTTCATGTGTTGAAGTAAGTGCAGTAGAACTGAGTGTTCCTGCCAGAACAACCATAGTGTTTGATGCATCTGTTGCACCTTCACTTGAAGTGGTCAGAAGTCCTATCAGAGAAATGTCAATGCCAACTTTGACTATAGGTCACACAGAAGTTCTTTTACAAGTTCGACTGTTGGGTCAACTGGAAGTCTGTCTGACTCATTGTTAACATGTCACCCTTTGTCACTGAGGATAAACTGCATGAAGTTATTGGCGGAGTAATAACACAGATTACTTCTCAGTATTCAGAAATGATGACACAAATGCTGAATATTCAAAAGTTACTGAAAGGAAATCTGTGGCTGAAGGTGCTCAACTTAATGTTCCACAACAATCAATCGATGAGCTCCTAGATTTTGTATATGATCAATTTGATGAAATGAGGGAACAGATGATTGGGTTGGAGAATACTGTGAAACCTGCCTTGGGAGATATGTCTGAGAGAAATTCTGCAGTGGAATAAACATGTAAAGCACAAGCTTCTGCTCCAAAACGCAAACATGATGAGCATGATGATGACTCCGATGATGCTCCTCATGAAGGGGAGAAGAGGAGGAAGCTCGATGAACAAGAAACTGGACTTTTAATGATTACATATCTAGAAAAGGAAAAGGAAGCAGGAGGACAAGAGTTTGGAGAAGCAGGGAGCTTAAAAAATCCTGTTGATGCTCAAAGTGAGGTGGAATTGATTTTAATGAAGATATTCCTATTCCTTTAAGTGTTCAATCAGGAATCTATAATTTTGAAGAGTATGATGACTCCGATAATGAAGATTAAGGTCAAACGTTAATGATTGAGGTTGTTGAGAAAGAAGTGGAAATTGAGTTGTCTGATGATGATGATATGTTTGATTTAAATGATATATCATTAAGACCAGAGAGTATTGAGGAAGAGGAGGATCTGGTACAAGAAATCTTGAAAGATGATGTTCCGATAACGACGTTTGAAAAGCCTTAGGTAACGGTTACTATAAAAGACGAGGTAGTTGAGCCGTTTCAAATGATGAATGTCACACCGCAACTGGTTAAGGAGCTGAACTAAGTTGAGATCATGGATAGATTCTTTAATGAATATATTTTGGCTGATGAGTCTCAAAGACAACATCAGTTATGGTTTGAAGTTCAAAGGGTAGTTAAAATCGAAATCGGTGATAAGTTGACACTTCTTAATAAAGATGAGTAAAGTAATAAGAAGAAGATAAAAGTGTTGGACTTATCTGCAAAGCGATAGCTGATTATATCAGAAAGAGAAACAAGCTTCCTTACCTAGAAGATCACCTAGAAAGGAAGATATTCTGTAAAAAGCAAGCGCCGTGCACATTTTTGAAGTTATGTAGAGTGCTTGAACCCAATAGGCAAAATTTAGCAAATTATGCTAGTTTTCTACAAAATAAAACTCAGCCAGTGGATAAGGTTTCGAAGTGAATTTAGGATTGTAGATCTGGTAAAGATTGAAAAGGACCGTTTCGTGAAAATCTTTTATCCTACTTTTACCGAGACTAGACCTGTTGGAAATACATATGTATTCACCGAAGCAGATATGTTTGAAATGCATTTGGTTGATATTGAAGATCTGTTGGACGAGTTGTGTAGAAACAAAAGAAATGAACATTATAGATTTGCACTCAAGACACTGTTTCACTTCATGCACACCAAAATGATGCTTATGTCAGTGCAGGATCCACAAATTGGAGTTGAAAGAGGTATGAGAAAGATAAACATCACTGCGCCTAACCGGTTCATCAAATTTATGGAAAATTTGAAAGAGTTTCAAGTTGTCATGGCCAAGCGTCCAGTAGCATTGTATAAAGACAAATATCAAAATCTGAGGGCTATGCGGAGCATTAAATTGAATAAGTTTTGTGATTGAACATTTCAAAAGGTGATGACAAATTTGAAAGGAAAGCTGGCTGCAGACAAGAAAACAAAGACAAAGAAGGGAGCTCTGAGCGTTAATGACAGAAAGTTGATGGTAGAATTCATTTCAAAGATAAATTGGAGGCTATCAAAAAGGAAGAGTATCCTACGTTTTCAGATGAAGCTGGGGTTATCAAACTGAAGAATGATTATAGCTCATCAAAGGGGGAGAATGTTAGAATCTATTTTTATTGATGAATATAATAATTATAGGGGCTTTTTAGTAATTAATGCGTAGATAGGTATTTGTATATAAATAGTACTTGGTAATTTGTATTTGGCACGAATCTGTCATTTTCACATTGCACGAAATTTCATAGCTACAGTGTACGAATTAGGGCGACAGTACGAATTCTTTTCGTCTCTCTGTAATTCTTATTTTGGTGCAATTAATCATTCGGTTAGTGTATAATTTGTTCTTAATTGTTTGTTATTACACATGTGAGTGATTAATCTGGATTCACAAGTTTCTTGTAATAAGGCTGGCCCGGCTATCGCTGTTTCTCCTGTTTCCCTCCAACAAGTTGGAGTCCTACATTTTCTTCCATACAGGAACTCAAATGGTGCCATTTTGATGGATGAAAAGTAACTGTTGTTGTAGGAGAATTCAGCCAATGGAAGGTGATCGTCCCAATTACCACCAAAATCCATGACACAAGCTCTTAGCATGTCTTCTAGTGTTAAAATCGTCCTTTCGCTCTGTCCGTCAGACTGGGGTCTATATGACGTACTCATGGCGATACGAGTACCAAGACCGTTTTGCAGAGCAGCCCAGAAGTTTGAAGTGAATATACTGTCTCGGTCAGAGACAATAGATTTGGAAAAAACGTGCCTTGTAACGATTTCATTCATGTAGATATGCGCAATACGATCCAGAGAATAGGTTTCTCTGATGGGTATGAAGTGAGCGGATTTGGTTAGTCCATCAACAATGACGCAAATGGGATCATGTTGACGACGAGTTTTGGGCAGCTTAGTTATGAAGTCCAAAGTAATATGGTCCCACTTCCGTTCTAGGATAGGAAGAGGTTGCATACTACCATAGGGTTGTTGGTTTTCAGCTTTAACTAATCGACAAATTTGGCATTTCTCAACATGTTGACCGACGTCTTTTATCAACCCCGGCCAACAGAAATCATCCTTCAAATCGTTGTACATTTTTTTGCTACTAGGGTGAATAGAAAACTTTGACTGGTGAGCTTCTTCCAAAATCACTTCTCGCATACCACGAATCTTTGGAATCCATATTCTGCCATATATACCCTTTAGTCTGGTTCCGTCATCTTGCATTAGCGGTAGTTGGTTTCTGACGTCTTCGTTCCTAATATTTTCCTCCTTTAAGGCCTGCAATTTAGCAGACCTTACATGATCTATGATTTTTGACGTCAGTATTGTGGAAGCCAAAACATAGCAATACGCCTTGCAGTTATCTTTCCTACTCAAGGCATCTGCAACTACATTTGCTTTCCCTGAGTGGTATAAGATTTCACAATCGTAGTCTTTGATCAGCTTCATAGACCTTTGTTGCCTCATATTCAAGTCCTTCTGATTGAATATATACTTTAAACTCTTGTGGTCAGTGCAGAGTTGACATTTGGTCCCGTATAAGTATTGCCTCCAAATTTTGAGGGCGAAAGTCCTAGCAGGTAACTCTAAATCGTGAGTAGAGTAATCTTTTTCGTGTGGTTTGAGTTGTCTAGAAGCGTAAGCTATGACATTTCCTCTTTGCATCAGTACTGCTCCACGTCTCATACCTGATGCATCACTGTAAACTATGAAATCCTCGTTCCCTTCAGGCAGGGCAAAAACAGGTGCTTCACTTAGTAACTTCTTTAATTTGTTAAAAGTCGTTTGTTGTTCCACTTCCCAGATGAAAGTTACATTTTTACGAGTGAGCTTGGTAAGCAGCACGACTATCTTGGAAAAGTCTTTGATGAATCAGCGGTAATAACCGACTGTTTATGTGGGTAAAATATTTATCCATATTTAGCAATTCCGAAAAGAATCTTTTTAGAAAGCACTCACCTAATATTACCTTGAAGTCAAATAGCTGTTGACTTAGGGATGTGACAAAACGGCTGAAGCCAACCATGCTGATGGAGGCGCGCAGAAGGCCACACCCTCCTTCAGAGCCGTCCATAGTATGGATCAGAGCTCCTGCCTTTATCCGGGTAATAGGAACCCCCCTGCATGGTAAGGTGAGCCAATAGGGAATTAGGAAGAAAGGTTTTAAATATAACCTCATTCTCAACAGACGAGGTAAGCATAAAATATATACAATCCTTCTTTATACATCCTTTCTCTAGCTTATTTAAAGATCTCATCCTTTGTGGTTCGGAGTATGTCTAACTTGGGCGTCGGAGGTGCCTCACAGGGGATCTCCCCCTGTGTTGCACGCTGATGTTCTGTTGTTGTATTTCAGTGTCATTCAACCAGTAACCATTGGAGCTGGAAGGGAGTTTTACGTCTAAATAAATGGCGTCATCCGTGGGATCGACTAGATTTACGTCGGTTCTTACGATATAAATCTATTTTCTTCTTTGTTATATAGATAGTTGAAATTCCTGAACCCAGCCCTGAGTATAAAGCCAGACAAGTAGTCAAGCAGAATGATTCCCCCGCCGTTAACCAGTTCTCCTGCAACAGTACCATCCACTTCTCATGATACCATTGCACCCCTGTTGACACCCATAAATCCCTTACGTAACTTAGTAATTGAGGAGAATTCTGTTAATAATCCCGTCAATCCTTCTTTGGATCCTTTATTCATCCAACAGCACTATGAACAGCTTCAGGCTATGATGGCGCACGAAGCTGAAAGAAGAAATGCGTTAGCCGGAGTACGAGCATGTCTATATCCCTATGTAGAAGGGGAAGCTACTTTGGTTTCCTCGGAGGGATTTATCAACATGTCAGGAGGATCTCATATAGGCACTATGTCTACCGTAGTCACAACCATCCCCTTAGAAGAAAGAGAAAGGAGAACTTTTCCACCTCCAATCACAAGTTTTCACCAAACAACAGGACGAAGTAGTCAGCCAGTAGCGGAAGGCAATCAATCATCCTTTAATACAGGATCTATGGGTCTCTTAGGGGTAAATTATGGGGAATACTGGAGGTTTGCTAACCCATATCTTACCCCCGCACAGGTACCTCCTTCCCATTCCTGGGGTCCATACTCTGGAACACACCAGGGGTGGATTCCAAACCCATTCATCCAGACTAGGCACCAAATGCCCTATGGAGGAGAAATGCCCAGACGACAAGAATGAGTAGAGAGGACATGGCCCAGCAAATGCTAACACAGCAAGGAGGGCATACTAATGCCATGGTAGAAGCATCACCATTTGTAAAGTGGATTGAAGACTTCCCACTTCCTGAGGGATTAAAGCTCCATACTAATATTGGGGTTTACGAAGGTTTAGGAGACCCGGACGATCACTTGCGACTTTTTGCTGGAATAATGAAGATATCCAAATGGTCCATGCCAGTAGCCTGTCATATGTTCCCTCTAACCCTTAAAGGGACCGCAAGGCTATGGTTTGAAAGTTTACGGCCATCTTCCATCAACACCTTTGAGGACTTAAAGGCAAAGTTCAGATCCACTTTTATGCAGCAGAAGAAATATACGAAAACTCATCTCGAGGTCCACAACATCAAGCAAGCTGAAGGAGAAACAGTAAGGTCCTTTGTAGAGCGATATAATATGGAAAGTCAACAGATCAGAGCTCTTAATGAAGACAGCAAAATCTCTGGTTTTATTCATGGCTTGCGGACCAGACAGTTGGTAGAGATCCTTTCAGCAGATTTGCCAGAGTCTTATCAAGCTCTTTTGGACAAAGTATATTCATTCATAAGGTCGAAAGAAACAGCTGTGTATGGAGCGCAGGGCCAAAAGAAAGGAAGTTCTAACGAGCAAGCAAGGGGAGGAGAATAAAGAGCGCGCAGTCCCCACTCCGACAAACAATCTCGTAGCCGACCTCCAAGCAGGTTCTCTCCCTATCCCAGAAGACAATCAGGTACCTACGCTCCTTCACCACGTTCACCCTCTCATGGATTGCTGTCCACTCTATCAAAAACCCCACAAGAAATCTTGGCAACTGAAAAAATAAGCACATCATTTCGACCCCCACCTCGAATGATGGGTAATCCAAAAAATAAAGATAAAAGCAGGTATTGTGACTTTCATGAGGACTATGGTCACGACACCAATTATTGTACGGAGTTACGGAAGCAGGTAGAAGAGGCAGTCAAGACAGGGAAGTTGACACATCTGGTGAAAATCCTCAGACAGCCTAAGAAGGAGGCTGAGGGATCCGGAGTAAGAAAACCACTTTGGCAAAAAGGAGAAAAGTCGCAGGAAGCCACTCCCAAAGCCACTCATGAAATCCAGATGATAAGAATGGAGGAAGATTCAAAAAGACAAAAGATTACTTACTCGGAGGTTAGTCTCTGTGTTCCTAAACCAAATTTTTCTACTGACCCTGTGTTGATCAGCGTATAGATAGAAAATCATCTCATACGGAAGGTTTATTGCGACACCGGCAGTGCTTGTGAAGTAATGTATGGTCATTGCTTTGACAAGCTATCAGAAGCAGAAAAACGTTTGATACAACCCTCAGCTACTCCCTTAGTAGGCTTCTCCGGAGAGACAAGATGGCCGGAAGGAAGGATCATTCTCCCTGTATGGATCGGAAAATTCCCTAGGCAAAAAAGGGAAAGTTTGGAGTTCTTGGTCATTCGATCACCATCCCCTTATAACATCATCTTAGGGAGGATAGCCATGGGTAAACTGGGAATGGTAGTGTCCACCCCTCGTGCTATGGTGCAATTCCCCACTTCAGGGGGCTTGGCCACTTTAAATTCTGAAAAATTACCAGGGATGGATTGCAAAAGTGTTCAACAGGGGATAGAAGAAGAAGAAAAGAAAAAGGAGCCACCTGAGGAAGGAGAAGTTGTCATCAATGAAGAACACCCAGAGCAACCTGTCAAAGTGGGAAGGAATATGTCCAGTAAAGGGAGGAACAAGTTGATTAAGCTGTTGAGGCAAAATGTGACCATATTCGCCTGGTCACCATCAGATACGACGGGTATTCCCAGGAAAGTTGAGGTCCTAGGAGAAGCACCACACTACAATGCACCACCTCCGAATTCCTCCAGCCGTGGAACCTATCAGACAAAAGAAGAGAACATTGGCCCCAGAGCGCGGTAAAGCTGTAGATGAAGAGGTGGGTAAGCTTGTAAAGGCAGGCATACTACGAGAAGTTCAATACCCTTCGTGGGTGGCAAATCCGGTAATGGTCAAGAAGGGAGACGGGACCTGGAGGATGTGCGTAGATTTTACTGACTTAAATAAAGTCACTCCCAAAGATTGTTACCCTCTACCAAAAATTGATTGGAAGATTGAGTCCTTAGCAGGGTTTCGTTGGAAATGCTTCCTGGATGCACACAAGGGTTATCACCAGATTTTAATGGCCAAAGGAGATGAAGAAAAGACAGCTTTCCACACCAACGGAGGAGTTTTCTGTTACCAGAAGATGCCTTTTGGCCTCAAAAATGCAGGAGCAACATACCAGAGGTTGGTAGACAAGCTGTTCGGAGGGCAGATACGAAGAAACTTGGAGGCCTACGTTGACGACATGGTGATAAAAAGCAGAACTGAGGAAGAACTCCTGTTGGACATAGAGGAGACTTTTTCAACGTTACTAAGAATCAATATGAAGCTTAATCCGAAAAAGTGTTCTTTCGGAATGGAGCGGGGGCATTTCCTGGGTCACATCATTACTCCGGATGGGATTGAAGTAGATCCCGCCAAAATCAGGGATATTAGCTCTATGAAGTCCCCTTCAACAATCAAAGAAGTTCAAAGCCTGAATGGAAAATTGGTTGCTTTAAGTCGTTTTTTCTCCAAAGCAGCAGAAAGATCCATTCCTTTTTTAAAAACCTTGAAAGGATGTCTGGAGAAAAGCCAATACCGATGGACAGCTGAAGCTGAGGAGGCATTTGAAGAGGTTAAAAAATATGTGAAGGAGCTGCCCACTCTCACAGCCCCTATAGCTGGAGAGGACCTGGTGGTTTACCTAGCTGCTTCAAGTCATTCTATCAGTTCGGTACTTCTAGCTACTCGGAAGGGTAAACAGGTATCAATTTATTTTATCAGTAAAACTTTACAGGGGGCCGAGGAACGATATCCTCAGTTGGAGGAGCTAGCACTAGCTTTAGTGCATTCCACTCGGAAGTTGCGAAGGTACTTTCAAGCACACACTATTAAGGTCATGACTGACCACCCCTTGAGGCAGGTACTCTCAAAACCCGAGAAATCAGGAAGATTGGCCAAATGGGCAATCGAGTTAGGAGGATACGAAATCCATTTTGAACCTAGAGCGGCAGTAAAAGGTCAGATACTGGCTGATTTCTTAGCAGAGATGCCCGCAGAAGAAGAGCCTCTAGAAAGCAACATTTCCACGTCGATAGAGGGAGGAAGGAGCACTCATAGCTGGACCCTATACACTGATGGTTCTTCTAGTTCAGAAGGATCAGGAGCAGGACTTTTGCTGATTAGCCCCGAAGGGAAAGAATATACCTACGCTTTGAGGTTTGAATTTACAACTTCCAACAATGAGTCAGAGTATGAGGCACTGTTGGCTGGACTCCGAATAGCCAAAGAGATGGATGTACGAAGCTTGGTGATTAAGGTGGATTCACAGTTAGTAGCTAATCAGGTAGAGGGCACGTTTGAAGCCAGGGACGAATCCATGAAGAACTATTTAAAGATTGCACAAGATAGCCTAAGAGAATTCTCTCATTGGGAAATACACCAGATACCCAGAGGTAAGAATAAGAAGGCTGACATCCTGAGTAAATTGGCTTCCGTAGCCTTTTCTCATTTAACCAAGGAGGTGCTTGTGGAGGTATTAAAGGAGCCAACAACGGTTGCAATGGCAGTCTATCTAGTAGAAGAAGAAGGGGATAGTTGGATGACTCCACCGTTGGCCTATTTGAAGCACAACGAACTTCCTGTTAATAGGGAAGAAGCTTGGAAGATACATCGGAAAGCACCTTCTTATGCAGAAAAGGAAGGGATCTTATACAGAAGGTCTTATTTGATGCCTTGGCTCCGGTGTGTAGGACCAACTCAAGCCTCTAATATCCTCCAAGAGGTTCATATGGGATCTTGCCGGATGCACTCGGGAGCAAGAAAGGTGGCCACCAAGGTCATAAGGCTGGGATACTTTTGGCCTAGCATATATCGAGACGCAGAGAGAGAGTTGCAAGCTTGTCATTCTTGCCAACTCCATGCCAGGATACCACATCAGCCAAAGCACGCCATGATCCCAGTTGGAGGATGTTGGCCATTTGAAAAATGGGGCATCGACATAGTTGGACCTTTTCCTGAAGCACCTGGAAGGGTAAAATTCCTTCTAGTTGCTATAGACTATTTCTCAAAATGGGTGGAAGCCAAACCTCTAGCCACCATAACCGGCAAGCATGTGTTAAATTTTGTATGGAACAATGTAGTCTGTCGATTCGGCCTACCTCACACTATTGTGAGTGACAATGGCAAGCAGTTCGCGGAAAACCATTTTAAATCCTGGTGTGAAGAGATGAAAATCAAGCACGCTTTTACATCTGTGGCTCACCCTCAAGCTAACGGTCAAGTGGAGGTGACTAATCGAGAGATAGTGAAAGGAATAAAGAAAAGGTTGGAAGGAGCGTCTAATGGGTGGATAGAAGAGCTTCCCAATGTATTATGGGGAAGCAGAACAACACAAAAAAAGCAGCACAGGAGAAACTCCCTTTGGACTAGTATATGGAGCGGAAGCAATGTTGCCAACTGAAGTTAGCGTTCCTACGCATAGGCGAACCTATTACCACTCAGAGGACAACCTCTCAGAAAGATTGGTAAACCTTACTCTGCTTGAAGAAAAGAGGGAGGTTGCAGCAATCCGAGAAGCTTACCACAAGCAAGCTATGCGGAGGTATCATGATAGAAGAGTCAAGACTACTTCCTTCCGGGTAGATGACTTGGTTCTCAGAAAAAATGAGGCCAGCCGAACAGAAAGCCAAGGAAAGCTGGGGCCTAACTGGGAAGGTCCGTATCGGGTCAGCAAGGTTTGCAACATTGGATCGTATCAGCTGGAGACCTTAGGGGGTTCTCCTATTCCTCGCACATGGCACGTTAGTAACTTGAGGCGATTTTACATGTAATGTCATATAACATGTAACCAGCTGTTGTAACTAACCGTATTATCTCTACATGAATTTTATCAATGAAGGAAGGATTTGATGACAATTTTATTTGTTTGAATATCTTTAACAATTTATTTGTCTGAAACCTTCTAAAATCTCTTTTTAAACATTTTACCCTGACGAGGGAAAGATGTCCCTTTAAAAGGAGAGTATGGATAACTCCTGCACAGGATTTTATGCATTTTCCCAGCAGGGAACTTGACATCTTTTTTGATCAAAATAAAAAAAAAATAAAAAAGGAGGGGGAAAGGCCAGTAGGCTTCCTCAAACTTCACTAAGAGACATGTCAAACAGTTTTATGAGTATCGTATATAAAGGCAGCACTCACAATTATCAATAATATTTGTTGACCATAATCAACATTAGCATTTCAGATAGTCATAAGCAACACATCATCCGAATAACAACACAGCCATAAACCAAACTAAACAAAGACCTACAAATTACTTGATTGTTCAAAAGCAACACACAATTTCAGACAGAGGAGGTAGTTTCTTCAGCAACCCCAAGAATTTCCGCCAAAGGCTTGGTTGGATCTCCAGAGACAGAAGAAAGGTAAGCAAATTGATAATTTTAAGCAACAACTAGAGCAGCTTCCAGTTCTTCTTTGGCCTCCTCACAGTAGCCATCAACATCGGAGACATCAGTGTCTGGCAGATACTTGCTCTGGGTAGAAATAATACCCTGATGGCAACCTAAGCGAAGAGCAGCCCTCTGGACAGCTCTAAGGGGCTCCATGAACTCTGCCTTCTGTATCTGAGCAAAAAACACATGCTTAAAACCTTCAGTAATAAGCCTACCTCTCTCTACCTCTAACACCTTGTTACGATCCTCCAGCTTCCGCTTCTCCTCCTCCAAAGCTTTAAATTGAGCCTCATCATCCTCACTCTTCTTCACCTGCAAATCGTTCATTTCACAAACATCCTTATAGTCTTTAGTCTTGGAACTCAATGACAATTGCAGACGTTCCAATTCAGCCTCCTTTTCCTTCAACTTATCCTCTAATTCACCCTTCAAACGAATTTCTTCTTTGAGCAAACCTTCACACCGCTCTAAGTCCTTAAGGGAAGACAGTATTTTTTCCATCTCAGAGGACTTGTGAATGACACTTCTACTAAGCTCAATAAGAATGGCAGAAAAACCATTGGACAACTCAGCAGCTTTGGCGGCCAGTTCTGGATCTAACAATTGAGTCAGATCCCCAACGTTAGAAAAGTTCAGTTGAATAGGTGATTCAGGAGCGGTACTGGAAGCCAACTTCTCAAAAGCAGTACTGGAGGCCAACTTCCCAGGAGAGTAGCTAACGCCAAAAGGAGGTGTAGGGGATCCTTCGACAGGCTTGCTTTTTTGATTGGGGTGTCTGGGGGGTCGACCAGCAAAACTAGAGACTTTGCCCTGAGAAGAACCACCTCCGTCGGTGGAAATAACAACAGCTTGACTCCTTAGGCGGGAAGACTTCCGAGCAGATATTGGTTCAGAGGGCTTCTTCTTCCTCTTTGATCCAGCGGTAGGGGTAACATTCGGATCAGGAACTTCATCATCTAAGGAGCGGAGGGTTATATGTAATAAAATGGAATAAAGAAGGATAAAACAAAAGAGCTTAATCAAAGCATACCTCCCTCCGATTCACTGAGACTCAAGATACTTCCTCCAGAAAACTCAGTTTCTGTAGCACCCACCTTTCTCCTCCCCCATCGAACATTGGAAATCTCGTCATCAGTCAGTAGGTCCTCCATAGAAAGTTCTGCTAAATAAAATCAAAGTTGGTTAGAAGGTATCAAAAACAGTTATAAGAAAAAGGCATCTAGATAAAAAAGAAAACACAATAGCACCACTCAAGGTTTACCAATATCCCCTCTGTATGGCACAGGGAAGTATCCAAGATAATCCCAGGAGGAACTCATCCCCGCCATTACTAGCAGTTCCTCTAGATAAGGACGAAGACGAAAACGCCTACGGCACAACTCGTCCCTTCAAGAAACATCATATTCCTCCTCCTCAGGAATATCGTTAACATCAGAATCATATTCATCCCTCCAGATCAAGAGGGAGTCCCTGTTCTCACCAATAACCGACGAATCCACCCATATGAATTTGTCTTTCCAGTCCTTTAAACAATTCCTCCCTCCTACTAAAATCTGAGGATAGGGCTTCGAATGGGTAGTCAGAGAGCACCAATCCCCTTTCATCCCTATTTTGAAGAAAACCCTAAGCAACGCTACACTAGGAGCTTTACCTATGGATTTGCATGCCATTTCAAACAGGTGGATTTTCTCCGTACCTAAAGGAGATATCTGGGAGAGTTGAATTTTGTAGTGAGTCAACACATCCAGATAGAAGGGGCTTATAGGAAATCGCAGGTGAGCCATCTTCAGCGCCTTGGCATAAATGGCTATACGACCAGGTGTTGGGCTATCTACCCTATCCCTCTTGGCTGGTATGGCTGGATGAATGTTTGCTGGAATACCAATTTCATCCAAAAGGATACGGAAATACTTCTCAGAAACCGTGGGTCTAACTAGACTAACCCTGACTTCTTCCATTGTAGAACAGAGTAAGGCAATAGATGAAGAGAGCAAGAAGTGTGGAAGAAAACAAGAAACTAAAAGAAATATAAGAAGAATCGACTAACCTGTAAGCGCATAAGGTTGAGTAGGCAGGAGTTAAGAAATTGGGGAAGATGAAGAAATGGAGTTATTAAAGAGGAATTAAAATTCAAAACGGGTCCTATATTTAAGGGGGTAACTGCATTCAGAGGGTGGAAACCGCCAAATGGGACACGCGTAGGGCTCCGAAGAATACGCCTGCACATCCCATCATGAAAAACGCGTCAGAGGCAGTTAGCCCCCTGCGCATCATTGCGCCTATGGTATAGAGTTCTCCTCATCTTCTTTAACCTCCATTTAATTCTTTCTAACTGTCCTTTTTAAATTCTTTTTAATATTTATTTCTTTATGAAAAATGTTTAATGTACTTTCTTAATATCTAAATTTATATAAGATAAATATTTCCCACTTACTTGGAGTCTGAGGCTCTAGAATTCTAGAACTTCAGACTCGGGGGCATGTTTATGTGGGTAAAATATTTATCCATATTTAGCAATTCCTAAAAGAATCTTTTTAGAAAGCACTCACCTAATATTACCTTGAAGTCAAATAGCTGTTGACTTAGGGATGTGACAAAACGGCTGAAGCCAACCATGCTGATGGAGGCGCGCAGAAG
The DNA here is from genome assembly GCA_020465985.1 of Centrapalus pauciflorus. NCBI lineage: Eukaryota > Viridiplantae > Streptophyta > Magnoliopsida > Asterales > Asteraceae > Centrapalus > Centrapalus pauciflorus. The sequence continues at coordinate 121,776 of JAANYP010005917.1, forward strand.
GCCACACCCTCCTTCAGAGCCGTCCATAGTATGGATCAGAGCTCCTGCCTTTATCCGGGTAATAGGAACCCCCCTGCATGGTAAGGTGAGCCAATAGGGAATTAGGAAGAAAGGTTATAAATATAACCTCATTCTCAACAGACGAGGTAAGCATAAAATATATACAATCCTTCTTTATACATCCTTTCTCTAGCTTATTTAAAGATCTCATCCTTTGTGGTTCAGAGTATGTCTAACTTGGGCGTCGGAGGTGCCTCACAGGGGATCTTCCCCTGTGTTGCACGCTGATGTTCTGTTGTTGTATTTCAGTGTCATTCAATCAGTAAGCATTGGAGCTGGAAGGGAGTTTTACGTCTACAATCCCAAGAAACTGCGAGTCTCAGAGGCATTTCGAGGTGATTCCCAGTTTTGGATAGCCTCGATCTTTGAAGGATCAACAGCATTACCATCACCAAATATCACATGCCCCAAGAACTGGATCTGAATTGAATGTTGTGAATGAGCAAGTTATCAAAAAGTTTACAAGTGAGTATAGAAATCAAGAATTTGTTTAGAATGTTGAGACGTACCTACCTCAACCAGAATATACATTTTGAAAATTTGGCATAAAGTCGCTCTTTGCGCAGCAACTCTAGCAATTATCGTAAATGTGTTTCATGTCTTCCTTTGTCTTTGAGTAGATAAGAATTTCATCAATGAACACGATGATAGATTTATCGAGCATTGGCCGGCGAACTCTATTCATGAGATCCATGAAAGCAGCCGACGCATTCATTAGACCAAACGACATCACTAGAAAATCGTTGTGTCTGTAATGAGTTCTGAAAGCCATTTTTGGAATATCGTCTTGGTGGACTTTGAGTTGATGATATCCCGATCGAAGATCAATCTTCGAGAAGTAGCTAGCGCCTTGTAACTAGTTGAAAAGATCATCAATTCGGGGCAATGAGTATTTATTCTTAATTATCACTTTGTTGAGCTCTCGGTAGTCGATGCACATTCGTAATCTGTCATCCTTCTTCTTAAAAAACAATACAGGAGCGCCCCAAGGAGAAGAGCTTGGGCGAATAAAGCCTTTGTCAAGTAGCTCCTGTAATTGTTTCATCATTTCCTACATTTCTGCATGGGCTAAACGATATAGAGCTTTCTCTATAGGAGCAGCTCCAGGAATGAAATCAATGCGGAATTCCACTTGATGGTCAGGTGGCAATCCCGAGATATCTAAATTCTGAGACGACTGGAACGGTAGAAAGAGATTGAACTTCAGCCTTTACATCAATAACATAGGCTAATATGCAGAACAACCCTTGGCAAGGTGCTTTCGGGCTTTTGCGATTGAAATAAGGCATAAGTCGGCCTTTGTGTCTGTCTCCGTAGATACAAATGTCACGACCCTCAGGGGTAGTATTTTTGATCATTCTCTTTTTGCATATAATTCGAGCCTCGTTATGGACAAGCCAGTCAATACCCACAATGACATCGAATTCCCCGAATTCCATAGGAATGAAGTCTAAGTTGAACCCTACATCCTCTATAAGTAAAGTGCAATTCCTATATACTTTATCAGCTTTGACTAACATGTTTCTAGCAGTTTCAATGTCAAGTACGAATTGAAAATTTGATGTAGGCATGTTAAGTTGACGTGCAAAAGAAGTGGAGACAAAAGAATGATTGGCTTCTGAATCAAACGAAATGCGTGCAGGAATCGAATTTACTAAGAACGTACAAGTGACCACCTCCGGGTCATCTTCTGCTTCCTCAGCTGTGATCTGAAAAGCCCTTGTTGGAGCTCTGTGAGTTCGATCCCCTCGAGCAGTGGAAGCTCCAGAAGATCTAATGGTTGATTGTTGAGCGCTTTGATGTCTTCGGGGTCTTGGGCAGTCCTTGGCAAAGTGGCCAATCTATGGCAGTTGTAGCACGCGTCGCCTTTACGAGGACAATGCTCCCAGTGATGGCCTTTCTGCCCACAGCAGAAACGGTATATATCTTGAGTTTTGCACTCCCTAGAGTGCGCTTTCCTGCACTTCCTGCAGTCTCTCATTTTAGTGTTTGCCGAAAGGGCCTTTCCTTTATTTGTAGGATGAAGATGGTTGACTGGATTGAGGAGAGGATCGGGATGATCCAGACTCCCGTTGCCTTTTTTGGCTTTGACGGTTGAGTCGGTACTGTAGCAGTTGACCCCATGACATACCTAGATAGTAACATAATCTGCTCCACATTACGAGCAGCCTTCAACATACCAGCAAAAGTTTTATACCAAACGCTGCTCATCGTTGGACGTATTTCATAATACAAACCGGCCTCAAACCGACATATCTATCTTTCCTCCGTATCGACTTGATGGGGACGAAACAAACTTAATCGGGTGAACTCGACAGCGTATTGGGTGACTGTCTTTGTTCCTTGGGTCAGACTTAAAGATTTTTCCTCAAGATGCGCTTCTCGTCGGCCGGACAGTAATGTTGAGAGAATATTTCCTTGAACTCATTCAATGACATGTGCGACACTACCTCCATCGTCATCATATTAATCAAGGCATCCCACCACATGACGACATCTCTTGCAAACATTGTCGTGGCAAATCGAACAATGTACTTTTCAGCGCAGTCAGTGATTCGGAAGGTTCTTTCTGTCGTTGTAATATATTCCAATGCCGTCAAGGCATCTCAGTCCCATCAATAACAGGTCCGTTACTTTTGATTTCCAAAAACCTACACCCATTTTCCTAGTTAGAAGAACCAGTGTCTTCTTGTCTTTCCTCTTGCTCTCCTTGTTGCTGTTGTTCCTTGTTCTTTCTTTTGTCAGCCTTTCGCTTGGCTTCGGCCTCTTCTCTGGCCCTTATTTCATTGGCGAATGACTGAGCCTGATTAGCCATTCTTTTGGCCTGTAACTCGTTGTTCTGTACCATTAGAGCTTGCATCATCTGCAACATCTGCTGAGGAGTCATATCGTCTCCTGACATGTTCAGAAATATAGCAAGTAATATTTAGAACATTTATTTCTGAGTCCTAAGTATTTACAGTTACCCTTTATTTATCTCTGTGTGCATGTCAATCCTATCTTAGTTCAGATCATTTGCTAGTAGTCAATTCTAATATCATAACCTAAGTTTGAGTCCAAGTCCTCGCGGACACTTGAAATCTCAAACTAATTGATACCAAATTGAGACATCCTCATAGATTAGCGATATAAATGTAACACAAGGATCAACATACAACCTAATAATCAACATGCAATTTTAATTGATAAACTTAAAGTAGTTTTAAGTAGCTCCACACTAAAGCAAGAAAATGTATATGACTATAGTGACATAGTGAAAGGACCGAATATTTTAAAACTAAATTTCCACCATTCATAGCATAATATACCTCAATAATACGGGATAATTTAAAATTTTCTAATGTCATACCTCGAAAAATAAATCAACCACCCACGATAGTAAATTACATCTACAAGAGTATGCTAAATAAGTTTAAGCTACATGCCAAGTCATCAATGTATCTACCCGACTCTCAAGAGTCAATACAAAAATAATAACATCTCGGTCAACGAAGTCAATGATCTCAAACTGGAGTCTTACTCTTTTTCCGTTCCACCTGAAATATAAGTCCCAACAACAGGGGTAAGCCGTTGCCCAGAGTGTAACAAGATTTAAAAGCATAACAGTATATATGTAAATATGCATGATTAGAAAACAAGCATGAGTTCAATAAATTCCTACGCGCCCCTCATCCGAGCTGACGTCGCACCCCTCATCCGAGCTGGTGTTGTTTAAGCCGTACAACCCCTCATCCGAGCTGGCGCCAGTTTAACCAATAACTTGGGGGCTAACTGACCCGGCCTACACACTGTAGCGTCGGCACCCAAATCCACATCATATAGTACAAGTATGCATACAGGGAACTCACGCTAACACATAGGCATAGATTTCTAACAGAAGGGTAGGATACATCTATCATGTGTTTGACATAATCATGAAATTATAATAACATGGTAGGGTGATACAAATGAAACGAATATAACAAATATGCATAAACACATATAACTGATCATGCAGATAGATCTGTTACTCACAATGATACCAATATTGTTTCTTCAAAGCTCGTTTAAAGATAACACAACCAACTAGAATATCAGGATCTACCACGCTCGACTAACGACCTCATGATAAAGCACATTGCTTAATCGCCACTATTTTTATTTAACTAAAACTATAATCCTCGATTAGCCTAAAATTCCAATGTTCGGGGGGCTAAACGTTAAATATTCATTGTGTGATAAAAACACTAAAATTAGTTAGACTTGAATTATTAGATTATTTAGCCTATAATTATACGTTAAGTATTTAGTCTTTTATTAAATAAAAGTTTATTATATAATTTATATTTTTATCTCAACATTACAACAATGATTTATTTGAAAAGGGTCAAGTACATAATAATTAGATTTATAACCTAGTTAATTTAATTAGATGTGTAAACATGTAACCCAAAATACTAATTAATTAAGGCCCGATTAAACAAATAAAGTACTAGATAAATATTGCCCACAATAAATACTTTAACCCAATTCAAATGTATTAAACTCCAACATATATAAATGATTAAACTTTAAACCCACATTAATTTAAAATACATTTTTGGTTTTCAACCCAACAATTCCCACAACCCATATTCTTCGATTAATTATTGCTAGAATGAAAGCCCAATTTTTTTTAATTAAATTTTCTACTAAGAGGCTGACTAACCGACATAATTTTTTTTTATGTGTTTTGACATCTTGTTGTGAAAAAATTAGAATAGATGGAGTGAGCCCAACCTACTTCTTAACCTTCCTTTTAATTAAATGAAAACCAGCAAGCCCAAACCAAAAGAAGAGATCCAGTAGCCCAATCGCATGTAAATCCCCATTATTCAAATTTGTTGATGCTAATGATAAAAGAGAAATAGAAGAAAAAAAAACAGTGGATGACAGCAACCAACGTCAATGGCGAGAAGAAAAGGAGACTGTCCGACCGCCGGCCACTTTCACAACACTCTCAAACATGCTCACACACACCGGTCCTGGATTTCTATTTTTTTTTCTAATCTAAACTTTGACTCTCAAAATTTTTGGAACCAACATGAACGAATTCAAATATTTAAATTATTAAAACACATTGTAAAATCCATCCTAAACTTGATTCAATGATTATTTTTATGTTTGAGTGATTATTCATAGTTTATAGAAAAGTAAGGAAAACTTCGTTAATGGAGTTTTTATGAACGCTAATGGAGATGATGAACATAAGGATTAACATGAAGGAGATGGTGATGATAATGGCTACATATTTTAGATTTTTAACCTTCTAAAATTTCAACTTTAATAAGAAGATGAAGAAATTTGGGTTTTAAAAGTTACCTCAAGAATGAAGAGCACAACAATGGAGGGAATGAAGGTTGAAGATGAACTTCTTCTTCTTCTTCTTCTTCTTCTTCTTCTTTTTTTTAATAAATCTAGCCGTCAAAACTTAATCATGCATTCATGCCTACCAATTTGTTTCTTTTGCATTTTGAATGAAGAAAACAAAATATATAAAAGAGAATGATAGGAAAGGGGACAAAGAAGGTGAAAAATACAACTTTTGGTCAACACCCATAACTCCGTCTCATCAAATCAACAATTATTATTTTATTTGTTATTATTATTATTATTGTTATTTTAAACCATATAACTAAATTACCATTGCACTTTTGTTACTTTATTTATGGGATTTTTGTTACTCATCTTTTATAGAATTAACATTTATAAGTAAAAACTCAAATAAATAAGTAAAATAAATAATTGAAATTTGTTGTCGTTACACATAGTCTAACTATTACAACATCATTAATTGTTTTAAAAGCAAGAAATCCCAGCCCCAAAGCTATATCATCCATGTACCAAAAATTTTCTAAGGACACCGAGATATGAAATGAATTGCCTAGGTGGAAGGTCCAGTTACACCTTTGCATTTGCCTGAAAACATTAAAAGTCCACACGCAAGCTAATGCTTAGTGAGATAACAGATTAATCATTCAACAGATATTTCTTTACAAACTTTTGTGGAAACGGGCAGTGCAAGCCCCATTACAAGTGAAACCATGGAGTGCAAGCGTGGGGTTTGGCTGTTCAAAATGCTGATCGGGGATGTGTTGAACCTAACGGGGAAAGTGAATGGGATGATCAGTCCCCGACAGTGGCCTGCTGTCAGGTCCAGTCCAGGTCGCATCAGATTGTGAAGTAATCATCATGCAGTGCAAGCATGAATAAATAGATGCACTTTCAATTGAGCGCTGGCTACATGTTTGTCACTTGTCAAGTACGAGTGTGCATCATAACAATTAATCTTATGTGAGTCCCAATTGATGTATATTGAACAACATGAACATGCCATTGCTCTCAATTAGTGTGTGTTAAAAAACACCACAAAGATCCTGCTATGTCAGTGTAATATTGAATTTGTGTTAGTATCACCTTAAAACTTGATTCTAAAAAGTTAAGTAAAATGACAAGAAATTCGGACCACATCCGAATTTCGTATGAACCCGAAATCCGGATGGATCGAAGTTAGTCCTTAGTAATTTATTCTGTAAACCACATTCGAAATTCGGTTGATGATTGATCCGAAATTCGGATGAACTGTTGTTCCGAAATTTGTTTCATGACTTGGTGATTTTTCTAAGAATTTCCATCCGAGATTGCATGTGTTCCGAAGTTCGCATGATTCTGAATTTCATATGATCCGTATTACGTATCATTCGAGATGTGTTCATCAGATTCGAGTTCATACTTAGATATATTCTAACATTTCCCGGAATTGACTTTTGGTAGTTTATGCATATTTTGGGACTGAAAGCTATTGATGTGAACTTAAATGTATTCTTTTAACACTTTTTAACATAAAACACAATCTAAATATACCAAACTCAGTCCATTTTGTCCGATTTTCTTCACTGTCGAAGAACACACACTAGATTTCAAAAATCATACTTAGAACATGAATCTGAATCAGAAATTTGGTATATAACATTTCCAGTACTCGATTTAGACTAATCTATTATAATAAACAACATGCAATAACATTCACAGACACAATCTGTGATTCAGTTCTCATGATTACTGAACACAAACTTCACAAATTCGTAATCTTGAGCAAACATTACCTCGATTTGTTGCTTGCAGTGTTAATAGTTCCTTATATGCAACTTGTATCAAGATTTTCAAAACTTAATTCAGTGTTTTTGTTGATCTTGGTTTTTCAATTTTGTGAAGAACCCGTGGTTTCATAGAGAGAGATGGGAGAGTAGAGAGAGAGAGAGAGAGTGGGTTGTGTACACAATTTGCTCCACATTACGAGCAGCCTCCAACATACTAGCAAAAGTTGTGTACCGAACACTGCTCATCGTTCGGCGTATTTCATAATCCAAACTAGCCTCGAACCGGCATATCTTTCTTTCCTCCGTATCGACTTGAAGAGGATGAAACAAACTTAGTCAGGTGAACTCGAAAGCGTAATGGGTGACTGTCTTTGTTCCTTGTGTCAGACCTAAAATTTTACCTCAAGACGGCGCTTCTCGTCGGCCGGACTGTATTGTTGTGAGAATATTTCCTTAAACTCATTCTACGACATGTGTGACACTACCTCCATTGTCAGCACATTAATATTTTCGTTACCAGTGTCTTCTTGTCTTTCCTCTTGCTCTCCTTGTTGCTGTTGTTCCTTATTCTTTCTTTTGTCAGCCTTTCGCTTGGCTTCAGCCTCGTCTCTAGCCCTTAATTGATCGGCGAATGACTGAGCCTGCTCAACCATTCTTTTGGCCTGTAACTCGTTGTCTATTCCATGAGAGTTTGCATCATCTAGAACATCTGCTGAGGAGTCACGTCGTCTCCTGACATGTTCTAAAATATAACAAGATAATCCTATCTTAGTTCAGATCGTTTCCTAGGTGTCTTTTCTAATATCATAACCTAAGTTTGAGTCCAAGTCCTCGCGGACACTTGAAACCTCAAACTAAGACTCTTATACCAAACTGAGACATCCTCATTGATTAGTGATATAAATGATAACACCAGGATCGACACCCAACCCAATAATCGACATGGAATTTAAATTGAAAAACTTGAAGCAGTTTTAACTAGCTGCACACTAAAGCAAGAAAATGTATAGGACTACAGTGGTATAGTCTAACTATTACAACATTATAAATTGTTATAAAAGCATGAAATCCCATCCCCAAAGCAATTTCGTCCATGTACCAACAAGCTTCTAAGGACACCGAGATATGAAATGAATTGCCTAAGAGGAAGCTCAAGCTACACCTTTAACTTCGCCTAAAAACATTGAAAGTCAACACGTAAGCTAAAGCTTAGAGAGATAACATGTTATTCATTCAATAGATATTTCTTTACAATCTATTGTGAAAACGGGCAGTGCAAGCCCCATTACAAGTGAAAACCATGCAGCGCAAGCATGAGGTTTGGCTGTTAAAAATGCTGATCGAGGATGTGCCGAACCTGACCAGGAAAGTGAATGGGATGATCAGTCCCTGATAGTGTCCGGCTGTCAGCCCCAGTCCAAGTCGCATCAGATTGTGAAGAAATCATCATGCAGTGCAAGCATGAATAAATTGATGCACTTTCAATTAAACGCTGGCTACATGTTTGTCACATGTCAAGTACGAGTGTGCATCATAATAATGAATCATATGTGAGTGCCAATTGATGTATATTGAACAACATGAACATGCAATTAAAAATTGAAAGTGAATGCAAAGACAATAAATGTTCGAATAATAATCTATTAGTCATAGTGGTTTTACTTAGTGTAAATTGGCTTTGAATCAGTGTGTGTTAAACAACGCCACAAAGATCCTGCTTTGTCAGTGTAATATTGAATTTGTGTTAGTATCAGCTTAATACTTGATTCTGAAAAGTTAAGTAAAATGAACAGAAATTCGGACCACATCCGAATTTCATAAGAACCCAAAATCCGAATGGCACGAAGTCCATCCTTAGTATTTTATTCTGTAAACCACATTCGAAAGTTGGATGATGCTTGATCCGAAATTTGGATGAACTGTTGGTCCGAAATTTGTGTCATGACATGGTGACTTTTCAAAGAATTTCCATCCAAGATTGCATGTGGTCGGAAGTTCGCATGATCTGAAATTCATATGATCTGTATTATGGATCATCCGAGATGGATATTTTGTGACTGAAATCTATTTATATGAACTTAAATGTATTCTATTAAGACTTTTTAACATAAAACACAATCTAAATATACCAAAATCAGTCCATTTTGTCTGATTTTCTTCACTGTTGAAGAACACACACTAGATTTCAAAAATCATACTTAGAACACGAATATGAATCAAAATTTTGGTATATAACATCTCAAGTACTCGATTTAAACTAATCCATTAAAAAACAACATGCTATAACATTCACAGACACAATCTGTGATTCAGTTCTCATGAATACTGAACAGAAACTTCTCAAATTCGCAATCTTGAGCAAACATTACCTCGATCTGTTGCTTGCAGTGTTAATAGTTCCTTATACGCAACTTGTATCCAGATTTCCAAAACTTAATTCAATGTTTTTGATGATCTTGGTTTTCAATTTTGTGAAGAACCCGTGGGTTCTTAGAGAGAGATGGGAGAGAGACGGGAGAGTAGAGAGGGAGTGTGTGAGTTGCATAATGAATGGTTTTCCCTATTTAGTTGTTATTTTGCCACATTTGAACATTACACCCCTCAACTTTGTATTCTTCTTATTTGCACCCTTTTAAGTGCCTATGTCGGTTCCTTATGGTTATGCTTGCTCAAAAAACAACGATGAGGATTTTTTTCCTCATCATTTTTCATATTTAAAATTTGTGAACGAAATTTGCTTACCCGGAATAATAATAATTTCTTAATACATTAAATGAGTCTTAAATTGTAAATTACATTTACTTTTGAAATTAGGGATGTTACATGCAGTATAAAAATAAATGTCAAAGTCACATAGAAATTAAGATACGAACAGATAATCATTCCATAAATTAATTACTTAAAAGGTAATTTACAAGGCTAATATATTACAATTAATATAGCTAGTGTTCCTGTGCACGACATGGTTCGATCACTTGGATTTTTGTATAACAAAACCTTCACTGTTGCTTTGATGATAATCATCTCTTGATTCAGTACCCAGGTGACGTTGATCCACATGTGGCAAAATGTTATAATTGTGCGGGTGAATGACGGTGCTAAATTTCTCATCGATTTCATCATATATATCTCTGTAATTCTTCGGAGGTGTGTTGAAAACGATAGACAACTTTTTATTTTGCTGGTCTTTCACACAAAACACTTGTCGTGCTTGTGAGGCTAATACGAATGGATCACACTTGTGGCCTAAAGTAGTCAGGTCAACCAATGTATAACCAAGATTACGATCAAGTTTGACCGCACCAGCCTGATGGTTAACCCAATCACATTTGAAAAGAGGGAGTTTCCTGAAACAATAATCTAGCACCCGTATATCTTGCAAAATGCCATAATACAATTTGCGTCTTGTGGTTGCTACTCCTTTTGGTATGTGAATATTGTCTGTCACAACATTAACCCCACTATTTTGGTAAACGTTGTTGTCACTACATTTAGTTAGAAATGTATACCCGTTGATGTTACCTGCAGTGTGTTTCAGTATGGTGGCGCGTGGTCCATGTGAAATCCACCTAACGGTTTCTGTAACACTTTCTTTAGAGATCGCTAATTCTCTCTCAACCTTAATATTATATCATTACAATTACATATATGAGCTTCAAATTGAAGGAAAAACTACAAACAGTTACAAAAAATAATTGATTACCTCTACTTTTAACTAGTAACAAAAGTTTTAATGTGCTCATCCTCAAGGAATGTTTTTCTGTTACCCGGGTTTTGTGTTTCCAAAACCTGTTTGTGTCGCCTGAAACAAGGTGTTTATTTGTGGTCAATTAACATGTTTGATGCAAGATTTTAAGTAATTAATGAAATAGACATGTGTTAGTAATACTTACTCGATATACGGTTCAATTTCATCTGTATTGTGTATTACGTACAGATGTGCTATCCGAAGTAGTTCTGTAGAAACTACGCTTGAGTTGCCGGCCGACAATGGCTTTCCGTCTTCATTTATTTCATAACTTTCATGTGTATCACCTGTGATACCAATAGTTTTCATGGACTTTTTATATTCACCGAAACAGTCTATTGTTTCTTCTGCAATAGTCTCCTCAACAATGCATCCCTCTGGTTTATTTCTGTTTTGCACATGTCCTTTAATAATAACCTTCATACAACGTTCGAAGGGATACATCCAATGAAAGCATATCGGATCACATACTTTTACCTCCCAAGATAAGTGCACAGTCAAATGGAACATAATATCAAAAATTGAGGGAGGAAAGAACTTTTCGAGTAGGCAGAGTATGACAGAAAGTTCTTCTTGCATCTTATCAAGTTAATCTAACACAATTTATTTGCTGCATATCGATTTAAAGAAAAAGCAAAACCCGATGATAGCATATCGTGTGGGTTCGTGCATGATTGACCGTAGGCAAAAACTCTTGATTAAGCATGTGATAGTCATGTGATTTAAGCCTGATGAGCTTCCTATCTATTAGGCTGGCTAAAGACGAGAAATTTTAATAATAGCCTGGCGGTACCCTGATATTGTGTAATGTTTCACAAAAGTAGTCTTTTTCTTCATTCGTTAATGTGTAACCTGCTGCAGATAGTTCTAATTTGTTACCATCTTTCCTAGCAAACACCTCTGGTTTATTGTAAGGTCGCCTGACTACGGATCCTATCTTGACGCGACACCTTCCAACGAGTGCGGAATCCACGTTAGCGGCTTTACGGATAGACCACACACACTGAAACACGGAGACACACACAGTGATAGATGAACAAACGAAACGCCCCGACACGTGATTCTCTCCAAGAAAACACTCTCTGATACTTCCAAGTTCGAGATCGCCTTTTGCTAATCGCCATGACAAAATCTACAAAAGTCTCGTTCACCCGGATGGTCTTTTTGCTGTCAAGTTTGACAGAACCTCTGAGCCGTCAAAGATACCTAATTTCATAATGAAAAGTTCAATATATAGACGAAAAGTTCGAGAAGACGCTCCTCTTGAACTTGTCTTTGAATTTGTTCCTTTGAACTTGTCTTCGAACTTTTTCCTTTGAACTTGTCTTCGAACTTGTTCTTCGAACTTGTTCTTCGAACTTGTTCCTTTGAACTTATTCTAGAACTTGTCTTTGAACTTATTCTAGAACTTGTCTTTGAACTTATTTCTAGAACTTATTCTAGAACTTGTTATGATAATCTAGAACTTACCAAGCAAATGTAAACATCATACACAATCATGATATCAATAACAAAACTAGATTGTTGTCGTCACACAGGATGTACCAACAGACTCCCCCTTGATGATAGCTTCTAGTTGTTGTTCATTGATCGTAATAGACTATCAGATTCAGAGACTATGAATACCGAAACTAGACAGCTATTGTCACATTGGGAGTATCAACAGACTCCCCCTTGACGATAGCTTCTAGTAGATATTCATTACTCTATGAATACCAAAATCACCTTTTCTTATTTGAACCACAGCTCTTATACCAACTCTTAGATTAACTTCTCAAATCTTCCAGAACGACCCTCCCTTCTGATAGTTTTTGCAAACTCCTCAGCATAAGAATCATCTTCCTAAATTTAATAGGTCGTTCCAAGGTAAATCAATCACTTCACACTTTAGAATTTGATTCATCATTTAGTGCAGATTTCAGCATCTCTGGATCTATCACATTTTGATCTTCATTCATAACACCTTCATCGAGTAACTTCCAATCATGTATATCTTTAGGAATAAACGCTCAATCCTCAAGATCCTTCTGTTCTAAGTCATCTTCGAAGACGAACCTAATTTCATCTTCATCTAACTCTGACAATGCTCCGATCAGACCTTATCTTCAGTTACATTAGTCGCCTCTGAATCCTTGTCTTTTCCCTTTGTCAGTGGCTAGGAACACTGACTCCCCTTGAGGATCAGCAAGCTGAGCAAATTGTTGTCTTGAAAGATCTGCCAGCTCACTATTCGGGCCATCTTCTTTGACTTGCCAGCTCACTGCTCAGACCATCTTCTTCAACTTCTCTACAATTTCTCCCCCTGAGATTGACGATCTTTCAACAAGTCCTCCAGTATAGCCTCCAGATTTGCAATCTGCTGCTGCTGATCAGTCTCTGTCTGATCCAACTGGGCATTAAAATGTTGAAGTTCACGAATCGCCTTTGTCAGTTGAAGAATCTGTAATTCTGTAAAAACTTCATTTCTAACACTGTATAGACTTAATCAACACATGAAACAAGTCATAATATGTTAGTAGGACATTAAAATCCAGTATTTAACGATAAAAATGCATTGAAACTTCCCTTACTTACATTCTTTTATGGTTTAGAACTTAAACCAAACACTAGAATTTGGTTCGAGAGAAACAATCGTTATCTTCGTTAAACAGTCATAACATCGTAAGTTTTGAAAAAACTTTGAACAATTTTCAACTTTTTCAACTTATCTTAAGTTTTGAAAAACTTTGAACAATTTTCAACCATTTCAACTTATCACGGAACCCTTCACTTTTAGCAACCGATTATCACGCAAATTTTGTTTTTCAAACGAGAATGCATTCTAAACTACTTTTAACTAAACTAAACTAAACTAAATTAAAATGAAATAAAATAAAATAAGATAAGATAAAATAAAATATTGAACAAAATTTAAACTTAAGCTGCTCTGAACTACTTTTAAAACTTTTGACCTATACTAACAGAATATTTTTGTGAGAAAGTCAAAGAATAGTTCAATCAGATAGCGGTGTCAATACGCACTTTCAGTATTACACTTTCACACTTAGAAATTTTTTGATTCCTTTGATTGTTTGTCGTTATACAGATTCCAAGGCGATTGTTGGTATTATTTTCCCTTTAAACATGTTACACATTGGAATATCCCTTGGCCTTTTTATTTATCAAGAAACTACCTTATGTGTCCCATACATAGACATACTTTTATGATCAAGGCATACACACAATGATTTTAACTTTTCGGCATTCCAAATTTTCTTTAAAAGGAAAACGTCGGACACAATTTTGTATTTACATACAACATAGTGTCTTAGTTTGTCTTACGGTTTATTTAAAGCTAGCAAGACATCGGTGAAAGGTCTGTACTGACGTACAACAAAGAGACTTATCTTGCTAACTCGAGTCAAACCAGAGGTAACAGGTCTGTACTTACGTACAACAAAGTGACTTGTTTTGACTCTCTCCTTACTATCATGAGTTTTCTTTTCTTTTCTTTTCTTTAAGATGTAACTGATGTGGCTATACATCCCCCAGAAAATTTGCATACCTCATTTAGAATCATTGTCTGTATGTCCCTAACATAAAAATTAAGACCATTTGGTCATACATCTAAGTTAGTTACACATATGACTTTTTCTTTGCGGTTCAGCCCTTGAACAATTTCGGTTATAGTCCATCTCAGGTTGATAGTTCTGGGCTCTACCTGGTGTCTTATGTCTATTAGGAGAATTATACCTAACTAGAGTGTGACTCCTCTTTGGTGAATTATTCCTAAGTCCGTCATATTGTTTGACAGACACTGGTGATTGTCGACTACCTAGACGTGACATCACAATTTAGTTCTTCTCAGAAATTTGAAAGATACTCCAGCTCGTATCACTAGGCATTGTTTTTAAGGTTTGCTTCTCTTGTTTCCCTATGTTTAGTGAAGACTCTGACTTTTTGTAGGGACAACCTGAAGCAACATGTCCTTTCTCATGACATTTAAAGCAAGACATCTTGTCAATAGATTTCTTAAAGCCTGACTACGGATCCTATCTAGACGCGACACCGTCCAACGAGTGCGGAATCCTCGTTAGCGGCTTGACGGACAGACAACGCACACTGAAACACGGAGACACACACAGTGATAGACGAACAAATGAAACGCCCCGACACGTGATTCTCTCCAAGAAAACAGTCTCTAATACTTGCAAGTTCGAGATCGCCTTTTTCCAATCGCCCTGACAAAATCTGTAAAAGTCTCGTTCACCCGGATGGTCTTTTTGCTCTCAAGTTCGACAGAACCTCTGAGCCGTCAAAGATACCTAATTTCATAATGAAAAGTTCAATATATAGAAGACAAGTTCGAGAAGACGCTCCTCTCGAACTTGTCTTTGAACTTGTTCCTTTGAACTTGTCTTCGAACTTGTTCCTTTGAACTTGTCATCGAACTTGTTCCTTTGAACTTGTCATCGAACTTGTTCCTTTGAACTTGTTCTTCGAACTTGTTCTTTTGAACTTAATCTAGAACTTGTCTTTGAACTTATTCTAGAACTTGTCTTTGAACTTATTCTAGAACTCATTTCTAGAACTTATTCTAGAACTTTTTTCTAGAACTTATTCTAGAACTTGTTATGATAGTCTAGAACTTACCATGCAAATGTAAACATCATACACAATCATGATATCAATAACAAAACTAGATTTTTGTCGTCACACCGGATGTACCAACATTTATTTTTCCCCAACTCTGCCAGATCCAATCGAGCATTCTCTCCATCTTTCGTCTTTCATGGAAAATTTAGTCAAGTTCCGAGTATAATCTCACCAACATTCTTTTCAATATGAATGAAATCAATGCAATGTTAAACTTCATTATTCCACAAATACTTAAGCATTCGATACCAAATGTTGAATTTCTTCCAGTACGCACCATCTTGTTCATTTACTTGGCTTGAACTACCAACTTTTCTTCCTCTTTCGCTTGTGTTTTTCTGTTTTGGTTGTTTTACCCATCCCCACATATTTTCAATATCTTTGATCTCGTTGCAAATTTCTTTACCAGTTATTGGTTTTGGACACGGGTGGAAATCTTGTTTTCGAACAAATGCTTTCGTTTGCCTTCTGAACAGGTGTACGTGTGGTAGAAATCTTATGTGACCAACATAACTCTGCTTGGATGATGCAGGTGGTCTAACACAATCAGTTTCTTTCCCACATACTACACAACCTTTGTATCCACTGATTGGATAGCCACATAAAGTACCAAGTGTAGGGTTATCATTTATTGTCCATAACACAACCGCACGTAGGTTAAACATTTTGTTAGTTGCAGCATCATATGTATCGACCCCTGTCTCGAATAACATTTTCAGATCATCAACCAATGGTTCTTACAATACATCGATATCATTTCCCGGGTATCAATGTACCAACACAGAAAGCATTATAAAATTTCTTTTCATACACAACCATGGAGGAAGGTTGTAAATGATAATTTAAATTAGCCATTCACTATGATGCTTATTTCCTCTGTTCACCTCAACCCCATTAGCCGATATTACTACCATTCGATTTCTAGGATCTTTAGCAATTACCGGGAGTTGTGTATCTACGGTGCGCCATGCTTGTGAATTTGTGGGGCGACGTAACACACCATCTGCTTTGCTCCTTGTTGCGTGCCATGTTAAATCTTCTGATATACTTTGTATCCTAAGAGACGTTGAATTCTTGGTATTATTGGAAAATACCACATGCTTTTCGCTGGAATTTTCTCGTACACGTTATTCGTCTTCTTATCCACATTCCATCATGATGTCCTACAAGTTAAACACACAGTCGATTCCTCATCCTCCTTCAAGTAAAGAAGACAGTTGTTTGTACATACATCAATCTTTTTGTATCCTGACCCCATCAATTTCAGAATTTTTTTTTTGCCTCATAAGTTTTTTTAGGCAGTTTGTTAGCATCCGGTAGAATCTTTTTCAACAAAACTAGTAACTCAGTAAAGAACTTATCAAAACAGTCATGCTTACTCTTCAAGTTGAGCAGTTTAACAATTGCTGATAACTTTGTGAAGTCAAGACATTCTTTGTAAAGTGGCTTCTCTGCTTCCTGTAGTAGTTATAGAAACTTGACATGGTCAACTGGATCCTCATCATCAAAATTATCATTTGTAGCATTAACCATTTCCACTGTTTTAGGGCCATCAGTTGGAATTTATGAAACAAAAACCATCTCTGTGTCAACATAATCTATTGTATCACTGTGATGTTTGGCAGTTAAGAAAGGCCTATCCTTTTCTCCATGTTTAGTCTACTTCGTGTAGTTTTGATCAATGCCATTACAGAATAAATGGAATTCCACTTCCTCCACATTACACATTAAATGGTTTCAACAATTCGTACACGGACATGGAATTTGAAGTTGTTTTTCATTACCTTCTGGGTCGATGTTATTCGTCTTCTTCAAGTTATCTACTGCATAATCAATAAATGTTGTTACTCCATCTCTTAATTTAGCCTTTGTAATCTCATCCAAGACTTGTCCATTTGGGTTTAGTAGACTTCTGGTTGAGTGGTTGAAGATTTGAGTACTGTTGTACGACGTTTTTTTTATAAATAATTAGGGTTTAGTAAAAGAACCGACTAAGTTAGGTTTAGTAAAAGAAGCACTTAATTAGTAGTTGAGTTGTCTAAAACATTACTGTGGCTAAAAGTGACCCGCGTTCGAATCCTGAATGTGATATTTTTTTCTTTTAGGATATAAATAATTCATATACACTTAGGGTATAAATTCATATACACCTGATTTCAATGTAGCCAAAAGCAGATTCTATATGGTTACATAAGTTAGTATGTGTGTCTAAAGTGTAGTGTGTGTTGGAATGTCAAAATCTAATGCGTATTAGTCACATTGAGTGCCATTTTGTGTGAATAAATCATATGTCACTATATGGTCACTTGAATAATTTTTTGGGTTACAAAATCATTGTTGGGAAATATACTAAGTATGTCAAGCTGTTAGTTAGGATTTCTCAAACTGTTAGTAGTATTTCTGTGTAATTACAAAGTTCAAGCTGTTAGTTCAAGAATCTCGAGCTGCTAGTTCAAAATGTTCAAGGTGCTAGAGAAAAAGTTCAAGCTGCTTCAGGAGATGATAACAAAAAGTGTTATAAATCAGGAAGTAATAAAGATATCAAGATTTGAAGATCTTTTGAAGATATCTACTCGAGGGTATTCACAGTTTGCTAAGGAAACAAATCAAAAGGTTATATATAGAGTTACACTAGGTCTTTCTTATGTAATCGGTAATCAGTAGTTGAAATTGTAATTCGTATTCTGTTTAAGTTTTCTAAAGCCTCTAAGGTTGAAAAACCCTAAGAACAATTTGTGTTCTTCATCTAATCAAACAGATTAGAGGTTCTTGTAATCAGTGGTTATTAATACAAAAGGTTTTGATATTAATAGTGTTTTCTGTCTTACTTATTCTATTCTTACTGTTCTGAAAGTTTTCTTAAAACAATTAAGTGTTATTCCACAAACTTCTTAATTGGACTTTGATTCAAAACAAGATTATTGGTTTAACTCTGATTTATTTAAACTAGTTAATCTTTGGTGATTTGACTCTGACAAGTGGTATCAGAGCCAGGTTTCTTTGTTATAATTTGTTTTCAAAGTCAGAAACTTTCGTTTTTAAATATCTAAATCTTTTAAAACTTTTTCTGCATTAGAGTTTGATGGCAGCAGTAGTGGATCTGTGCAAGGAGTTGAAGTGCCTATGCTCAAACCCAATGAGTTTGAGATGTGGAAACTCAGGATTCAACAACACATTCAATTTATTGATTACGACCTATGGGAAGCTGTTGAAAATCCTCCAGCAGTTGATCCTGAACTAGATGTTGAAGGAAA
Source organism: Centrapalus pauciflorus (assembly GCA_020465985.1). Lineage (NCBI taxonomy): Eukaryota > Viridiplantae > Streptophyta > Magnoliopsida > Asterales > Asteraceae > Centrapalus > Centrapalus pauciflorus. Next base: position 140,591 of record JAANYP010005917.1, read on the forward strand.
ACCTAAAAGAACACCTCCTAAAACTTAGATTTAAAGGAAGGCTAGATTGAATGAAGTCAAAGCTCTCACTACTTTACAAATAACTATACATAATGCTTATCAACATCAGTTTAAAAAGTGTTAAACTGCTCATTCTCTATGGCTTGCTTTAGAGAAAATATTTGCTAGCAATGCTAGCACAAAAAGAAATCAAAAAGATCTTCTAAAGCGGCAGTATGAGAATTTTACTGGATGAAAGAATCAAAAGCTTACTCAAATCTTTGATAGATTTAATAAATTGATAGGTGAGATGGAGAGTGCTATGGTTAGCCTGGACCAAGATGAGGTAAACAGAAAATTCCTAAGGTCTCTTGGTGAAGAGTAGACTGTGTATGCTGCACAGTGGAGAACAAAGGACACTCTAGATTAGATAGAGTTGGATCATCTCCACAACAACTTGAGAGTGTTTGAGTCTTAAATAGAGAATAAAAAGAAAACCTTTTCTTATAATCAAAACACTACTCTATTATCATCTGCATCTAATGATAAATCAAACTGATGTGATTCTTTTACAGGTTCTGATGGCAACTCCTCTAAGGTCTACTATGAGGCCTTTGTTGCAAGCGATGGATTGTTTGCCCTCAATCAAGAGGATCTGGAACAAATCCATCCAGATGATCTAGCGGAGATGGATCTAAAGTGGCAGAACAAACTTTCAAGCCAAATCAGAAGGCAAGCCAGTCTTTGAAAAATCAAGGGTTGAGTGCTACAAATCTCACAAACTTTGACACTTTGCTAGAGAGTGTAGATCACAAAGTCAGTAGCAGCCAAGAACCAAAAAGACCAGTCAGACACTACATTCAAAGGCTCTTGTTTCACAAGAGGACAATGTTTTCGACTGGAGTGACCAGACAGAAGAAGAGTAACAGAATCAAGCTCTTATGGCAGAAAATACAAGTGCCACTTCCACTGATTTACCATCTGAGGTAAATGCTACACTCTGCTCCCAAGCATGCAAAAATATGGTTAAAAAGTACAGAGACCATAATGAAAGCCTGTTTAAAACTCTAGCTAAGATGGAAGAGAGGAGGTATGAGTATATGCAGGCAATAGAGGATCTTGAAAAAAGATCAATGAGTATAAAGATAATGAGATTCAGATGCAACATGAAAGGACATATCATAAGTGGGAGAAAAAGGAACTTGAAGAGAAGATAGAGACCCTAATAAGAAACTAGAAGAGGCTGAACAAAAGGTGCTGGAAGCTAACAAGAATTTAGAAAGTATAAACATTAATATTGGTAACTTCAAGTTAGCCAACTAGAAGTTAGAACACCTAAAGGAAGTTCAGTTCAAAGATAGGGTAAAGTCTAAACTATATCCCAAGGAAGGAATAGGATACAATGCCACCCCACCTCCTTATAATAACAAATACATTCATCCTATGAGTGATGTTGGGAAATAATCTAAGTATGTCAAGCTGTTAGTTAGATTTCTCAAGCTGTTAGTAGTATTTCTGTGTAATTACAAAGTTCGAGCTGCCAGTTCAACAAACTCAAGCTGCTAGTTAAAAAGTTCAAGCTGCCAGAGTTAAAAGTTCAAGTTGCTCAACAGATTGATAACAGAAAGTGCTGAAATTCAGGATGTGATATATATTTCAAGATTTAGAGATCTTCCAAGCATATCTACTACCAGAGAAATCAGAGTTCGTCAAGGAAACAAATCAGAAGGCTATATATATAGATAGACTAGGTCTTTGTATTGTAAGTCTGTAAGTACAAGTTCTGTAATTGTGGTGCTTCATTGTAATTACTTCCTGATAAGTTTCTCAAGCCTCTATGGTTGTAAAACCCTAAGAACAATCTGTGTTTTTCGTCTAATCAAACAGATTAGAGGTGATTGTAATCAGAGATTTTTGCAATACAAAGGTTTTGATATAGTTATATTTATCTGTTATTTATTCTGAAAGTTTTCTTAAAACAGTTAAGTGTTATTCCACAAACTTCTTAATTGGACTTTGATTCAAAACAAGGTTATTGGTTTACACTCTGATTTATTGAAACCAGTTAATCATAGGTGATTTTGATTCTTACAGGTTGTATCAGAGCCACAAGTTTTATTTGTTATTCTTTGTTTTCGAAGTCAGAAACTTTATTTGTTCAAAAATTTATTTTTCTGCAATGGAGTTTGAAAATAGCAGTAGTGGATCCGGGCAAGGACTCAAAGTGACTATGCTCAAGCCCACTGAGTTTGAGATGTGGAAACTCAGGATTCAACAGCACATTCAATTTATTGACTATGCCCTATGGGAAGCTATTGAAAATCCTCATGCAGTTGATCCTGAACTAGATGTAGAGGGCAAACCAAAAAGAACACCTTTAAAAACTGAGATTGAAAGAAAGGCTTGAATGAATGAAGTGAAAGCTTTTACTCTTTTACAAAGAGCCATACCTAATGCTTATCAACATCAGTTTAAAAAGTTCTATACTGCTCATTCTCTTTGGATTGCTTTAGAGAAAAGATTTGCTGTCAATGCTAGCATCAAAAGGAACCAAAAGGATCTCTTAGAACAGCAGTGTGAAAAGTTTTCTGGTGGCAAGAATGAAAACCTTACTCAAATTTTTGATAGGTTTAATAATCTGAAAACTTTTCTGGTGGCAAGAATCTGTAATTCTGTAAAAACTCCAATTCTATCAGTGTATAGACTTAATCAACACATGAAACACGTCAAAATATGTTAGTATGACATTAAAATCTTATATTTAACGATAAAAATGCTTTGAAACTTCCCTTACTTAAATTCTTTGATGGTTTAGAACGTAAACCAAACACTAGAATTTAGTTCGAGAGAAACAGTCGTTATCTTCGTTAAATAGTCATAATATCGTAAGTTTTGAAAAAGCTTTGAACAATTTTCAACTTTTTCAACTTATCTTAAGTTTTGAAAAACTTTGAACAATTTTCAACATTTTCAACTTATCACGGAACGCTTCACTTTTAGGAACCGATTATCACGCGAATTTCGTTTTTCCAACTAGAATGCATTCTAGTAACTTTGACCTTTATCCTAATTAAAATAAACTAAACTAAACTAAAATAAAATAAAATAAAATAAAATAAAATAAGATAAAATAAAATAAAATATTGAACAAAATTTAAACTTAAGCTACTCTAAACTACTTTTAAAATTTTTGACCTATACTAACAGAATATTTTTGTGAGAAAGTCAAAGAAAGGTTCAATCAGATAGCGGTGTCAATACGCACTTTCAGTATTACACTTTCACACTTAAGAATTTTTTGATTCCTTTGATTGTTTGTCGTGATACACATTCCAAGGCGATTGTTGGTATTATTTTCCCTTTAAACATGTTACACTTTGGAATATCCCTTGGCCTTTTTATTTATCAAGAAACTACCTTATGTGTCCCATACTTAGACATACTTTTATGATCAAGGCATACACACAATGATTTTAACTTTTCGGAACTGCCAATTTTCTTTAAAAGGCAAACGTCGGACACAGTTTTGTATTTACATACAACAGAGTGTGTTAGTTTGTCTTAAGGTTTATTTAAAGCTAGCAAGACAGCGGTGAAAGGTCTAAACTGACGTACAACAAAGCGACTTATCTTGCTAACTTGAGTCAAACAAGAGGTAACAGGTCTGTACTTACGTACAATAAAGTGACTTGTTTTGATTCTCTCCTTACTATCATGATTTTTCTTTTCTTTTCTTTTCTTTAAGATGTATCTGATGTGGCTATACATCCCCCCGAAAATTTGCAATCATTGTCTGTATGTCTCTAACATAAAAATTAAGACCATTTGGTCATACATCTAAGTTAGTTACACATATGACTTTTTCTTGAATATTTTATTAGCTTTTGAGATTCCCTTTGTGTATTATGCCTACCAACACATCAAACAAGAAAATGTACATCACTTAGAGTTTAAGGTGCATTATGTGTGAAAGCTTAACACTTAGAGATTGTATCGACTGTGCTAATTTTCGTCACTTTGAACCTATGTCTCTAAGACTTAACTCTTTTTTTTTTCAATATTCTCTTTTTTTTTTTTTTTGAATTTTTATGGTTTTCTCTTTTTTTTTCTTTTGTTTTTCAATTTTTTTAAGATAAGCTAATAAACTAACCTACTAACTTACCATAAAAGGAAATAAATTCTACTTAACCACTAACTTACTATAAAAAGAAAGAAAATATACTAAGGTCAAGTTACTCTGGATTACGCATATCATTTAGTTGAACTAACAACTCAAAGCGTGACTTATAAAATGCTTTAGTGAAAAGATTCGCATAGTTGTTATTACCAACACTGTTATATCAATTACCTCACTTTACCCTGTTCCGGTAAGACATCTCCATTTGGTCTAAGGACCCAATCAACATGGCTGCTGTTTCGTCCTTTGTACCCCTATCCTATGTCGAGAGCAACCATTATCCATAAACCATTGGTTATAAGGACCTGTAGTTAACTCCTGCAGACTGAACAAGAAAAGTTAGTTATCACGGCGAACCCAAGCCATGACTGACTTAGTAATACCAACCTCATCCACAAACTTGAACTCTTTCAAATACCCATCTCTCCTTTCAAGTGACTTGTGTTTTTGATTGAGAACCTATTGTGGAGTTGAGTGATTAACATCCATACTCGACCTTTGGGTTGGTCTTTGCGGTTCAGCCCATGCATAATTTCTGCTATAGTACATCTCAGTTTGATAGTTCTGGGCTCTACCTGGTGTCTTATGTCTATTAGGAGAATTATACCTAACTAGAGTGTGACTCGTCTTAGGTGAATTATTTCTAAGTCCGTCATATTGTCTGAGAGACACCGGTGATTGTCGACTACCTAGACGTGACATCACAATTGAGTTCTTCTCAGATATTTGAGAGATACTCCAGCTCGTATCACTAGGCATTGTTTTTAAGGTTTGGTGCTCTTGTTTCCCTACGTTTAGTGAAGACTCTGACTTTTTGTAGGGACAACCTGAAGCAACATGTCCTTTCTTATGACATTTAGAGCAAGACATCTTGTCAATAGATTTCTTATAGGCAGTCTTTGACCTAGGTGTCTTACTAATTCCCTGATTGTTTGTATCAACAGCTTGGTTTAACTCCCCTTTGTTATTATTACTTACAGTCTTTTCTTCTTCTAGTTTTGGCTTACAACTAGACTGAACACACTGTACCGTTTGCCTAACCTGAGGAGTAGTTGAAGATACTTTACAATACTCAGTTACCTTGACTACCTCTGATTTAACCATATTATTGGTCTCATCCTGAGGAGTAGGTATGTGGTTGCTATTTGCCTCAGCAACCTTAGCCCTAGACTCAGCTAATTCCATGTCTCTAAGAGAGATCTCTTTGGTCAGTGACTCTACATGCTCATAAATTAGTTCATTCCTGACACTTTGTTCAATGAATTTGTCATTCAGCACTATTAAATCTTGAGCATCATTTCTCAGTTTGGCCTGAACATCTTCCTTAATGTCTAATAAATTAGCATTATCTGATTTTAAGGATTGACTTTGAGCAGTCATAGATGAATGTGATTCTAGCACTAAATTCAATTTATCATTCAAAGTAGTACGTAAAGCACATAATCATGAAAAGTAGAAAAGTTTAGAATTACCTTTTTCCGATCAGATTTGATGTTGGCCATCTGAGCTGCAAACTCCAAAGTAGTTAGCTCCTCAGTAATTTCAGCAACAAAGGATCTGAATCAGACTGCTGCGTATCCTCTTTCTTTTCCTCTTCTGCTCCCATATCCGTTTCTCTCACTTCGGCCATGAAAGCTCTATTATTAGACTCTGGATGTGTACTCCAATCATATGTGCCATCTAACTGTTTGTTACACCCCACATTAGTAAGTAAACCAGCTACTGAACTCTGATTCCCTGAACTGGCTGAATAGTGACATCCCGAGTTCTGATGATTATCCATCTTAGGTCTTTGAAACTGTCTCGCAAAGTGTCGCAACCCCTGACAGTTATAACACCTAACTTTTGACTTATCGAATCCTACATTGTTCACACTTAGATTTCTTCCCGTTCTTTTCATGAACCTCTTCAATCTCTGTGTGACCATAGCCAATTGTCATTGTAGTTCCATTTGTTCTAAGTCATCCGGATCCACCAAATCATAATCTTCTTCCCATAGGACTGGATCAATTATTTTCCCTTGAATACAATTCCCGTAAGCTGCTACAAACGATGCTAGAAGCTTCAGTTGCTCCTCTGCAATTTTAGCACTCAATGGGATTTTTGTGTATCCTTGAGACGATGATCCTGAAGTAAATGCCTGTGGTTGATCATCCGGATTTGAAAAACCTAGAAAGGCCCTATCATAAGATCCTTCTGCTTCTCTTGGTATGTCTTCTTGTTCTCCAGAATAAAATGTTGTGGCTCTTTTCAGATCACTCGCGACTGAAGGTTTGGACTTTCCAAAATACATGTCGGATCTTGTACTTGGTCATATTCCCGTTCCTTCTTGAGCAACTGAAAGTTATAAGCCCTCAGCGTGCCAATGAGTCCTTCAAGAGTAAGAGTTTCAAATTTCTCTTCATCATGCTTTATGAGCGCTACGTACATCTCCCATTTCGCTGGTAAAGCATCAAGAAGTTTCTCAATCATCTCTAACTCACGATAATCGACATCGTGATTCTCTAACTCTGTCAACAAGTGACAGAATCTGGTAATGGTCTCATCCAGCTTTTCATTTTTCAAAGCCTTGAAAATAGCGAACTGCTGCTTGAGCATCTCCGTTCTACCTTTCCGAACCCTCGGATTTCCCTCACACCTTTTTTCCAGAGCATCCCAAAACTCTTTAGCTGTTCGTTGATTTCTGAATGTGTGCAGGATCTCCTGAGGTAGTGCCATTCGAATAATCGAGAATGCTTGGTTCTCGGCTTCATAAAGTTTCTTATCATCCTCCTTCATCATTTGATATGATAAGACTCTTTGACGGCCTTCACCCTCTGTTATAGGTGGAATGTATCCCTCGTCAATACAAATCCACATTCTTATATCGTTGAATCGAGCAAAGTCGGCGAACCTATCCTTCCAACAATAATAGTCTTCCAACTTCATCAGCTTGGGTGGAGAATTTGCCTTCCCGACTTCATGGTCCATTTCAATAAATTTTTGTAAACTTGTCATTTTTTCTTAATCTTTTTGATTTAAAACTTAATTAATTTAATTTGAAAATAATTTAAAACAATCCTTTCGAATTTGTATAAATTTGAATTTGATTAATATTAAATTTGTTTTAAATTAAATTCCAAATTAAGTTTGAAATCAAACAAATTCGAAAAATGACAATTTCGAAGAATAAGGCTAAGTTCAAATTTAGGTAAATTCGAATTTAACCAAATTCGAATATAACCCTAATCTTAATTCGAAAGGAGCGTATTTTTGGACAAATTCGAATTTCGAACAAACCCTAATACCCCCTTACGTTCGAGCGCCGCAAGTTCGAAAAACGGCCAAAAGATCGATTTTTTCAACTTTTCAGTTTAAACGAATGTTTAAAAAACTATGATTTCGACTAAAATGATGAACTAATATGAACTTTTCTCCAGTTTGTTGCTTGTATAACTCGAAAATATATCCAAAAACGTGATTTGACCGTCCAAAAACGTCAAGAAACCACAGATGTTACTTGTGAACACGAAGAACACGACGAACACCCTAATGGCTCTGATACCACTTGTAAGGTCGCCTGACTACGGATCCTATCTTGACGCGACACCTTCCAATGAGTACGGAATCCTCGTTAGCGGCTTGACGGATAGACCACGCACACTGAAACACGGAGACACACACGGTGATAGACGAACAAACGAAACGCCCCGACACTTGATTCTCTCCAGGAAAACACTCTTTGATACTCGCAAGTTCGAGATCGCCTTTTGCTAATCGCCCTGACAAAATCTGCAAAAGTCTCATCCACCCGGATGGTCTTTTTGCTCTCAAGTTCGACAGAAGCTCTGAGCCGTCAAAGTTACCTAATTTCATAATGAAAAGTTCAATATATGGACGACAAGTTCGAGAAGACGCTCCTCTCGAACTTGTCTTTGAAGTTGTTCCTTTGAACTTGTCTTCGAACTTGTTCCTTTGAACTTGTTCTTCGAACTTGTTCCTTTGAACTTATTCTATAACTTGTCTTTCAACTTATTCTAGAACTTGACTATGAACTTATTTCTAGTTATTATTCTAGAACTTATTTCTAGAACTTATTCTAGAACTTGTTATTATAGTCTAGAACTTACCATGCAAACGTAAACATCATACACAATCATGATATCAATAACAAAACTAGATTGCTGTCATCACACCGGATGTACCAACATTTATTATTCTCCAACTCTGCCAGATCCAATCGAGCATTCTCTCAATCTTTCGTCTTTCCTGGAACATTTAGTAAAGTTCCGAGTAGAATCTCATCAACATTCTTTTCAATATGCATGAAATCAATGCAATGTTGAACTTCATTATGCCTCAAATACTTAAGCATTCGATACCAAATGTTGAATTTCTTCCAGTACGCACCATCTTGTTCATTTACTTGGCTTGAACTACCATCTTTTCTTTCTCTTTTCCTTGTGTGCTTCTGTTTTGGTTGTTTTACCAATCCCCGCATATTTTCAATATCATTGATCTCGTTACAAATTTCTTTTCCAGTCATTGGTTTTTGACACGGGCGGAAATCTTGTTTTCAATTAAACGCTTTCGTTTGCCTTCTGAACGGGTGTCCCTGTGGTAGAAATCTTATGTGACCAACATAACTCTGCTTGGATGATGCAGGTGGTCTAACACAATCAGTTTCTTTCCCACATACTACACAACCTTTGTATCCACTGGTTGGACAGCCACATAAAGTACCAAGTGTAGGGTAATCATTTATTGTCCATAACACAACCGCACGTAGATTAAACACTTTGTTAGTTGCAGCATCATATGTATCGACCCCTGTCTCGAATAACATTTTCAGATCATCAACCAATTGTTCTAAAAATACATCGATATCATTTCCCGGGTATCAATGTATCAACACAGAAAGCATTATAAAATTTCTTTTCATACACAACCATGGAGGAAGGTTGTAAATGACAATTAAAACAAGCCATACACTGTGATGCCTATTTCCTCTGTTCACATCAACCCCATTAGCCGATATTCCTACCCTTCGATTTCTAGGATCTTTAGCATTTACCGGGAATTGTGTATCTACGGTGCGACATGCTTGTGAATCTGCTAGGTGACGTAACACACCATCTGCTTTCCTCCTTGTTGCGTGCCATGTTAAATCTTCTGAAATACTTTGTATCCTAAATAGACGTTGCATTCTTCGTATTATTGGAAAATACCACATGCTTTTTGCTGGAATTTTCTCGTACACGTTATTCGTCTTCTTATCCACGTTCCATCATGGTGTCCCACATGTTCAACACACAGTCGATTCCTCATCCTCCTTTGAGTAAAGAAGACAGTTGTTTGTACATACATCAATCTTTTTCTATCCTGACCCCATCAATTTCAGAATTTTTTTTTGCTTCATAAGTTTTTTCAGGCAGTTTGTTACCATCCGGTAGCATCTTTTTCAACAAAACTAGCAACTCAGTAAAGAACTTATCAAAACAGTCATGCTTACTCTTCAAGTTGAGCAGTTCAACAATTGCTGACAACTTTGTGAAGTCAGGACATTCTTTGTAAAGTGACTTCTCTGCTTCCTGTAGTAGTTTTGGAAACTTGACATGGTCAACCGGATCCTCATCATCAAAATTATCTTTTGCAGCATTCACCATTTCCACTGTTTCTGGGCCATCAGTTGGAATTTATGAAACAAAATCCATCTCTGTGTCAACATAATCTATTGTATCACTATGATATTTGGCAGTTAAGAATGGCCTATCCTTTTCTCCATGTTTAGTCTACTTTGTGTAGTTTTGATCAATGCCATTACAGAATAAATGGAATTTCACTTCCTCCACATTACACATTAAATGGTTTAAACAATTGGTACACGGACATGGAATTTAAAGTTGTTTTTCATTACCTTCTGGGTCGATGTTATTCGTCTTCTTCAAGTTATCTACTGCATAATCAATAAATGTTGTTACTCCATCTCTTAATTCAGCCATTGTAATCCAATCCAAGACTTGTCCATTTGGGTTTAGTTGACTTCTGGTTGAGTGGTTGAAGATTTGACTACTGTTGTACGACGTTTTTTTTATAAATAATTAGGGGTTAGTTAAAGAACCGACTAAGTCAGGTTTACTAAAAGAACCGCTTAATTAGTAGTTGAGTTGTCTAAAACATTACTGTGGCTAAAAGTGACCCGCGTTCGAATCTTGATGTGATATTTTTTTTGTTTAGGATATAAAAAATTCATATACACTTAGGGTATAAATTCATATACACCTGATTTCAGTGTAGCAAAAAGTAGATTCTATATGGTTACATAAGTTAGTATGTGTGTCTAAAGTGTAGTGTGTGTTGGAATGTCAAAATCTAATGCGTATTAGTCACATTGAGTGCCATATTGTGTGAATAAATCATATGTCACTATATGGTCACTTTAATAATTTTTTGGGTTACAAAATCATTGTTGGGAAATAAACTAAGTTTGTCAAGCTGTTAGTTAGGATTTCTCAAACTGTTAGTAGTATTTCTGTGTAATTACAAAGTTCTAGCTGCTACTTCAAGAATCTCGAGCTTCTAGTTCAAAATGTTCAAGCTGCTAGAGAAAAAGTTCAAGCTGCTTCAGGAGATGATTAAAGAAAGTGTTATAAATCAGGAAGTAATAAAGATATCAAGATTTGAAGATCTTTTGAAGATATCTACTCGAGGGTATTCGCAGTTTGCTAAGGAAACAAATCAAAAGGTTATATATAGAGTTACACTAGGTCTTTCTTATGTAATCGGTAATCAGTAGTTGAAATTGTAATTCGTATTCTGTTTAAGTTTTCTAAAGCCTCTAAGGTTGAAAAACCCTAAGAACAATTTGTGTTCTTCATCTAATCAAACAGATTAGAGGTTCTTGTAATCAGTGGTTATTAATACAAAAGGTTTTGATATTAATAGTGTTTTCTGTCTTACTTATTCTATTCTTACTGTTCTGAAAGTTTTCTTAAAAAAATTAAGTGTTATTCCGCAAACTTCTTAATTGGACTTTGATTCAAAACACGATTATTGCTTTAACTCTGATTTATTCAAACTAGTTAATCTTTGGTGATTTGACTCTGACAAGTGGTATCAGAGCCAGGTTTCTTTGTTATTATTTGTTTTCAAAGTCAGAAACTTTCGTTTTTAAATATCTAAATCTTTTAAAGCTTTTTCTGCATTGGAGTTAGATGGAAGCAGTAGTGGATCTGTGCAATGACTTAAAGTGCCTATGCTCAAACCCAATGAGTTTGAGATATTGAAACTCAGGATTCAACAACACATTCAATTTATTGATTATGCCCTATGGGAAGCTGTTGAAAATCCTCCAGCAGTTGATCCTGAACTAGATGTTGAAGGCAAACCTAAAAGAACACCTCCTAAAACTGAGATTGAAAGGAAGGCTAGATTGAATGAAGTCAAAGCTCTCACTACTTTACAAACAGCTATACATAATGCTTATCAACATCAGTTTAAAAAGTTTTATTTTGCTCATTCTCTATGGCTTGCTTTAGAGAAAAGATTTGCTAGCAATGCTAGCACAAAAAGAAATCAAAAAGATCTTCTAAAGCAACAGTATGAGAATTTTACTAGAGGAAAGAATGAAAACCTTAGTCAAATCTTTGATAGGTTTAATAAGTTGATAGGTGAGATGGAGAGTGCTATGGTTAGCCTGGACCAAGATGGGGTAAACAGAAAATTCCTAAGGTCTCTTGATGAAGAGTGGACTGTGTATGCTGCAAAGTGGAGAACAAAGGACACTCTAGATTAAATAGAGTTGGATGATCTCTACAACAGTTTGAGAGTGTTTGAGTCTGAAATAGAGAATAAAAAGAAAACCTTTTTTTATAATCAAAACACTACTCTATTATCATCTGCATCTAATGATAAATCAAACTGATGTCATTCTTTTACAGGTTCTGATGGCAACCCCTCTAAGGTCTACTATGAGGCCTTTGTTGCAAGTGATGGATTGTTTGCCCTCAATCAAGAGGATCTGGAACATATCCATCCAGATGATCTATCGAAGATGGATCTAAAGTGGCAGAACAAACTTTCAAGCCAGATCAGAAGGCAAGCTAGCCTTTGAAAAATCAACGGTTGAGTGCTTTAAATCTCACAAACTTTGACACTTTGCTAGAGAGTGTAGATCACAAAGTCAGTAGTAGCCAAGAACCCAAAAGACCAGTCAGACACTACCTTCAAAGGCTCTTGTTTGACAAGAGGACAATGTTTTCGACTGGAGTGACCAGACAGAAGAAGAGTAACAGAATCAAGCTCTTTTGGCAAAAACTACAAGTGCCACTTCCACTGATTTACCATCTGAGGTAAATGCTACACTCTGCTCCCAAGCATTCAAAAATATGGTTAAAAAGTACAGAGACAATAATGAAAGTCTGTTTAAAACTCTAACTAAGATGGAAGAGAGGAGGTATGAGTATATGCAGGCAATAGAGGATCTTGAAAAAAAAGATCAATGAGTATAAAGATAATGAGATTCAAATGCGACATGATAGGACATATCATAAGTGGGAGAAAAAGGAACTTGAAGAGAAGATAGAGACCCTAATAAGAAACTAGAAGAGGCTGAACAAAAGGTGCTGGAAGCTAACAAGAAAGTAGAAAGTATAAACATTGATATGGGTAACTTCAAGTTAGCCAACCAGAAGTTAGAACACCTAAAGGAAGTTCAGTTCAAAGATAGGGTAAAGTCTCAACTAAATCCCAAGGAAGGAATAGGATACAATGCCACGCCACCTCCTTATAATAACAAATACATTCATCCTATGAGTGATGTTGGGAAATAATCTAAGTATGTCAAGCTGTTAGTTAGATTTCTCAAGCTGTTAGTAGTATTTCTGTGTAATTACAAAGTTCGAGCTGCAAGTTCAACAAACTCAAGCTGCTAGTTAAAAAGTTCAAGCTGCTCAACAGATTGATAACAGAAAGTGCTGAAATTCAGGAAGTGATATATATTTCAAGATTTAGCGATCTTCCAAACATATCTACTACCAGAGAAATCAGAGTTCGTCAAGGAAACAAATCAGAAGGCTATATATATATATATATATATATATATATATATATATATATATATATATATATATAGATAGATAGATAGACTTGGTCTTTCTATTGTAAGTCTGTATGTACAAGTTCTGTAATTGTGGTGCTTCATTGTAATTACTTCCTGATAAGTTTCTCAAGCCTCTATGGTTGTAAAACCCAAAGAACAATCTGTGTTTTTCGTCTAATGAAACAGATTAGAGGTGATTGTAATCAGAGATCTTGGCAATATAAAGGTTTTGATATTGGTTATATTTATCATTTATGTATTCTGAAAGTTTTCTTAAAACAGTTAAGTGTTATTCCACAAACTTCTTAATTGGACTTTGATTCAAAACAAAGTTGTTGGTTTACACTCTGATTTATTGAAACCAGTTAATCATAGGTGATTTTGATTCTTACAAGTGTTATCAGAGCCACAGGTTATATTTGTTATTCTTTGTTTTCAAAGTCAGAAACTTTGTTTGTTCAAAAATTTATTTTTCAGCAATGGAGTTTGAAAATAGCAGTAGTGGATCTGGGCAAGGACTCAAAGTGCCTATGCTCAAACCCACTGAGTTCGAGATGTGGAAACTCAGGATTCAACAACACATTTAATTTATTGACTATGCCCTATGGGAGCTGTTAAAATTCTCTAGCAGTTGATCCTGAACTAGATGATGAGGGCAAACCAAAAAAGAACACCTACAAAAACTGAGATTGAAAGAAAGGATAGAATGAATGAAGTGAAAGCTCTTACTCTTTTAAAAATAGCCATACCTAATGCTTATCAGCATCAGTTTAAAAAGTTCTATACTGCTCATTCTCTTTGGATTGCTTTAGAGAAAAGATTTGCTAGCAAATCTAGCACCAAAAGGAACCAAAAGGATCTCTAAAAAACAGCAGTATGAAAACTTTTCTGGTGGCAAGAAAGAAAACCTTACTCAAATTTTTGATAGGTTTAATAAGCTGATAGGTGAATTGGAGAGTGCTAAGGTCAGACTGGATCAATATGAAGTGAACAGAAAATTCCTCAGATCTCTTGGTGAAGAATGGACAGTCTATGCTACCCAATGGAGAACCAAAGACACTCTAGATGAAATAGAGATGGATGACCTTTACAACAGACTGAGAGTGTTTGAATCTGAAATTGAATATAAAAAGAAATCCTTTTTCTTACAATCACAACACTGCTCTACTATCATCAGCATTAACTGATAAATCAAACTGTTGTGATGCTTTTTCAGGTGCTGATGGTACCTCTTCTGAAGTTCATTATGAAGCATTTGTTGCAAGTGATGGACTTTTTGCTCTAAATGCTGAAGATCTGGAACAAATTCATCCAGATGATTTAGAAGAGATGGACTTAAAGTGGCAACATGCTATGTTGACTATGAGGGCCAAAAGATTTCTAAAAAGGACTGGCAGACCATACTTTCAAGCTAGAACAGAAGGCAAGCCAGCATTTCATAAATCAAAGGTTGAGTGCTTTAAGTGCCACAAACTTGGCCACTTTGCTAGAGAGTGCAGATCACAAGGTCAGCAGCCACCAAGACTCCAGCAAACCAATCAAACATCTTCCTCACAAGCTCTTGTCTCTCAAGAAGACAATGTGTTTGACTGGAGTGACCAGACAGAAGAAGAGTTTCAAAATCAAGCTCTTATGGCAGAAACATCAACTGTAAGTTCCACTGAACTACCATCTGAGGTAAATGCTAAAATCTGCTCTCAAACATGTAAAAATATGGTTAAAAAGTACAGAGATCATAATGAGAGCATGTGCAAAACTATATCTAAGATGGAAGAGAGGAGATATGAGTATATGCAGGCTATAGAAGATCTTGAAAAACAGATCAATGACTATAAGGATAATGAGTTTCAGATGGGACATGATAGAACATATCATGAGTGGGAGAAAAAGGAACTGAATGAGAAACTAGAGACCCTAAATAAGAAACTAGATGAGGCTGAACAGAAGGTGTTAAAAGCTAACAAGAAAGTGGAATCTATAAATATAGATTTGGGTAGCTTCAAGCTGGCCAATCAAAAGCTAGAACACCTAATGGAAGTCTAATTTAAAGATAGGGTAAAATCTCAACTCAATCCCACGGAATGTATAGGATATAAGGCTACTCCACCCCCATATAATAACAAATACATTCATCCTATGAGTCAAGTTGTTGATAGGCTTGTGAATGAACCATTAGATGAGAAAATGAAAATTGTAGATCCTATCCTTGAGAACAAGCGTGAATATAAAACAGAATTGATTCCAAATGAAGGCTGTGAGTGTAAGGAAGCTGAGACAAACTCAAAAACAATGAGTGAACTTATAGGACCTCCTACTTCCAGCAGAACCAACAGCATGAAATGAAAAGAGAAGATGAGTGTATGCAATAACGCTCCACATGTTTCTGTACCTTCTAACTGTAACATTGCATCTTCTTCAAAAGCAACTAAAAAGGGTAATATTGTTCCAATATGCACATGCCAAAAGCATGGTGTCCAAAAATTTCCCACACAGCAGCAGGTGAGTGGAAATCAAAGGAACAAGCACCGGTTATGGTCATACAAAACTGGTTCTCCAATCAAAACAGTCAAGAGATGTTTCCATTGTGGTAGGAAAAATCATTTAGCCGGGCACTATTTATATAAACCATCTGTTACAAAACAGACTGTTGTTCAAAAATAGGCCATTGTTCAAAACTTAAAAGTTTTAAAAGCACAAACACCTGTCAAACCAGTTCCAAAGAAGACAGTTGATCACAGGTGCTTAAAAGTCAACAAAAAACAGCCCATGCACCAAAAACAAGATTTAGCAAAATCTAAATCAAACATAAAAAATATATTGTGTGTTAAAGACAAAAACACAGATCAAACTGCTAATACAAGTGTTGGGACTGTTAAGCCAAAAGTTGGAACTGGTAGTACAAATTCTGAAGCTGCTAGCACTCTGAACCCAGTTCCAACAGGTCAGTCTAAAACTGGAACTGGTAGTGGATCTTCTAAGGGTGTTACAGAAAAGATTGGAAAGAACACCTGGATACCTCATGTCATAAGTAAATACTCTTCACAGAATCCACCAATGGATCTCACTAAGTTTAAAAAGACACAAACGATATATAGTTATGTCAATGCACAAGGACAACCCAAAACCAATTTGGTTTGGATTTACTCCACTACTAACTAAGCTTTTTGTTTGTGCAGGGCGACCACAGGACCCAACATAAGACAAGATGGCATATGGACAGTGAATGCTCTAGGCACATGACAGGCAACTCTGAATGCTTGTAAAATTTCAAAAGCATTGAAGGAGGATTTGTTGCATTTGGTAGAAATTCCAAGGGAGGTAAGGTAACATGTAAGGGTACAGTCAAAGCAGGAAATATGATCTTTAATGATGTTTTGTATGTTGAACAGCTAAAGTACAATTTACTAAGTGTGTCTCAAATCTGTGACAAACAAAATATTGTTTTATTCACAGACTCTGAGTGCATTGTCCTTTCAAAAGATTTTAAAATACCTGAAAATCTTGATTTACTCAGAATACCAAGAAAGGACAATGTCTACTGTTTAGACACAGATCTTTTATCCAAATCAAATACTTTAAGTAGTTTGATATCCAAAGCATCATGAAATGAGTCTGCTCTTTGGCACAGAAGGATGTGTCACATGAACTTCAAATCCATGAAAGTTTTAGTCAAAAAGAACTTGGTAAGAGGTTAACCACAAAAGGAGTTCATATGTGATGATCATTGTGTAGCATGTCTCAAAGGCAAGCAAAACAAAACTTCTCATAAGGCCAAAGAATTAAATTCAATCTCATCTGCTCTTCATCTTATTCATATTGATCTTTTTGGTCCAACATCTGTTTTGAGTTTGAATAAAAGAGCTTACTGTTTAGTCATTGTTGATGATTTCACCAGGTTTACATGGGTTTACTTTCTTAGGACTAAGGATGAAACTGTTGAGCTAGTCAAATCCTTTATTCTTAAGATTGAAAACCAATCAAATTTAAAAGTTAAGGGGACCAGGTTAGACAATGAACTGAGTTTAAAAATCATATCCTAAACAGTTTCTGTGAGTCTAAAGGCATTGCAAGGATAGAAGCCATCAGACTGTTCCTAGCATATGCCAGTTTCAAAGGGTTCAAAGTGTACCAAATGGATGTGAAATCTGCATTCTGGTATGGTACAATTGAAGAAGAGGTTTAGGTGTGTCAACCCTCTGGATTTGAAGATTATAAGTATCCAGACAGAGTCTACAAGTTAGACAAAGCACTCTATGGACTCCACCAAGCCCCAAGAGCATGGTATGACACTTTGTCTTCATATCTGCTACAGAATGGATTCAGGAGAGGAACTCTGGACAAGACATGATTCACAAAGTCCATCCAATCAGAGATTCTCCTTGTTCAGATCTATGTTGATGATATCATCTTTGGATCAACTAATGATATTCTGTGCAAGGAGTTTGAAACTTTGATGCACAAGAAGTTTCAAATGAGTTCAATGGGGGAACTAACTTTCTTTCTAGGATTGCAGGTCAAGCAGAAACCCACTGGACTTTTTATAAGTCAATCAAAGTATGTGAATGACATCCTTGAAAAGTTTGGATACAAGGACACCAAGGTTGCCAACACACCAATGGACACTCATAAACAGCTTGATGCACATAAAGAAGGAGTGGATGTGGATATTCATTTATACAGATCCTTGATAGGTTCACTAATGTATCTTACATCCTCTAGACCTGATATAATGTTTGATGTGTGTGTGTGCCAGGTTTCAATGTGCTCCAAAGGATTCACATCTGTTTGCTGTTAAGTGAATCTTTAGATATCTCAAAGGTCAACCAAAATTGGGCCTATCGTATCCTAAGGACTCTCCTCTTGAACTCACAACTTACTCTGATAGTGACTATGGAGGTTGCAGCATAGACAGGAAATCCACAACTGGTGGATGTCAATATCTAGGAGCAAGACTAGTCTCTTGGCAATGCAAAAAGTAGACCACTGTTTCCACCTCATCTACTGAAGCAGAATACGTTGCAGCTACCAGCTGTTGTTCCCAGGTGATGTGGATCCAGATTCAACTAAGAGACTATGGTATGAACTTTTATCTACTCCTATTTATATTGACAATTCAAATGCAATAACCATTGTACAAAATCCAGTGAAATTTCCCAAAACCAAGCACATAGACATTAAATACCATTTTATAATGGACTGCAATGAGAAGAAATTAATCCAAGTTACCAAAATTCATACAGATGATCAGTTAGCTGATCTATTTTCAAAACCATTTGATGTAGGGAGATTCACCTTTCTAGTATCAAATATTGGTATGGTCAATATGGATTAATTTGTTCTTCATTCTTCTCCCTTATTTCATGAGGAAAATACTTATTCAATGTGCTTAGTTAAGGGGGAGACACTGTTTCATTAGAGAATGCTTAATTTTCAACTAACAGCTTAAGACTATTCTCAAGCTGCTAGTTCATTTTCTCGAACTGTTAGTTGTTTCACTTGTTCTGTCAAGTGTGCAGGGTAATTAAGTAATTCTTCATAAGATTGTGCGCGGGACTAGATATTTTTTTGAAAAGCCAAAACCTTTTAAAGTCCCAGTTTCGTTCTATTACAACTACAGGTTTCATAAATGTCTTCCACCTTTTCATATTCTCTCTCTGTGCGATTCACACACAGTCGTTCAAAACCCTAAATTCACGTCGTGATTTCTAATGGAGTTTGTCAAAGAACATAACTGCCTTTCCTACAGTCTCAAACACACTGAACTCCAACCATTCCATGACATGATGGATTTTCTATGTGGTTCCCATATCCATTATGCTCTAACTGTCAATCCCACTATATACGTCTCACATATAGAGCAGTTCTGGAAATCAGCCACTGTAATAATCAAACATGTCTAAACCAATGACTCTCGGCATAACGTATGCAATATTAATACTTGTCTTAATCCCTAAGCTAGTGGACTCGGCACAAATAATAGTACCACGATAAACTATCTTGATTTAACCAATAAAAACATACAATCATAATCATAGTCGAATGCTTATCATTTGCATACACATAATAGATCATTTAATACAAATACATCAAACCACGAGAAATTAGAGTAGAGTAAACTTAGCCGTAGATCCTCCGCAAATGGCTAATGGGATTAGCCGCTCATCGTATGCTCTTCACAATCGTAGAATTGAGTCATAGAGTAGCTTGCGAATCACCGTCTTCGTTCTCGTATTGTAGATCCACTCCGGCAGGGCTTCGACACACTTTCACACACGTGGGGACTTCCCTCAAAGGCTGCCATCGACCTCTATTTATAAAGGAGTCATTTTTAGGGTTTCTAGGGCTGAAAAACGCGTGTAGGGTTACACTGGAACTGATCTGGATCTTTTGGGGCACAGACCTGGGGCGCTCGGGGGCGTAGCCCTGGTCCCCTACCTGCTCAGTTCGCACTGAATTTTCTCGTGGTGCTTTTGATCGAGATGCCGTCAACTCGTCAAAAATAAACTCCAAATTACATAAGTAGTTAGGGTAAGAGGGCTCGAATCCACGAGGAACATGTGGTTATAGTTGCAGCGAAAACATAAATCTAAATACTTTACTTGAGTGAATAATGAAACTTAACAATGAACATTAATAAATAAATGCAAACTTAAACAAGAATCAATAACTAGAAAGACTTTGGAACACAATAACACTAAATGCTTAGGTTGTGATTATATGAATGGATGGATTACTTCTGGGTTTTATCACATAGAAAAGTAATTATATTCTATCTTTCATGAGGTTATACTCAAGATCACATAGACATGACCTATTTGCAATATTATTAATATATGTTGGGCACGAATTATGCTTTCATCATCACTCGTCTTAACTCCTATTCTACTTTGAGCTCGGCACGAATGATATAATTGCAATAACTCGTCTTACGATAATCAACAATAAAAGCATGAACACAAAAACACAATCATATGATTAACTAATGAAAATCACATGGAATGTATCAATGTTATATAACAAAACCACTTGACAAAACATAAAAACTTCACTATTGATTATCCCCAGAAGTAACCGTGATGAGATTAGCCTTCCATAGCCTTCAAAGATTGCATCTTGATTAGTGAAGAAATCTTCGAGGCATTGGATTGCCGAATGGATGAAGCGGAGGTGATCCTCGCGTTCATTCGGTGTTAGTGTTCCGACGAGTGATGGGGGTGAAAGAGAGGCTTTGATTGTGTGTGAGATATGTTTCAGACGTTCTATGGCCTCCCTATTTATAGATTTCTTCAAACCCTAACAGAATATATTGATTTTTATCCATTCTTTTTGAAAGATTCCGTCCAGACAGACTGATGGGGTTTTGGGCCGATTAGTCCGCTGAAGCTCTGACATTCTTCTGACACTTTCTAATTGTTGGTACACCCTGTGTGACGATAGCAGTCTAAGTGATCTAACATGTTGGTTTAAGTAATATTCAAAGTATTGAGTTTTAACGAGTGTTGGATATATATGTTTATATGTTTATATATGTTTGATAGTTATTGATTGTATGTTTGAACTTGATGTAACGTATTACAAGAAGTTCAAACATAAAGTTCAAAGATAAATTCAAGCATAAGCTAAAAACATAAGTTTCAATACTAAGTTAAATATGTGAAAGAGTACATTCGAATACTCTAAGGACTAGGATTCGAATCTAGATCAGATTCGAATGAGTCTCTTAGGCAGATTCGAATGTACATACTTAGGCAGATTCGAGAGTGTCAAAGGGACAAACTCGAATGGACCTTGGGCCTGATTCGAGTTTGGCCCATGACAAACTCGAATTACCCTCTATAATTAGGGATAGACCCGAATCATTAAGGGACTTTTTGCAGAATTCGTGAGGGATTAGCAAATAGGCGATCTCGAGTTTATCAGCTAATTGAGTGTTGTTTCGGAGAGAATCTTCCAGTAGGTGCGTTCGTGTTAGTTCGTACAGCTCGTTGATAGTCTCCGTGTTCCGTGTGAGAGTTGTTTCCGTCAACCCGTTAACGAGGATTCCGCACTCGTTGACGGTCTCGCGTCTAGATAGATCTGTAGTGTGTAGACCTTACAAGTGGTATCAGAGCCTACGGGGTGTTCTTAGTGTTCTTCGTGTTCATAAAGATACATCCTAGGTTTCTTGACGCTTTTGGACGGTTATCTCTCAAGTTTTCGTGTGTTTCGTGATTTTCTAGCTTATCAAATTGGGATACGGGAAATACTTTGGTGTTTTTCACGTTTTTGATAGAAATCTATATTTTTTCTTTGTAAAAATATTGATTTTTACGTTAAAAAATCCAGGTATTAGCCGTTTTTCGAGTTTGCGGCGCTCGAATCTGTTAGGAGTAATTAGGGTTTTACTTAGTCTCGAGTCTAGCCAAAATCCGCTCCTTTCGAGTTTGTTTAACAGATAATTCGAGTTTATTTGATTCGAGTTTGCTTCGAGTTTGGACTATAGTCGAACAGGGTGCTTCGAATCTACTGAGTATTCGAGTTTGTCTTGACCTTCGAGTTTGGAGACTTTCGAATCTGTCATCAAGTTCGAATTTAATTGAATTTCAAAACTTAATCGAATTTAATCCCAAATGGATTTAAACTTAATTATATTCGAATCTACATAGATTCGAAAGAATTAACTTAAATTAGGTAAGAATTAAATTTATTAAGTTACAATTCAATTACTTTTGAAACAATGTCAAATCTTAGGTCGGGAAAGCTAATACTCCGCCTAAGCTGATGAAACTTGAAGACTATTATTGGTGGAAAGATCGGTTTGCCGATTTTGTGCGTTTCAACGACATGCGAATGTGGGTATGTATTGACGAAGGATACATTCCACCTATCTCAGAAGTTGAAGGCCGTCAAAGAGTCTTATCATACCAAATGATGAAGGAGGATGATAAGAAACTATATGAAGCCGAGAACAGAGCTTTCTCGAATATTCGAATGGCTTTGCCTCAGGATATACGACACACATTCCGCAATCAAAGGACATCTAAGGAGCTTTGGGAGTCACTGGAAAAGAGGTGTGAGGGTAATCCGATGGTTCGGAGGAAGCGCATGGAGTTGTTGAAACAACAGTTTGCTATTTTCAAGGCTTTGAAGGATGAACAGCTGGATGACACCATCACCCGCTTTTATCATCTGCTAACAGAGCTTGAGAGTCATGGCATTGAGTATAATGACACAGAGAAGAACAATAAGCTTCTTGATGCCTTACCAGCCAAATGGGCGATGTACGTGGCTATGATCAAGCTTGATGAAGATAAGTATTATACTCAATCGTTGGAGGATGTAGTAGGAACGTTGCGGGCTTATCATTTTGAGCTACTGAAGGCTGAAACTGATTATGAACAAGTCCAAAATCCAGCCACGTATTTTGGAAAATCAACAAAACCTTCAGTGGCACCTGATATGAAGACTGCTACAGCGTTTTTCACCGGAGAAACGTCGACACCAGCAGAGACTGATGACACACTGAATAGGGCGTTCTTAGGGTTGGGAAGATCGGAAGAACAACAACCTCAGGCAACACCTGCATCAACATCTCAGGGATACTCTAAGATGCCCATGAGCGCTAAGTCGGCCGAAGAACATTTGAATCTATTGGCGTCATTTGTGGCCGCGTATGGAAACTGCGTTTAGGGGAAAATAAACGATCCTGCTCTCTGGGATGAAGAGTACGATCAGGTAGACCCTGACGACCTTGAGGAGATGGATCTCAAATGCCAACTGGCCATGGTAACCCAACGGGTTAAACGATTCATCAAACAGACTGGGAGGAATCTGAATATAAATAATAAGGGGATTGGCTTTGATAAGTCAAAGGTTAAATGCTATAACTGTCAAGGTTTGGGACACTTCGCAAGAGAGTGTCAGAGACCAAAGGTAGATCATTACCAAGGGCAGAATCAACATCAAGGGCTCTTTCAGACCCAATCTCTACAGAGAAACCTTCCGAGTTCATCATCCAGTCAAGCCAACATAGCTGGTCTGTTATCAAACGTAACATCAGACAGACAGCTGGATGGTACTTACGACTAGAGCTCACATCCGGAATCTAACGCTAGAGCCTTTATGGCTGAAGTCACGGAGAATGGATGTGAAGGGGAAGAGCAGACCACAAGGGACATCAGTCCGATGTGGGTGGAGAAGTCGAATGATCAGACGCTTCTGGAGTTTGCCGCTCAAATGGCCAACGTGGAATCCGACCACACAAAGGTTAGTCTGAATTACTCTCTTTTTCATGAATTATGTGTGTTATGTGTTACTTCTAACGACAGGTTAAATCTAGTATTAGAATCACATAAGAACATATCTGCTCAAAATGAGTCTTTAAAATCTGATAACGCTAGCCTAATTGACATTAAGCAAGATCTTAAGGACAAGCTTAAAGCTGATGCACAAGATGTCATAGTTCTAAAAGACAAGCTGAGTGAGCAGTGCGTTAGATTAGAACTGATTTATGAGCATGTAGAGGCTTTGACCAAAGATCTTAAGACCAAAGAAGTAGAGCTAGCTGAAACTAAGGTGAAGGTAGCAGAGGCCAATAGTAAGCTAGAAAAGTTTAGGAACTCAAGTCTGAACCTAAGGAAAGTTTTAGATGCTCAACGCCAATCTAAAAAGCCTGTAGGTCTAGGATTTCATGAGATTCCTCCTCCTTTTAATGCAAACTACGTGCCTCAACCTCAGGAGAAAACTGAGAAATCACTAGACTTAGAGGACATACCTGCACCTATATCTGAGCCTATAAAAGAAAATACACCTAAGGTGACTGATACAACCGTCAAGGTTAAGAAAGTCAAATTTGTGTCTTCCTCCAGTGAAACACCTGCAGGAAAACATAAAATTGATTTTAATGATCAGGACGATGAACCAGTCGCAATAGATGTTCAAAAAGACCAGGACACAAGTGAGACACCTAAGACTAAGGGCACACACAAGAAGTCCATTGACAAGATGTCCTGCTTTAGATGTCATGAAAAGGGGCATGTTGCTTCTAACTGTCCGCTTAGGAAAACTGAAGTTACACCTAAGACAGGGAAGCCAACACAAGTCAAGCCCTCAACAAGTGTTGCGAGCACTAGTAGTTCTCAGAGTACCGAGAATACTGTGCAGGCTGCACCAAAACAAGTTGTGAAACAATTACCGGTAAAGGTTGGACCAAACGAAGTGGTTAGGACTAATTCACCGAATCGAGTCGTAAATCAATCTAGGTCTGGACTTCAACAACAATATAGGAGCATAACACCTAGCAGAGCATACACTCCAGTTAGGTCACACACTCCTATTAGACATCACACACCGGTTAGAGCTCAGGGATCTCAATCTGAAATGCAATAAAATCGCAATTATTCAAGAGCTCCACAACAAATGCCTACTCAAAGGCAAAGAGTGAATTTACATCACTCGGCACCACAACAAACTACTGTTCAACGACCCAAGTCACCTGAACGGCGAGATGGGTATTTGAAAGAGTTTAAGTATGTGGACGAGAATGGTATAACCAAGTCAGTTATGGCTTGGGTTCCCCGTGATAACTAACCTATTTTCTTTCATGTGCAGGAGATTATCACAGGTCCAAACAACAAATGGTTCGTCGACAGTGGATGCTCCCGGCACATGACAGGGGAAAGAAGTCTCCTTACAGACTTCAAGGGTGGGAATCGGGGATTTGTATCATTCGCAGGAAATAAGGGAGGAACCATCACTGGTACTGGAGAAGTCACTAATGGGACGATTACCTTGGATCAAGTTTATCACGTAGATAAACTGGTTCATAATCTCATTAGTGTATCTCAAATCTGTGATAGGAAGAATTCAGTGCTATTTACTGACACTGAAGCGTTAGTGCTAAAACCGGGATTCAAGATACCTGAAGAATGGATATTGATGCGAGCTCCAAGGAAGAATGACTTGTACATGCTCGATATGAACAAGCCGGAAACTTCGATGGGTCCGATCTGCTTACTGTCAAAAGCTTTGGAGACTGAATCAGTGTTGTGGCACAGACGTATGGCTCACTTGCACCTAAGAAAAATGAACTACATAACGAAAAATGGGTTGGTGCAAGGTGTGACTATGAAGAGGTTTTAGTTCGAGGACAAATGTCTACCATGCAAGAAGGGCAAACAACATAAGAAGACACACAAGTCCAAGACTCAGAATTCCATAACCTCTACATTCGATTTGTTGCATATGGATCTTTTCGAACCAATCAACAAAAAGAGTATAGGAGGTAGTTGGTATTGTTTAGTTATCACTGACGATTACTCACGATTTTCTTGGGTTTTCTTTCTAGGTACAAAAGACGAGACGACATCCAAGCTCATCGGGTTATTAGACCAAGTGGAGAATTCCTATGGAACACGGGTTAAAAGGCTACGTAGTGATAATAAAATAGAATTTAAAAACACTATAATTGGTGTATATTGCCTATCAAAGGGCATAGTGCATCAATTTAGTGCATCGTATGAGCCTCAACAAAATGGGGTGGCCGAAAGAAAAAACAGGACATTGATTGAGGCAGCTAGGACTATGCTTTCGGATTCAAAGCTTCCTACCATGTTTTGGGGGAGGCAGTGAATACCGCATGTCATGTTTTAAACCGGTCCTAACTGTGAAATCTTTGAACAAAACCTGTTATGAAATTTTGAATAAACGACCACCTAATTTAACTGGCTTCAAACCGTTTGGGGTACCATGCACTCTTTTGCGAACAAAACATCAACCTAAGTTTGGTGAAAAGGCTGACGAAGGATACTTCCAAGGTTATGTGCCGAACTCACGAAACAAACGGGTTTTTAACAAAACAAATGGTACAGTGGAAATTGTGTATAACATTGAAGTCACAAGTTATACACATGAACCCCAAACAGGTCCAGAATGGATATTTGACTATGATAAGTTGTTTGAGTCATTTAACATTCCTTTGGATGAAAATGCAGGTCAATCGAAAAGGACATGGCGACGTTGCATCTGAATGACGAAGGTCATACCTTTCCGAGGACTACATTTCAATCCTCATCCGATCCTACTTCGACTGAAGATGGATCTCCAGAAGTCACTGATCCAGAAGCACCTTCAACTAAGAATCAGACTCAGGCAACAAATTCCAACTCTGAGGATAATGTCCACGAGAAGGAATATGTGGAACCTGAGGATGTTCCCCCACTAGGTGAAATAGGATCTAACTTAGGAGATAATCTGAGAGTTGACGAGATAGAGACTTCTAGGATTAACAAGAACCATCCTATAGAATGCATCATAGGAAATCCTAACGAGGGTGTGAGGACTAGGAGTAGTTTAAATAACAACACTGTGTTGTTGTCGATGATAAATGACTCCGAGGCCTTTCATACCTGCCTCTATTCTTGTTTCATCTCGCAAGTAGAGCCGAAGAATGTGCAAATGGCACTAAGAGATAACTCCTGGGTTGAAGCGATGCAGGAAGAACTCTCTCAGTTTAGGAAACTAGAAGTGTGGGAGTTAGTTCCATTACCTCGAGGGGAAATTGCCATAGGAACCAAATGGGGTTTTAAGTGCAAAAGAGACGATCGGGGTATAGTCACTCGCAACAAGGCTAGGTTAGTTGTAAAAGGTTTCAACCAAGAGGAGGGAATCGATTACAATGAGGTGTTTGCGCCAGTAGCAAGGCTGGAAGCCATTAGGTTGTTTCTGGCTTTTGCTTCCTTCAAGGGCTTTAAGGTATATCAACTAGATGTTAAGAGTGCTTTCCTCTATGGGAAAGTGAAGGAGTTGGTGTATGTAGAACAGCCGCCCAGATTTTCAGATCCAAAATATCCAGATAGAGTATATCGTTTAGATAAGGCTCTATATGGATTGCATCAAGCACCTACGACGTGGTAAGAGACTTTATCCAACCATTTATTAGAGAACGGGTTTGAAAGGTGTAGGATATATAGTACGCTGTTCGTTAAGAGAAAGGGAGAACACTTCATCTTGGTACAAGTGTACGTCGATGATATCATTTTTGGATCATCAGACGAACAAATGTGCAAAGATTTCGAGAAGGTGAGAAGTCAAAATTCGAGATGAGTGCAATGGGTGAGTTGAATTTCTTTTTGGGGTTACAAGTTGACCAAAAGAAGGAAGGTATGTTTATCCATCGGACGAAGTATGTCTATGACATATTGGAATGCTTCGGGATTGAAGGGACGAAACTGACTGCCCATTTCAGCACGCCGATTCAAGTGAATCATAATCTCGGACCAGGAACTGAAAGTGATACCGATGTGGATCCGACGTTATATCGGGCCATGATTGGATCACTTATGTATTTAACCGCTTCAAGATCTGACATCATGTTTGCTGTTTGTATTTGTGCTAGATTTCAAGCTAATCCGAAGGAGATGCACATGAAAGCTGTGAAGCGGATTCTACGATACCTCAAGTCGAAACCGAAGCTGGGACTTTGGTATCTCGCGAATGGAGATCTAGAGTTGGAGGCATTCACAAATTCTGACTACGGAGGATGCAGCTTGACGCACAAATCAACAACTGGAGGTTGTCAATTCCTAGGAGGAAGACTGGTTTCCTGGCAATGCAAGAAACAGACATCGGTAGCCGTGTCAACGTTCGAGGCCGAGTATGTTGCTGCTGGTAGTTGCTGCTCACAGGTTCTGTGGATACAACAACAATTGCGGATTACGGTTTGGCTTACACTCAAACTCCTATTAGGATAGATAACCAATCTACAATTGCTATAACAAATAATCTAGTTAAACACAACAAAACAAAGCACATAGACATTAGGCATCATTTTATTCGTGATTGTGCTGAAAAGAACTTAATCAAATTGGTAAAAGTGGCAACGGACGATAATAATGTTGATTTATTTACCAAAGTATTTGATAAGTCACTGTTTGAATATTTGATTCAACTAAATGGAATGCGCAACCCAGAGTGATTTGACCTTAGTAGAAACTTAGTTCCTTTTATAGCTGTAGTATTTCTTTCTTTTTATAGTAAGTCTGCTAAATTAGGATAGTTTCTATTTTTAGTAAGTTAGTAGGTTATCTTCTTTTATTGCTATTTCTTATGAAAAACAAAAGAAAAAAGAGAGAAAACCATAAAAATTAAAAAAAAAAGACGAGAATATCAGAAAAAGAGTTAAGTCTTAGATGCATAGGTTCAAAGTGACGAAAATTAGCACAGTCGTTACAAACTCTAAGTGTTTAGGCTTTCACACATAATGCACCTAAAATTCTAAGTGTTATACTTTATTTTAGTTTGATGTGTTGGTAGACATAATACAGATAGGGAGTCCCAAGGCTAATAAAATATTCAAGAAAAAGTCAAACGTGTCCCTAACTTAGGTGTATGACCAATCGGTCTTAATTTTTATGTACAAAATGTACAAACTTTGAGTCTAAATGAGGTATGCAAACTCTCTGGGGATGTATAGCAACATCAAATACATCTTAAAATGGAAAGCATAGAAAAATCATAAGGAATTGAGAGTCAAAAACATGTAACTCTGTTGTACGTAAGCACAGACCTGTTGCCTCTGTTTTGATTCGGGTTAGCAAGATAAGTCGCTTTGTTGTACGTCGGTACAGACCTGTCACCGCTGTCTTGCTAGCTTTAAAAATAAACCTTAAGTCAAACTAAGACACTTTGTTGTTTGAAAATACAGACCTGTGTCCGATGTTTGTCTTTTAAAGAAAGTTTGCAAATACCAACAAGTTAGAATCATTGTCTGTATGCCTTGATCATAAAAGTATGTCTATGTCTGAGTCACGTAAGATAATTTCATGATAAATAAAAATGCCTAGGGATATTCCGTAATGTAGCATGTTTAAAGGGGTAAATACCGACAATCGGCTAAATGGGTATGTCACGCCAAACAATCAAAGGAATCAAAAATTCCAAAGTGTGAAAGTTTAAATACTGAAAGTGAGTATCTGACACCGCTATCTGATTGAACCTTTCTTTGACTATACTCGTCAAAAATATTTTGTTAATTGTTTAGCATAGGTTGTAAATTTTAATAAGTGTAGTTTAAGTCTAAGTTAAATTTTAGTTCAAAATTTTAAAATGTTATTTTTACTTTTACTTATTATTATTTTATTATTATTTTTATTTTACTTAGGAAAAAGGTCAAAAATTACTGAGTGTGCATTCATAGTTGAATAAAATAAACATTGCGTGAAAATCTAGTGCTTAGGGTAAAAGATTTGGCATAGTTTATTCCGTTACACAATAAGATTGAAAAAGTTGAATTTATTTTCGAGATTTTCAAAATTTCAGGGGTAAATTCGAGTTTAAGTTAAACTCGAAAATATAAGGGCTCGAATCTGTCAGTAGATTCGAATCTGTCATTAGACTCGAAGGTAGGTAGTATAAATAGGTTAACAGTAATGGTCATTAATTCAACTGTTTTCGAATTTGTTCCCTCGAGTCTATCTGGCGATTTCGAATCTATTGTCCTCGAGTTTGTCGATTTCAAGAAAAACCACTATTTGTCGAGTTTCTTTCGTGTGGGTTCGATTCTACTCATAGATCTAGGTATAAACAACTGGTTTGTACAAGATTTAAGTAGTCTTATACACCATTTAAGCCAAAATTACCGAATCTTGAAGGTTTATGGGTAGAAAACTTGTTTTTCAAAATTACAAGGTTTGGACCGGTAAAGAGTAAACTTAAATGCAAATATCTTTGATTAGAACCTAGTAGGGCTAAGGAATGTGATTTTCTGAGTCCAAAATGGTTAAAATCATGGATTTTGGTAATGATGTGGGCCGACTAATTGGAATCTGTTCATGACCAGTCTCGAGTTTGTCAGTAAACTCGAGAAGGTCATTAAATTCGAATGTGTCATCAAACTCGAAAAACTGTTACTTCGAATCTGTTTGTTCGAATTTGTCATTTTATTTGAATTATTCAATTTAAATTTAATTAAACTTGTAGAAATTCATATGTGTTGGATTTTGTATTTAAACAAGTTCAAAATAAAACAAATTTGAATTTAATCAAGTTTATTCATTTTTTAATAATTCTAATATTTTATCTATTGTGCAGACATGGCGGATAGAGTGTTTGTGCCAAAGCATAATATGGTCATTCCCCCTGACCATAATATCCCTGAAGCGCAAGGTTTCCGCCAGATGGTGGATTTCCTGGTGGAGTCCAGAATTTCATTCGCACTGTCTCATAACATACAAATCGTTATTCCGTATGTACGCCAATTTTATGAACATCTGCAAGTGGATTGCACTGTCACTCCGACAGTTCTAAGGACAAGGATAGCTGGACAGCCGTTGGTATTTTCTGCTGATATGCTACGCCAAGTTCTGCAGCTGGGAACATAGGAGCAAGAGTCTGGGCCTATAGATTTTCCTTTAAGTATTAGGCAGGCTGCCTTTGTGAGGATGGGATATAGCTTGGATGTTACTAGGGAATCCTATATGAAGAGTGGACTCATTGGGCAATGGAGATTTCTGGCGCACGTGTTCATGGTATGCTTTGCGGCGAAGAAAGCAGGTTTTGATTATATTGTATCGAAGATCCAATCAGGGATAATCGCATTGGTTTATAATCGGTGTTTCAGTTTTTCAGAAATGTTTTTCTCAGAGTTTGTTCATCAAATCACTACTCCAGAATGAGAAAGATTGTTACTTTACCCCCACTTTGTGATGATGCTCATCAGGCACTTCTTTCCAAACTTGCCGCAACTTAATGACATTCAAAGTGTAGCGGTTATCGATAAGAGGATTTTTGCGGATTGCTCTGCTCATAGAGGAAGGTTAGCAGTCCCGATAGAGCGACCTTTGTTTGGAGCTGTAATAGAACGGAACTTTGTAGCACCTGATGATGCCAATTGGGCAGGTGAGGTAGAAGTTCAGCTTCGACAGCCACAACAACAACAGCAACAACCGCGCGCTTAGCAACAGAGGAGACGCCAAAGATCTTCAGCGAGTCAAACTCAGGCAAGTAGGCCTTCTACGAGTCAACCTCAAGAGGCACAAGAGGCAGGGCCTTCAAATGCACCAATTGAATCTAATCAGTTATGTCAAACACTGCATGAGATTTGGGAAGCTGGTCCTAATGCTAATGAAGAGATAACTGCTGAGCTTGTTGATCAACTGTTAGAGCCTCCGGAAGGAGAAGATGATGTTCTTAGGGAAGTCGATGAATATCAACCTGAGCAAACAAGTAATGACATGCCATCTTCAGTTACTGAATCTGAAGATATGGAAGAGATTGAGGTTAAGGCTCTAGAGAATGTAACTACAGATCCGTCCTTTCAAATTAGGACATATGGATCACGATTGGTTGTCACTGAGGAAGAAGGAAGGAGCAAAAGAGCTACAGTGGAGTCGGAGGACTCAGATTATGAAGATGAGGAAGAAGTAGTACCTCTGGTGCATCGGCAACGGGCAAAACGCCATCGTTTTATGCAGGGGGCTACCTCAGCTTCAGCTGCACAGCCTGAAATATATCAACATCCACCTACTCAATCTACCATTCCACCATCACCACCACCTGTTGAACCGTACATCCCATCACCAATCATTCCGACTCCAATACAATCCATTCCATCCACCTCATCCACCTACGCAGAGAATCAAAGGTTTTTGCAACTCAAGAGCAGAGTTGACTTCCAGCAGATTCAAATCTTTGGCCTGACAACGGCTATCGGTGAAATTCAGAAGCATAATGCAAATCTAGATAATGAGAATGCCGACCTGAAGAAGATTGTGGATAAGGTTCAGGAAGAGAACTTGGAGCTGAAAACCTTTGTAGCTGATCAAGCGGCCGAAATAAGATCGATGCGCTCCCTGATTGAGCAATTAATGAAAAGTATAAAGGCTCAGGGGGAGATAAGCTGTCGTGATCAAGTGGAGTTGCCCAGGGATGATGATGATAATAATGAAGATGACAATGGCAATGATCCCAGCACGCGAAGACATAATGAGCCAGTAGATTTTTCTGCTGCTCAGGATGCTGAGACTCAGGGAGAGCCGAGTCAATCGGGAGCTGAAGTAGGTGAGGCTAGTTCATCAAAGGTCTCAGAAAGTGAAGTGCGTGAGATAATTGACGCATTGATGGATATTGATGAATAGCCATTAGATTTGGAATTTGATTTTTAAGATGATGTAGAGGATCTGGAAGAAGGAGAGTTTGTGCCAGAAGATGTAGCTGATTGGAAATCTGATGAGGAGGTGGTGATAGATGAAGACGATAATGTAAATGAAGTAATCATTCAATCCCAGCCTGTCACAGAACTATATGAGCATACTGATCAACATGTTATAGATATTGATGACATCGAAGTGGCTTCGGTAGATGATTCAGAAATGGAAGAGGCTGAAAGAGAGCCGAGCAGAGCTGAATTGCTAAATCTTTGGTTCCGCAAGGAAGAGAAGAAGACTGAGCCAAAAATAAAGAAGACGATGAGGATTCCAGGTGCAGGAAACTTCTCGGGAGGTATTATTAGCTGGTTCTTCGACAGGGAACTGCAACTTTTTAATCTAAAGAGAAGAGATGGTCTTCAATGCCTGAGGCGCAAGCTTAACGTATTCAATACATTGCCGAAGGTAGAGGTGAAGGAGCTAGCATGGAAAGAGTTGATCAATATCGGAAATGATCGCTATGCTGAAGTGATCGCTAAGATAATCAGACGAGAAGGGAGATCTGGAAGGTTTGAGAGACTCCAACCGAGGTCTGGAAAAAGAGTAGAGGATACTTCAAGAATAGATCCTCATACAGGACGACCATGGGCGAAAATAGTTTACAAACCTGTCAAATGCTTAAGAAGGGTGCCAATGAAGAAGATGCCTCAAGATATTTTGAGCAACATGAAGTGGTGGTATCTTGATAATGAAACTGCTGAAGCTATCATGGAGGATCAAGATGACAAAGTTATTTTGAGAGTGTATGATCCACTGCATTTGATAAATCTGTCAAAGGACGATCTGAAGAAGCTTCATGGCCAGCATATCTTATTTAATGAAGGATGGAGATCTGAAGCCAGAAAGTTCCAAAAAGTTGTCAGAGTATGTATAGATGCAGGTATATACGCAGGTAGTAGTATATATAGCTCTAGTACTTAATCAAGATGTAAATAGTTAGAAGCTATCGTCAAGGGGGAGTTTGTTGGTACACCCTGTGTGACGATAGCAGTCTAAGCGATCTAACATGTTGGTTTAAGTAATATTCAAAGTATTAAGTTTTAACGAGTGTTGGATATATATGTTTATATGTTTATATATGTTTGACAGTTATTGATTGTATGTTTGAACTTGATGTAACGTATTACAAGAAGTTCAAACATAAAGTTCAAAGATAAATTCAAGCATAAGCTAAAAACATAAGTTTCAATACTAAGTTAAATATGTGAAAGAGTAAATTCGAATACTCTAAGGACTAGGATTCGAATCTAGATCAGATTCGAATGAGTCTCGTAGGCAGATTCGAATGTACATACTTAGGCAGATTCGAGAGTGTCAAAGGGACAAACTCGAATGGGCCTTGGGCCTGATTCGAGTTTGGCCCATGACAAAGTCGAATTAGCCTCTATAATTAGGGATAGACTCGAATCATTAAGGGACATTTTGCAGAATTCGTGAGGGATTAACCAAATAGGCGATCTCGAGTTTATCAGCTAATTGAGTGTTGTTTCGAAGAGAATCTTCCAGTAGGTGCGTTCGTGTTAGTTCGTACAGCTCGTTGATAGTCTCCGTGTTCCGTGTGAGAGTTGTTTCCGTCAACCCGTTAACGAGGATTCCGCACTCATTGACGGTCTCGCGTGTAGATAGATCTGTAGTGTGTAGACCTTACACTAATCTCGGACAGATTGATTGCCTTTTGGCAGATTGATCCGCTGCTCCTTTTCAAGTCTTTTCACTCCAAACAACACCAATTTTAGCCATTTGATTCCATCACCTAATTCAAACAAAATTCTTATGAAAGTAGCATATATTCTATAAAATAGATGCATTTACTTGTGAATTGAGCATGAAAACCTTAATGTAAAATACATCGATCAAACCTCCCCAACTTTCTCCTAACTCGTCCCGAAGTAGGGTTGGACATAATCAGGCTTAGGATTCCATCGTCATCTCCATTAGGAACAAAATGAAATTATTGGCTCTCAAATGACAATGGGTCCTTATTCTAATTTTAACCTTTTGATCCATCAACCATCACATTCCATGTTTGATTAAGAATGCTACCAAGAATCCATTTTAAAACCCGCAATTCCCAGCGCACCAGTTATTTAAATCCGACCTTTTTCGCTCAAGGTTACAAAAATGAGAGCTGACCTTGAGATGCTTGGGCTCATTGGCCTCTTTTCTTTATTTCTTACCTCATTTTCTTCTTTTCTTTCTTTTCTTTTCTTTTTCACACAAGGATAGAACATGACTAACTGGCAAATTCGTGTAACGAGATTTCGACTAGCCGCTCCCAAGCCAGTTGGCTTTAGGGGGCTGAGTGTTGAACACCCCTCGAGCTTACTAGGCCACACCTTGGTATTTTTGAGGCATTTTTCACACTAAAGTTATCAACTCACTTTTCTCCCCCTTATTGCATAGGCTCTGAATTTAAGGTTCCTGGGCGCCGGTTCAATTAGATTTTAAAATTTTCAACTTAATATCACTTTTAATCAAACCCTTCATGCAACAATTAATTTTACATCAGACGTTAATCAAAAGTATGGACACCACTTACCATGATCAAGCCACCCTTTTTCATACTTTCCTAATAGAACATAACCTTGGGCCTAATTAGGATCATTATGTATGCCAAATGACCCACACTAGCCGACTCAAGAGAAGTTGGGTTGCTACTTTATATTAAAAAAAATAAAAATTACATCACCATTCATTGAAAACTGAGTTCCGTACCTTCCAGGGAAATCTCACTATATTTAACCCTACTAATGCATATGAATAAAGAAAACACTATAAGGAAATAAAAGTAAACCAACATGCTTATCATATTCTAGATGGAAAAAAGATGGAACGATGTAACCTGATCAAAGAGGAGATGTCCTATCAATGATTTTGTCTTTGCTAAGTCGCTCTTCCAAGAAAGCTTGATCAGTCTATATTCCAACCCCTCCCCAACTTTAAGCATCGCATTGTCCTCAATGCACTCTTATCATTGTGAGCTCAGATTTGAATTAACAAGTTGGCTTCAAACACAAACAAAATTAAATAGGAATTGCAACACAAATCAATACTATAAAAAAAACTTGCAAAATTTTTTAAAGACTATAAATAAAAACTAAGCCACACTTTTGCAGGGATTGCGATTGCACTTAGCACGTGCAATACGCCTTTTAAACCCCTAGGTGATCCCTAGTGGATTAGTGGAGTCTCGTGAGGGTTTTCAGTGAACACACCCACAAAGTTTAACGGGTTGCCTCCCGGTTAGTGCTATGTTTAAAGTCTTTAGCCGGACGTTACCTATTACATCATGGTGGTTCGAATAATTTTTCATCTACATTACCCGGATATTAACGTGAAAGTCTCCTCAAGATCAATGCTCCATCGGCGGCATCATACATAATATTACTCGGCTTAGTACGTTTTTCCTCCTCAACAATTTGTCTGATGACTTGCTCGGTTAAGTTGCCCACGGTGTTTGCGAGAGTTTCAATACGATCGGAGTTAGCCTTAATAGTCTTGGAATTTTCCTCTACGTCTAATCTTTGACTCCTGCTCTCCTCTTCTTGTGGTCCTGTAAGATCAGAAGAAGTTATCATAGTTAAGGTTTCACTTGGCCCAATAATTGCATACTTAAGATGAGAATGGGAGAGTTTTGAGTTCAGAGTTAGGAGGATTCTCCAAAGATGGTTTCAATGGTGGATTGAAGTAAATTGGATGTGACTTGACTTTGTGCGTCCATGGAGGTTCCTTTTTCTCAAATGAGCTCATTACCGCCTTATGAATCACCTGAACCTCTTTTAAGTATGCAAGGTCATCCTTGTCAAAACAAAAGTAATGCTTCAAAGCATCATCAGTAAGCATACATGGCATAAATGTGTGCACGGTATCATTAATAATATCTACCATGTAACACTCACTTTCCATTGGTGCATTTATCAAGGAATTAAAGACATTTAACCTCATTTTCCTATTACCGAAAGTGATGTCCATTGCCCCGGATCGGCAATTAATTTGTGCATTCACTGTTGCCAACAAAGGGCGACCTAAGATGATTGTAGGTTGACAATCTTTAACAGTAGTCTATGTATCTATGACCAAAAAGTCAACAGGATAGCAAAAATCCTCTACCTTAACAATCACATTGGCCAACACACCCCGAGGAATTTTGGTAGATCGGTCTGCTAATTTTAAGACTACATCAGTTTGTTGTAGCATACCAAGATCGTATCTATCAAACACATTTCCTGGAAGTATATTTACACTAGCTCCTAAATCAAGAATCGCCTTTTTTATTTGAATGTTTCCCATTGTGATTGATATTAAAGGCGTTCCAAGATCTTTGAGTTTAGGTGGAAGAGAATTCAATAAGATGGCACAAGGAAGTTCCGTCAATTCAATTTTCTTTGGCATTGAAGCTTAAAGTTTGTACTTTTGAATGCATAAATCTTTTAAAAAATCGGCATATGACGGAACTTGTTGTATCAATTTGATAAGGGGAACATTAACTTTAACTTGATTGAATATTTCCCACATATCTGCAGCCTTCGGTCCTCTCTTCCCGAATGGAAAGGATGTCGGTTTCTCTAAAGCTGAGGGGAAGGGTACTAGAGAAGAATTTGTACCCCCCCTCCCCAACTTTAGGTGCCACTTTATCACATTCTTTATCCTTCTTTTTATCTTGTGTTTCTGTTGGCTTTGGTTCGTCGTATACTACTTCACAATCATCATCAGTATCATTAGGATTAGGCATACGTACCTTATTATCCACTTTCTTACCACTACGTAAAGTGATTACCTCATTCAGTTGTTCCTTACCGGCTGGCTGATGTGAAGGATTTACCGTTGTGGTGCTCGGAAGGCTTCCGTCATCTTTCTTACTCAGTTTCTCTGCTAAGTGACCCACTTGCTTCTCAAGTGCTGCAATAGACTTGGAATTTGCACTCGTCTCTTGATGTGTTTGGGTCAACTTTTTATCAAGGAATGTTAAGAACTCCATGATCTTATCAACCTTTTGCTCCACACTACTTTCATCTCCTCTATCTTACTTCCCACTTTGACCTGAACTATGTCCATGAAACTGTTGTTGTGGCCATTGCTGGTATTGCTGTGGGTTTTGGTTAACGGAACCACCCCCATCGTATCGTGGCTTAGCATTATAAGGATCATCATTCTTCCAACGAAAGTTTGGATGATCTCTCCACCCTGGATTATAGGTATTAGAATATGGATCAAACTTTCGTTGAAATCCTTGTGCCTCATCGACTTGTTCATTCGATGGAGCTGAATTGAAGACAGTCGTCCCCTTTGTGAGACGGGTCTCCACACAATGAGCACGAATCATGTACCTGTAAGACAGAAACACTACCTTTCCCCATATTTTGAATTATTTAAGTCAAGTTTCTTATGAGTATCAGAAATAGATGTATTAACTTCATTTTTCCAATTTAGATCTAATCCTGAAGCAGCATGAAGTGTGGCAGCAGGCTTCTGTCGAGTGGATGAGGCTTGAGTTTTTATATCCTCATACAATGTTTCTAATAGTCTCCAAGCATCCTCGCCCTCTCGACTTAAGAAGCCACCTCCGCTAGCAGCATTAATCATTTGTCTGCTAAAAACATCTACCCCATCCAAAAACGTTTTCACTAATTGCCAACGAGGAATAGCATGATGCGTGCATGATCATAGCATTTCTTTGAGACGATCAAATGCTTCATGAAATTCTTCGCCTGGTAATTGTGAAATATCATTACTTTGTTTTCGAACCTCACTAGTTTTACTGATGGGATAGTACTCATGTAAAAATTGTTTTTGCATATCATCCCACGTAGTAATGCTACCCGCGGGAAGCGATGCAAACCATTGACTTGGTCTATCTTTTAAAGAAAACGTGAAAAGACGTAACCTTAAATCATTCCGAGTCATACCTCTAATTTGATTAAGATTGCACATTTTGAGTAATTCGTAGAGGTGTTGATATGGTTCTTCACTAGCAGTACCCCTATAGATTGGTAAATTACTCACAACTTGGGGTCGAATATCTATAGTGAGATTATCTCCTTCCGGATAAACTATGGGTGGCGGATCATCATAAGTATCCGGCTGGAAATAAGATGCAACTGGACGTCCTTGAGGGCCTATTACGTTATCGTTTCGATCTCCCATTCTAGCACTAGTTGATGTTCCTTCGTCCAGAGGCTTTTCTTCAGGGAACAATGGTCCTTGTCGCTTCTTTTTAGATTCTCCTTGCTCCCTCAACGATTTACGAATACTACGAACTGTTCTCTCCAACTCTTGTGCGTATTGTAGTGGGGCATCACGTCTACAATGACGTGTGTGCATACAATGATTTATACCCTGAAAACAAACAAAATAAAGCAAACAAAAGCAAGTAAACTAACTCTAAGAAAGATTAAAACTAATATTTTTGGATTTTTTTAATTTCAAACATAAAGAAATTATAAAAAAACAAACAAAATCGCTTTCCTATAACCGCACCAGTTCCCCGGCAACGACCCCAAAATTTGATCGAGATACCGTCAACTCGTCAAAAATAAACTCCAAATAACCTAAGAAGTTAGGGTAAGAGGGTTCGAATCCACGAGGAACATGTGGTTATAGTTGCAGCGAAAACACAAATCTAAATACTTTACTTGAGCGAATAATGAAACTTAACAATGAACATTAATAAATAAATGCCAACTTAAACAAGAATCTTGAAAACTACTTGAGCTCGACACGAACGATATGATTGCAATAACTCGTCTTACGATAATCAACAATAAAAGCATGAACACAAAAACACAATCATATGATTAACTAATGAAAACCACATGGAATGTATCAATGTTATATAACAAAACTACTTGACAAAACATAAAAACTTCACTATTGATTATCCCCAGAAGTAACCGTGATGAGATTAGCCTTCCATAGCCTTTAAAGATTGCATCTTGATTAGTGAGAGATCTTCAAGGTGTTGGATTGCCGAATGGATGAAGCGGAGGTGATCCTGGCGTTGATTAGGTGTTAAACGGTGTTCCGGCAAGTGATGGGGGTGAAAGACAGGCTTTAGATATGTGTGAGATATGTTTTGGACGTTCTATGGCCTCCCTATTTATAGATTTCTTCAAACCCTAACAAAATACATTGATGTTTATCCATTCTTTTTGAAAGATTCCGTCCGGACAGACTGATGGGGTTTTGGGCCGATTAGTCCGCTGAAGCTCTGACATTCTTCTGACACTTTCTAATCTCGGGCAGATTGATCGCCTTTTGGCATATTGATCTGCTGCTCCTTTTCAAGTCTTTTCACTCCAAACAACACCAATTTTAGCCATTTGCTTCCATCACCTAATTCAAAAATACTTATGAAAGTAGCATATATTCTATAAAATAGATGCATTTACATGTGAATTGTGCAAGAAAACCTTAGTGTAAATTGCATCGATCTGCTTTGAAATGAGTTCCGGACCTGGAAACACAAATATGATGTAAAAGAATGGATTTTACGAAGTATCAGTGCTTAAAATGAACATAAAATGTCTCTGAAAGCATATAAATTATAGATTCATCAAATCTCCCCAACTTAACTCTTGGTCCTCCTCGAATAGACTTTAGAATCGGAACTAACTATGTACCGACTGTATTAGCAGTGTGTTCGAATAAATCTAGGTTAAGTCAGCATTTGCAATAATGCATTAATATTTTGCATATAAGCTAAAGAACATTTTCAGTTAAAACACATCCTCTCTAAGTAATTATAATGTATCTCACTTTTGGAAATTTACTCTTTTAGCTCAAGGTTACAAGCTTAAAACATGTGGGTCTTTTGACCATCTTTTCCCTCTATGCATGTATACGATAAGATATTACTTTTAATTATCATGCTTATATCTATTTTCTTTTTTTTAACTTGAGTTTTTTCCATAGCTTTTCTAGTTGATCCATGTATTGAGATTTGGGTCAACCACACCCAAACCAGATGGCTTTAGGGCATTAGACATAAATGATACCCCATAGGACTTAATTTCCCGAACCAACTAGGCTACACTCGGATATTTTGAGGCTAAAAACATGATTAAGCTCTCCCCCTTATTGCATGAATTTTCCAAAATCTTTTGACACATTATTTTCATTTAAGCACAAATATATCTTAACTTACTTGAACTCAACTTACACTAAAATATTAATTATTAACACGACTCTTAACATAATTATAGAAATTCTTACTAACACTAACTAATCTGGGTACAACTTTTCTATGTATCATCATTTTCCACGGCCTGATCGGCAAACAAGAACCATTGGGGAAATATAAAACACCACATTGACACTAAGCATCCACATTCAATAGGACTCGGCAAATGAAAATAAAACACACACAATTACTGAAATAACAAAAGTTAAAATTATAACCCAAACAAGCAAATCTAAATATGATAAATGTGAAGAGCAAGGAACGATGGTACCTGATTACTAGTAATAAGGAAGAGGACCAAATATATTATTTACGAAGTTACCAGCCTGAAAATCCTCGTGATGTCAAACCTGCTTTCCAATATGCCCAGATTTGATGTTCATGATATGTCGTAGCTCTCTGCCCAGGTGGTCAAATTTCAGTCTAACAATAAATAAATTTTTATTGTGGGGGCTCATTAGATCATATTAAACATTTCATAGAACCTACCTTCCCCAACTTAGACCATTGTGACGTCCTCGTCATATAGACACACTTATAATGAGCAGACAATGAACACAATCACATTCTTAATAAGATTCTTTGCTTATTTGGGATACATGAAACTAAAGTAAAAAAAATAACCTACATTAAACTAGCACACTTGCATAAATAAATAAACTTAAATCGAGAAACAACTAAAATTGGTTTGGAAACTCTCCCCAACTTAGTTGGTGACACTAAAACAATTAAACTAAAACAAACAAATAATAAAAACTAATCAGCCTTTTCGTAGGTAATCACGATTGCACTTAGCATGTGCAACAAGCCGTTAAACCCCTCGGTTTCCCGAGTGGACGAGTGTTGTCTCGTGAGGGTTTCCAGAAACACCCCCCAAAGTTCGATGGGTTGCCTCCTAGGAAGCGCTAAGTTTTACGTCTTCAGTCAGACATACTGCTCTTATACTAGCCTAATTATGTTTGGGATCTTCTTAACCTGATTAGTTCAGAGACTAGCATATTATTGGTGGCCCATTTAACATGTGTCTAATGGAAACCATGGTTTTTTGAAAATTGATAAGAATTGTTAATCACAGAAGGAGTCCCTATTGTGATCAGTTAAGTACACAATTAATTTTTCCCCCCAAATATATGATCTGAATTTATCAAGGGCAAAGCATACAGCTAGCAATTCCTTTTCTGCAGTTGTGTAATTCATCTGTGCGGCATTCAGCCTCCTTTGTGCATGTCTTACTCATTTAACTCCGGGATCAACAATGATTCGATGCATACACAAAGTAGTATTTATTGTGAAGACCTCCCCTTACGGGGCAGTCCTCAATGTCTAGGTCCCACATATTGCAATACGATATCAATCATAACTAAGATAGAGTAACTATATTACGGAATTTCAAACTACAAGTACAAACATTTAGGATTAAGTTTAATACAATATTAGTACGAGTTACAGTTTTCAAATTAAATTTATTAAGGGTACAAGACTAATCTAATACATGTCATCACACAATCAAAGTAAATCTACCCAGACCACCATAATCATCATCTGCCAATCTGTACCAAAAGTTTGTTGAGTAATGGTCTATGGAAAACTTCAACTTGATTCTTGAATGACCTAAGAACTAGGTCCGGCAGGTGCTTTCCCCTTATCTTTTCCTGTAAAAAGATAAAACAACAACTATAAGCAATGCTTGGTGAGAATATAGATTTTCAGATTACATGCATTTCAACAAGCGGATCATATGGTCTAGCGTGATATGTCTTGACTGCCGCTACAGCCACTCATGATTGAGACATAGTAGTCATCGAGTTGGATGATGTCCAGGCCACGCTCACGATTTTAGTGGAAGCTATCCATTTATGATGGGCTAGCTACCAGCAGTCATCGTGGGGGAGCATCGGAATAATCAATACCAAGTTCAATAGAACTGGTGACATAGCTAGGCAGAGAACAATAGCCGACAAGGCTTATCATGCTAAGCTGAATCAATATATCAAAGATGCGAGCAATAATGAAAGCATAAATAATCAAGGTCATGATAGCAATCTCAATTGATAACAATTAACTGAACTGAATTGTAAATACAATGTTATGAAGAATGATAAGTCAAATAGCTATCATGATCCACAATGCATCAATGAACCATGGTGAGCACAAGTCACAATCCAGCTGAGCATAAATGAATGCCAAGATAAACTATCATCAACAATATGTCTCAACTGGAATCTATCATGTAAAACTGAATATCTATAACTCACAGGTTCTGTTGTCTTATCAAGCAGATTTCTCCACCACCTGAGTTATCCCAGGATTTAATTCATTAATCTTTATCTTTCTGGACTCTAGCTTTGCTTTACAATTCTTTGACCCACTTTCTATAATTAAACTTTAATTCTTTGTTCAGAATTTATCTGAACCTGTCCAAAATTTATCTTTTGCACGAATGTTAGCTTTAAGGCATTAATTAACATGATTCTGATAACTCATAAACATTTATGTCCTTTTTTCATGGACATGTGTGACTTGACATCAAATTATATAAATGATCACATTTATATGTACATACACTTTCAATTTGATTTTATAAACCATGTATTTATTTATAAGATCACACATATTTATGTTCAAACCAAAAGAAAAGAAAAAGGTGGGTTGCTTTTTACTTTTCTGTCTATACCTTAACACACAGATGGTAGCTTCTATATATATATATATATATATATATATATATATATATATATATATATATATATATATATATATATATATATATATATATATATATATATATATATATATATATATATATATATATATATATATATATATATATAGTTTCTGAAATTGCATGTGGTACACACACCTGCACACACATATCAACTTTCATGTTTTCAAGTGGGTTTCAGGAGCAAGGTTTCGTTATCTTCTGTGGGTTTCGATTATTACCGAATAGACTCATCACTACCGAAACCTTTAATGATTTCAGTATCACTAAATAGTTCTCGGTATTCTTCACCTGGGTCCCGGTATTTCATGGTTTTAGTATGGTTTCGATCCTTAGCAAGGTTTCGGTAAGTATCTCAAGTGGGTTCATGTATTCTTCATATGTTTCGGTTCATTACCGAAACCTTAGAGGTTTCAGTATAGGTTTGGGTAGTCTCATGGTTTCAGTATCATGAGGTTTTCGGTATTGGTTTTCACCGAAACCTCAAGGTTTCGGTGGTCTAAAGGTAGTTCTCAGTATATATATGATCTCGGTAGTTTCTTTTGTTTTTGGTATTACCAAAACCACGTGGATCTCGGTACTTCAAATAGATTGTATGGTTTTGGTAGAATTCTTCTCGGTACTTCATGCAAACTCACACACACACATTTGCATTTTTCTTCTTCTTTTTTTTTCTTTTCATTTTACAGCAATCAAACAAATCAAAATTAAAAATGAATTAAACACTTAAGGATTTAATGCATGGAATTTGTTTCAAATTTGCAACACTAATCTTTGGTAATTTTATGATTTGAATCATTTTTTGTGTTCTCGAAGCTATATAGAAATCGTGGGTTAGATAATAGCAAAAAACAAGTTTTTAAGATGATAATTTACCTTAAATCTTTGTAGTCTTTATACTTGCTTGTTGATAAATCTTGGCTTCCAAATATTGATTTGGTGAATAAATTGGCTATTCTTGATGACGGGAAGAAGATGGAACCGTAGGTTAGAAGATGAGAGAAAGGAGGAGTCAAACTTTTGGTTTGGTGAGAAATGAGCATATGGAAATGGACAGATTACCCATTTTGGGTATATATTTTCTTTAGTTTCCAAAAATCTAATTTTGAGCACTAACTTTTGTTTATCTCTCTATTTTAATATTTGAACTTTATAATTAATCATAACATATAAATTAACTTAATTAAATAATTTCATTAACTTAATTATATTACAAATACAAATAATGTAATGTAATTACATTATTAAGTCAAATACAAATATAAAAGTTCGGTTAAAAGGTAGGTTGTTAAAATATGGACTCCACAACGCACAAACTTCGTCCTAGAAGTTAGTTATGTTCGAACAGACTCGGATATGTAGCTTTCATGACATCTCTTGATTCCCAAGACTGATACGAATACTTGTGGTGTTTACACTGGAAAAGCATCTTCTGCACCTCTTTATTTCGAAGCTTTTTGGTCTTTGAGACCAAAATACATTCTGGCTCTTCAACCACGCAAAGCTTCTCATCAATTTGCAGATTAACATGTGGTATTTTAAGTTCTTTTTCTTCTACTAGGCTCTTTC
Source organism: Centrapalus pauciflorus (assembly GCA_020465985.1). Taxonomy (NCBI): domain Eukaryota; kingdom Viridiplantae; phylum Streptophyta; class Magnoliopsida; order Asterales; family Asteraceae; genus Centrapalus; species Centrapalus pauciflorus. The sequence goes on from JAANYP010005917.1 coordinate 185,477, forward strand.
TCAAATGACTAACATGGAATACAGGATGTATTCCCTTTAAGTCCGTTGGCAATTCAAGAGGATAAGATTGATTCCCTATCTTTTCAACGATTTTGAATGGACCAATGAATCTTGGAGCTAGCTTGTTTCGCTTTATAAATTGGACAACATTCATCATTGGAGATACTTTCAGTATCACCCAATCGTTGATTGCAAAACTTATAGATCGATGATGATTGTCGTAATATGACTTCTGCCTGCTTTGAGCTTCAAGAATGTTTCTTCCGACCAGTTGAATCTTCTCATTTGTCAACTGTAGAAGGGAAGGACCTGCTAATGGTGAATCACCTGTTTCACGCCAACAGGTGGGAGTTCTGCATTTTCTTCCGTATAAAGCTTCAGAAGGAGCCATATTGATAGTTGAATGATAACTGTTCTTGTATAAGAATTCGACCAAAGGTAAATGGTCATCCCAGCTACCACCCAGATCAAGAACGCCAGCACGGAGCATATCTTCAAGAGTTAAGATAGTGCGTTTGATAAGCGCAAAAATGCCTCAGTCAAACCTGCTCTACATCTTAGGGGGAGATTTTTAATCAAACCTGTTTGATGCACTTGAAGGTATAATTTAAGTCCTGTTAATGCCTTATTGAAACCTGAAAAGTGATTTGCAATATCAGCCAAAGCTGTTTACCGTGTTGCATTCATTGCAATAAAGGCAGATTGTCCAACCTGTACTGTCTGTTGTACAGGCTTGACATAAACTGTCTATGGTGCTCTGTTCTGTTGAGCAGCTTGGACAGTTTCTAAGTGTTCTGTTCTTTGTGAACAGAACCTGTTCTCTGTGAACAGGCTAAACACTTTATGGAATATGTTTCCAAGTCCTCGTGTATTGTTTTTTGCTACAAGATCAGTTTACAAGTCGAAGACAAAGTGGAAAACAGAAACTGCACAGACTGCCTACGCTGTTCTGTTACATGAAGACAAACGGATATCTGAAAAGGGTGACAGACCTTTTCTTATATCAAAATGGCCTTAACAAAAGATGAAAGATGCAAAGTTGACATTTCTCTTTTAGTTAAAGCCTTATGCAACAGTGACAAAAAGAAAAAGACAAAGATTCTGCCATATGAAGACAAATCTGCTTTATCAGAATGTGCAGAAAAGGTGTCTTGTCTTTTTGGAAAGACATCCCACTATATCATCTGTTCAATGAAGAAACTTCACTGAGATTCTCAGTGAGAGTATAAAAGGAATCTTCTAAGGATTGTGAGACATCCAAGAGTGTGAAATCAGATCATGCATTAAAGTGTGTTTTTCATGCATGCAAGTCTACTTGAGTATAACAGTACGTGTGTCTAAGTTGTTCATACTCAAGCTGTCCATCTGTTTCTTGTAAAAATAGTTAGTGCATCTAAGTGAGTGTAGTCATTATATCTAGTCTGAGTGTGTCTTAGATTAGTTAAACAACTGTTGTATCTGTCATCTCAGCTTGAACCTTTTCCGCAGTTTAGGCTTGTTTATAATTAACACTTATTGATACACAGAAACAAGGAGAAAAGAGTGTTGAGTTTTAAATTGATGTATTCACCCCCCCTCTACAGCTTAGAACAATACCCTAGGGAAACCTTTTGGGAACTACAACTGGTATCAGAGCAGATAGAGTGTGTCAACTCTAGATCTCTCATTCTCCCTACTTTCCCATGGACAACAGTACTGCAAGTTCCTCCTCTTACTATGGCAATGGGTCAATGGCAAAACCCCCTAACTTCAATCATATGAACTTCTCTAGTTGGAAGTGCAGAATGATGCTCTATTTAGAGAATCTGGGCGTACAACTGCTGGAGATAGTAATGGAAGGACCCTATGTGCCAACTTCTGTTACTACTATCACTCCTGCTGTTGAAGAAGCTGCCCCTGAAATCAGAACCTTTGAGAAGGCCAAAGCTCAATGGTCTGATGAAGACAAAAGAATGGTTGCTCTGGATGCAAAATCCAGGAATAACCTGCTCATTTCTCTTCCTGATGATGTGTTCAAACAGGTTGAGAAGATGAAGACTGCAAAGGAGATGTGAGATACTTTGTGTACCGTCTATGATGGTCCAGGTTCACACTTGATAACAGGATCAACAACCTTGTTAGACAGTATGAACTCTTCTTTGCAAAACCAAAGGAGTCACTCACAGAAACCTACGCTAGGTTCACTACACTTATCAATGATCTCAAAGTTGTTGGGATCACAAAGGACGGTCCGACTCTGGTGAACAAGTTCTTGGACATCCTGCCTGAAGAGTGGAACTACTTTTCTACTATCCTGAGAAATTCAAACACCATCAAAGGTTTGGATCTTGTGAACTTATATGGATCCTTACTGAATGATGAGCAGTCAAGGCAACATAAAAGAAATGCCTTGGAAATGTCTAAGAGAGGTGCTGCCTTAGTGGCCAGCGTCAGACAACCTGTTGGACAGGTATGTGATGTGTTCACACAACCTTATCAACAGGCTGATGATGAAAGGGAAGAGATGTCTGAAAAGGAAGACAGCGTAGATCTTGCTGAACATGATGATGAGCAAATGATTGCAATTCTTGTGAAAAGGTTCAACAAGAAAAGGTTTGGTAGAAAAATGCTGTCAAAAAGAAGGCATTTGATAAATCTAAGGCTGAGTGCTTCAAATGTGGCAAAACTGGCCATATAGCTGCTGACTGTGTGTCAAAAGCTATTGGTCAGTCATCCAAACCATTCAAGACAAACAGGGACGATGGCTACAGGGTTAAGTACCTTATGGCCATGGCTAGGCTGAAAAAGTTGGAAAACTCAGTGGCTTCCAACAAACAAAAGGGGCTCATGGCTGAGAAATACGATTGGGAGGTAACTGATTCATCCTCGGATGAAGAAAACAACAACTGTCTGTTGGCCAACACTGATGTCCCATCAACCAGCATCTTCAAATAGGACCTGGCTGAAGCTGAAGCCTTCAACAGCTTAGAGAACTAGAATCCTACAATGATGTACAACGTACAAAACTTTATGGCTTACAGTTCTGATGAAAAACTGAAAACGTTTGAATACATGCTTGTTGATTTGATAGCTGCTGTTGAGAAGCACCATGTTTTACTGTCTGAAATCTCTAAGCTTAAAAATGATTTTGACATAAAATCCAGTAAACTGGACAGTTTCCATAAGTTGGAAACTGAGCTTGATGAATTAAAACATATCAACTCCATTTTACTAGAAGAAAAGTGAGAGACAGATGTAAAACATGCAAAGCTTCAAAAGATAGTTGACTCTTGGTGCCAATCTGCACAAAAAGTCAGCCATTGCATTAGTCAACAGATCCCTGCACAAATCCAAGCCTATCTTGGAGGGGATCTTGACTAAGCGGCTTCTATTGTTGAGATAAATAATCTGAAAGATGACTTATCCACTCTTGGTGAGCTTCCCAACACTTTCATTCATAAAGTAAATGGTAAGCTAGTCTCAACAAACAGGTTTTTCAGGCCTCAAAACACTGACAGCTTGTGTGAAAAAGCTCCAAAAGCTGATGATAGATTATGTCCTCCATCAAATCAGCATGCTAAGTGCTTTGCTGATTCACACAAGCAGAAGAAAGGAAAACATGCTCAAACTGCAGCTGTGGACACTAAACCTGTTCAAAACAGGCTCTGGGTCTCCTTTTGATGCTAATCATTTTGAGAAAAAATTTACAAAAGGTAAGCAGCCTGCTTTCAATAGGGGTAAGTCTCATGTTGAAAGTGAATCTGCTGTGGTTTCAAATTAGTTTTTAAATCATAGTGGAAAATTGGTTATAAATGAAGGTAAGTCTTTCAGATTCAAAAGTTGTGATCATGTTGATAGGCAACATCAATCACATCTCAGTAAGGGCAAAGGCAAAGTCATTGCTCAAACTGAGAAACTTGGGAATATGTTTTCCAAACCTAAGGAAGGTCAAAAACAATCAAGCTTCCTATATTTGATATCTGTCCTCCCAAAAAGAGGAAAGAAGAAACAGGCAAAGCTGTTGCTATTGTGCCTTCCACCCGAACTGTTGATTCATCTAAAAATAGTAATAAGTTTGCTAAACCTGCTGACAGAATCAACAAAAACAATTCAGAATGTGTTTCTGGAAGTTCTTCTTCCAAAAAGGCTAAAAAGAGAAATGCTTTAAGTGTGGGAACAAGACACACATGGCCAAAGACTGTCATGAAACTGAGGACATGAGGCCTGTTGACTCTGCTAGTTCTATCATTTCAAAAACAAGCAGTGTTGGAAGTAACATAGTCAATGTGAATGGTAATAAAACTGATACCATTCAAATAGGAAATATTAGTGTGGATATCACTAGCCTATCAAAAAATGTTGATGAAGTAGGAGAACTCATCCCTATGATGAGTTCCCCTAAAAATAACTAATATTTTTCCATGACACTCTGCAGGACAAACAACCATCCCAGGTTTGGTACTTAGACAGTGGCTGCTCAGGACTTATGACAGGTTGCAAGGACCTGCTGAGTGATCTCAGGCCTGAAAAAGGGCCAAAAGTCACATTTGGTTACAATGTATACGGATCCACAGAATGGTATGGAACTCTTCAAGCTGGTGCTGCAGTGTTCAAAAGGGTAGCCTATATGGTTGGGCTAAAACATAATCTTGTAAGCATAAGTTAACTGTGTGATGCTGGGTACAAGGTTAATTTTGATGAGCACATGGGTTACATATTGGATCCCCAAGGCAAAGTTGTGCTGTGTGCTCAACGAAAGAAAGGTGTATATGTTGTGGACATGAAAACTGCTGATCCCACAACTGAAACCTGCTTTCTCACAAGAACCAATGCAGACCTGAACTGGTTATGGCACAAAAGGGGCTGTCACACCTGAACTTCAAGAATATCAACAAACTCTGTAAGAAAGAGTTGATAACAGGGTTGCCTTCTATAACCTTTGTTAATGATAAACTCAGCACAGCTTGTGAAAAAGGCAAGCAGAGAAAATCATCTTTCAAATCTAAGCACAATTTCTCTATTGATACTCCTCTCTTCTTAATCCACATGGACTTGTTTGGACCAGTCAGTGTCCCAAGTCTAGGAGAAAGAAGATACACTCTAGTAATGGTTGATGAGTTCTCTAGGTTTACATGGGTGATCTTTCTGAAGAGCAAAGGAGACGCTGCTAGAGAAATCATTGTCAAGATCAAATTAACTAACTAAGATTAACTGGTTTGAATTAATCAGAGTATAAACCAATAACCTTTCATTGAATCAAAGTCCAATTAAGAAGTTTGTGGAATAACACTTAATTGTTTTAAGAAAAACTTTCAAAAGCAAATAATCACATAAACATAATCAAATCGAAAGATCATTTGTATTGCCAAACTCAACGGTTACAATCACCTCTAATCTGTTTGATTAGACGAAGAACACAAATTGTTCTTAGGTTTTTACAACCTTAGAGGCTTATGAAAACTTAATCAGAAAAGCAATTACAACTGAATAAACTTGTACGTGCAGACTTATAATAGAAAAACCTATTCTATGTATATATACTGCTTTCTGATTTGTTTCCTTGGTAAACTCTGATTTCTCTCGTAGTAGATATGCTTGAATCTTAAAAATATATCTTTTCCTGAATATCAGCACTTTCTGTTTATTGAGCTGTTGAGAAGCTTGAAGTCTATCTGTTGAGCAGCTTGAGTCTAAACACTGGCAGCTTGAACTTTTGAACTAGCAGCTCGAACTTCTTCAACTAACAACTTGAACTTTGTACTTACACAGAAAATCTACTAACAGTTTGAGAAATCTAACTAACAGCTTAACATACTGTAGGTCCCGAAAGGTATCCCAAGTATATAGCCTTAAGCTGTAGAGGGGGGGTGAATACAACAATTTAAAAACTACACACAGTTTTCTCAATGTTTGTTTGTATTATCAACAAATGTTAATTACAAACGAGCTTGAATGCGGAAAGATTCAAGCTGATATGACAGATACAACAATATGTTTAACTAGTCTTAGACAGACTCAAACTAGTTACAATGAATACACTCACTAAGAATCACTCACTGTGTTTACAAGACTCAGAGGAACAGCTTAGATAAGAACAGCTTAGACACAAAGCACTGTTTTATCCAAGCAAACTTGCATGCATGAAAGACACACTTGAATGCACGTTCACTCTTGGGTTCAGCACTTAGCTATTTTTGGCTTATTGTTTCAATCCTTAGAAGTTTCTTTTTATACTCACTCAGAGGATCTTAGTGAAGCTTCTTCATTGGAAGAAAGGAAAAAGGGAAAGTCTTGTTGAAAAGACAACATAAACTTTTCTACACATTCTGAAAAGCAGACTTATCTTCATGTGGGCAGAACTTTTGTCTTTTGACTTTGTCTACTGTTGCATTAGCTTTAACTAAATAATGAATGTCAACTTTGCGTCTTTCCTCCTTTGTTAAGGCCTATTTTGATATAAGAAAAGGTCTGTCACCCTTTTTCAAATATCCTTTGTCTTCATGTAACAGAAAAGCGTGGGCAGGCTGAGCAGTTCTGTTTTTCACTTTGTCTTCGACTTTGTAAACTGATCTTTTAGCGAAAAACAATACATGAGGACTTGGAAACATATTCCAAAGAGTGTCTAGCCTGTTCACAAAGAACATGTTCTGTTCACAAAGAACAGAACACTTGTAAACTGCCTAAGCTGCTCACCAGTGTAAAGCAGCGTAGACAGTTTATGTCCAGCCTGTTCAGCAGAATGAACAGCTTGGACAAACCGTCTTTGTTGCAACGAATGCAACACATAGAACAGCTTTGGCTGATATTGCAAATCACTTAATAGGTGTCAATAAGGCATAAACAGGCCTTAAATTATACCTTTCAAGTGCATCAACAGGTTTGATTAAGAATCTCCCCCTCAGATGCAAAACAGGTTTGACTGAGGCTTTTTTGTGCCTAACAATCTCCCCCTATTTGCAATAACCAGTCTAAGCTGGCCATATCAAACATCACTATATATTTTTACAGTACATTTGCTGAAATAAAGTTACAACATCAAAGTAAAGTAAAAGATCAGTTTATATATATACTGATTCTTGATTACATAAAACAACACATGTTTTTTGAAAAGTACAACTGATGTACTGATGTATATTACAACTAATGTAAAAGAAAAATTACAACTTATGTAATTAAGGTACAACTAATGTACAACAGATTTGGACTCTTTGTGTTGGGAGCAGATAATGGTAAGCCTGTCCAACTGATGGACAACTTCCATTCTTCACCTGCCCAGATGGTAGATGGACTCTACTACAGTGGAGGAGGACCTTCAAACATCTTTTGAAGTTCCTCCCTTGTTTCCTCAAGTTCTTGAACTTCACTTCTTATGATCATAAACTTGGGATCTTCAAGTTCTCCTCTCTCATAAAAGCCTCTGAGCTGATCCCAGACGGCTGCTCTCCACTTCCCTGGTTGCCTGAATGAAGCTTCAAGTCTGAAGGCTGCAAGCTGTCTCAGATCCACCTTGTATAGATCTAAAGCTCTCTGAAAGCATCTCTTCTGAGTTAGGGGATCTAAAAAAAATGCCCCAAGCTCAGGCTCTTCAATAATCTTGCCTTCTTCAAACTCTACTCCACTAGGCAAGCTGTGATCAACTCCTTTCATCTCAATAGCATAGTCACCCTGTTTTATCAAGATGAGGAGTTTCTCCATCTCAGTGTCCTTCCTAGGCCTCCTGGCCTTTATTTTGGGATGTGTCACATAGACACCCTCACTGACTTCTTTTGAGATCAGGCCAAGATTCTTCACTCTCTTCATTTGCTTTTTAACATATGCCCTGATTGTCTTAGCCGTTTCTGACTTAGACTCACTCAGAGCAACTGCCAGCTCAATCCATTCTCTGTACCCCATCTGTACAACATCAGTGTAGTCATACGTTTCTAGTTTTGGGCCTGTTGCACCCATTCTGGTTATTTTCAACTTCCACTGACTGCCTTTTCTTGATATGGGAACAACTTTGACAATTGCTTCCTTGGCAAGCCTTCTATCAGCAACATCCTGAAATTTTCTTCTTGCAAGGTTGTCAAAGTGGAACTGAGGTCTTGCAGAAGGCACTTGAGTTTTGGTCACTGAGACCAGAGCACCCTTTTCTTTTTCTGCTTCCTTCTATTCTGCTGATCCCTTAGCAGATTCCATTAATTTCTTTTGCACATCCAGAGAGGACATTTTAACTTTCCTTGTCTCTTGAAGTGCAAAAGACTTAGCAGCTTTGGCAGATTCTTCTTCTTTCCTTAGAGCTTCCAGGGCTTGAAGTTGTTCTTCTCTAAACTCAAAGTATTTGTGCATAGGAAGACCCATTTCTTTGGCCCTGGCTTTGTGAAATTTAATCTCTGATGTTTTCTGCTGATGAGGATCAACTGCTGCTTTTTCTTTTCCTTTAGCTGTTGTAGTGACAGCAGCTTCAGGACTTTCCTCCTCTTCCTCTTCTTCTTCTTCTAGAATCAGATGCCTCCTTCTGCTGCTTGGCCTGCCCTCAGGAATGAATTCCTCCCCCTTAGACTGAGCAGGGTTTGGAGATTCAGCCTGAGGATGCTGAGCAGCTTGGGAAGCACCTTCCATTGTACCTGTTGCAGATGCTCCTGCTGGTTGACCAGTGGGTATTGTAGGCACTGATTTCTCCTTAGGAGAAGAAGTTTCCTCCCCCTTAGACTTAGTTTTCGAGGCAGAAGATTCTCCCCCTTTGAAGGAGATGTACCAGCACCTTCAACACCTGGTCTGCCTGAAGACACAAAGTCAGCAGGCTTGCCAGCAGTTTTGGCAGCAGGCTTGGGGCCAACAAGGCTATTCACTAAGAAATCCAGGTTGTCCTTCACCTCTGCAAGCTGGGAAAGACAGGTTTGAAGAGAAGAGGATTGGGTATCAGCAAGGGAGGTCAGCTTGATAATGTTTTCCCTATCAGAAGCTGTAAACAGCAAAATTTGAAGCTGTGCAAGATGTAGTTCAAGAGAATCTTGCACATCAGCAAGGTTTGATGACACAGAATTGGATAGTGAGCCAATGAGTGTGCTCAAGCTGGCCAGAGTGGCAGGAAGAGTAGAATTGCAAGAAGTTAGGAAAGATGACAGCTGTTGAGAAATAACTGTCATTGAGGACACAGAGTCCTGTTGTAGTGAAAGAATTGAGGATAGGGAGGTGGAGACATTTTGCAGCTGTGTAGTGAGTGCAAGCAGCTGTGGAGAGTTGTCAGGTTGTGGAGTGGCTGGGAAGGAATCCTTGAACAGATCAAAGAATCTGTTAAGCTGTTCAGACACAGAGTCTGAAATAAGAGAGGGTAGAGAGGACATAGAGGTTTCTAAAGAACCAACTTTGTTGGTCAGCAGAGAAAGCTGATCCTTTAAAGGCAGGTCTTTAGGAGATGGAGGTGTATGGGTGGACTGTTTAGATTGGGTTGATGGAGATGAAGATGATGAGGCTGGTGTTTGAGGATGTGATGGAAAGGGAAGAGGAACATTAGAGAGTAGCTCCATAGCCTGGGCAAAAGTAATGTGGCCCAGCTTGGAGGAGTCAAAGGGTCCTTCAGCAGTGGCAGTAGCTACATCATGAGGAGAGGGGGTAGAGGATGGTAGTCTTTCAGACACTGCTTGTGTTGCAGCACCTTCTTTAAGGCCAGTGGTTGTTCCCTCTGCAGTGCCTTGGTGTAAAAGCACCTCATCATGGGGAGATGGGATATGCATTTCAACATCAGCAGTGGTAAATTCTGCTGATGGAATTTGCACAGAAGGGCAGCCTCACCCAACTGACATTTGGGTTCCTCTCTCAGCTTGTGTTGTTGGTCCCTCAGCAGCTGTTTGGTGTTGAACAACTGTACCATAGGGAACAGAAGATTGAGGTTGATCTGCTGGTTGGTCTCACCCAGCAGGGTGGACACCTCGTGCAGACTCAGGGTGTAGAGAAGTATGAGGAGGGGACAGTGTGGACGCAGTATGGAGTGGAGAGGACTCCTGTCTTTCAATATTCTCACCCTGTTGGGAGGCTGGAATTGTTGAGGTGGCTGTCTCCATTTGTACAACTGGCTCCTGTTGGGAGGAACCAGAGGGTCTAGGCTGACTCTGGGTAGACTCAGGTTAGAGTGAAGCAGGCTCCAATTGTGCTGAACCTTCTCCCAAAATAGGAGAGGCAGCAGGGGTGGCTTCTCTTACAACTGAACCCTGTTGAGAGGGAACAGAGGAGCTGGTTGTTTGGGTTATTTTCTTTTTGGCGAGTGATTTGCGATGACATTGGATGGATGAAGTGGGAGATTGTGGAGAGGTGATGGGTTCTGTTTGGACAGGGTGTGAGACTGGGTCAGGAACAGTTGGGTTGGCCTGTTCCATGGTCTCAGGTGCCACAGAGGCACCAGCCACAAAGGCTTCAGGTTCAACAGATGAACCAAGGTGAGGAGCCTGCTCCTCCTTAGCCACAGAGGCTGAAGGTGCAGACTCAGACTGAGCTGTTTTGGCCTTCTTGGGGACAGGCCCAGCTTCAGTGGTTGCCAGGGTCCTTTTAACAAGCTTGGACCTGGCTTTGGATTTTGCCTTGGGAGCAACCCTCACATCAGAAGGTCCTTCCACTAACCCCAGTAACCTCCTCATTGGAGTAGATAGAGGAGGCTTATTTGGTAGAACAGGTGTATAGAAAACTCTATTCCCTATGACAGGGAATGCAACAGTCTTAAGTAAAGGATGAGAGTTATATAGAAGCTCACCACAATGATACTTGAAGATGAGGCTCAGAAACCTTGGATACCGAAGAGCAGCTGGACGGGTTTCTTGTTGTACTAGGTTCCTCAAATTCAGAAAAATCCACTTAGCCATGTCCATTGTAATCCCATCCACCAGCTGTAGGACTATTGGGATTTCTTCACGGCTCAGTTGGTCAAATGAACCAACCTTACTTCCGAAGCACATCACCACTGAGGCAAATTGAAAGTTGTAGGTAGGAGACAATTCCTTCCTGAACAGCGTAGCTCCGATTCTAGGTTCTGCTACACCACAGAAGCGTAGCAGGTTGCCCATTTGATCATCTTCAGGTTTAGGCTTGTTATATGATTCAGCAGTTGGCAGATGAAGAACCTCCTTGAGAAGATCAATCGTTATCTCAATGGTCTGAGTCCCATTGAGAATAGTGCCCTTAATGACTTTGGTGTTCGGGTTGTAGGCACAAGTGTACCAAAACTCATACACCATCTCCTGGTACAGGACACCAGGAGTGGCAGTCATAGCATAGTTCAACGGATAAACTTGAAGAAACTCCACCATCTGTTTATAACCCTTCCCTACATAGTTTTTGGGAATGGTTAGATTAGCAATGTAGTTGGTGGGTTTGATGGTCAGCATTGTGGTAACTGATGACTGTTTAACAACATCATCACCAACGAACACTGGAAGAAAGGGATTATTTCTTTGAGCCATTTGTGAGGATTTGGGATTTGGAGAAGCAGAAGACACTTAATCGATTTAGGGTTGTTGAGGATTTTTTGAAATAGTGAGGAAAACGAAGATGAAACAGTAGCAGGTATTTATAGGATTTAACTGTGAGTGTGTATGAGAGAGAACTGTTTGGGCGGTGGATTTGAAAATGTCGTTAACGGAAAATGGAACGGTTGTCCATGTCAGACCGTTTGTCAGACCACTTGAGCTCTTTTTAGTCACTAACACACGAAACCCACATTATCAGCATTAATTAAGTTAAATAATAACACAAATTAAGTAACTTAATTGTGAAGAAAGGTGGCTAAAAAAATGGTTGTCTAAACTGTTGGACGAACCTGTGATGAGCAGGGTCAACACAAGCTGTTCATTCTTTAAGCTGTTCAGTCTTCAAACTGTGCCTTCAACCTGTTCTCTAACATAAGAACAGGTTGTGTTCAATAGTTGAACAGGTTACAAGACAGTGTCTTGTAGAGCACGGTGAAGAATGGATCATCAGAGCAGGCTTGATGTATAAACTGTTATATGTTAAGCCTGTTGTATGCTCAAGCTGTTCAGGTTTTTCAGAAAAATGACTAAGTATAGAACATGCATAGCCTGTTCTGCCTAAGCTGTTCTGAGAAATTTGAGCAGTGTGAGACATACAAAGTTTTAGACCTTTGAGGACACTTAGTCACTCTTGTTTAACATGCCCAGCTTGCTGACAAGGTAATTAAACCTGTTTTCATCAAGAGGTTTGGTGAAAATGTCTGCAAGCTATTCATTAGTGGAAATAAAACTTACCTCCACATTACCTTTCTGAATGTGATCCCTGATGAAATGATGTCTGACCTCAATATGCTTTGTTCTTGAATTAAATACTGGATTGTTGGATATAGCTATGCACTTGTGTTATCACACAGAATAGGAGTTTTCCTATACACAAGCCCATAGTCTTCAAGCTGATGCTGCATCCACAGAATCTGCCCACAGTAGCTTCCAGCAGCAATATACTCAGCTTCAGCAGTAGAAGTTGACACTGAGTTCTGCTTCTTGCTACACCAACTTATCAACTTACCACCAAGGAGTTGACATCCACCTGTTGTGCTTTTCCTATCTAACCTGCAGCCTGCAAAATCAGAATCTGAATAACCTGTTAGTTCAAGGCTTGAGTCTTTGGGATACCAAATACCCAAACCTGGTGTACCCTTCAGGTATCTGAAGATTTGTTTAAAAGCAGCTAGATGAGATTCCTTTAGATCAGCTTGGAACCTAGCACACAAACAGGTAGCAAACATAATATCAGGTCTACTAGCAGTTAAATACAGCAAGCTCCCAATCATGCCTCTGTAAGCTGTTACTGAAACAGCTTTGCCACTGGCATCAGCATCCAATTTTGCATTGGTTGCCATTGGGGTTTTAATCGGAGAACTTTGATCAAATTTAAACTTGTTCAAGAGATCTAAAGTATACTTTCTTTGATTTATAAAAATTCCAGCTGAGGTTTGTTTAACCTGTAATCCTAAAAAGAAAGTAAGTTCTCCCATCATACTCATTTCATATTTGGATTTCATGAGTAATGAGAAATTCTTGCATAACTGCTCATTAGAAGAACCAAATATTATGTCATCCACATAAATTTGAACAAGCATAATATCAGACTTCACCTTCTTTATGAACAGTGTGGTATCCACTTTACCACTGGAATACCCATTGCTCATAAGGAACTCAGTAAGAGTGTCATACCAGGCTCTAGGGGCTTGTTTGAGACCATAGAGAGCTTTGTCCAACTTATAGACAAAACCTGGATGTTGTTCATTTTCAAAGCCTGGAGGCTGCTTGACATAAACTTCTTCTTGCAACATTCCATTTAAAAATGCACTCTTCACATCCATTTGAAATAGCTTAATGCTCTTATGAGCAGCGTCGGCTAGATACAAACGAATTGCTTCTAGCCTGGCCACAGGAGCAAATGTCTCATCATAGTCAATTCCTTCCTCCTGTCTATAACCATGAGCAACCAGTCTTGCCTTATTTCTAATGACATGACCTTGCTCATCCATCTTATTTTTGAAAACCCATTTAGTGCCAATTATAGTTTTACCTTTAGGAGCAGGGACCAGCTTCCATACCTTGTTTCTCTCAAACTGATTGAGTTCTTCTTGCATGGCAGAGATCCAATTGGCATCTTTTAGTGCTTCATCCACCTTCTTTGGCTCCATTAGTGAAACAAAACTAGAGAACATATAGAAGTTCCCTAAGCTGTCCCACCTTGTTTGTACCCCTTTGTTGATGTCACCTATTATTTGATCATTAGGGTGACATCTGACCCACTTAGGATCATTCTTCAATGAGGATTCTCCTGAGTTATTGACATCTTCAGCAGGTCCTGTTGAACAGCTCTCAAGATTTTCAGACACACTTTTGTCTTGAGCCTGTTCACTTGTTGAACATGTCTGCCTACTGTTGAACATATCACCAGAGGATCCAGGAAAATCAGCATTGATAGGCTCAGGACATGTAGTTGTAATTACGTTAGTACACTTATTCACACAGGGTGTATTGACATAATGATCGTCATGCCCATCATGATTAGCAGGTTCCACACTGGATGTAGTGGAAGCTTTTGAGTCCTTCTCTTCACAGTTAGGATGCACAAGATCATCAAAGTTCAATTCTTATGAAACTGATTCAGGAACAACTTTGGTGGAGGCACTCCTGGACTCTTCAAAGGTGACATTGATAGAATCATCTATCACCTTTCTTTTGTTGTTGTACACTCTGTAGGCTTTGGAGATAGCAGAGTAACCAAGAAACACACCTTCATCAGCTTTTGGTTCAAACTTTGCCAGTTGGTCCCTTTGATTCAGAATGAAGCAGGGACACCCAAACACATGGAAGTAACTGACATTTGGCTTCCTCCCTTTGAGCAGCTCATAGGGAGTCTTGTTGAACCTTTTCACCACTAAGGATCTGTTTTGAGTGAAGCAGGCAGTGTTAACAGCTTCAGCCCAGAATGATGAAGGTAAACCAGATGCACACAGCATGGTTCTAGCAGCTTCAATGAGAGTTCGGTTTCTCCTTTCAGCAACTCCATTTTGTTGTGGAGTTCTTACAGCTGAAAAGTTTTGAGTGATTCCTTTCTCTTCACGGAAGTCTTCAAGAGTACTATTTTTGAATTCAGTAACATGATCACTTCTAAGCTGCTTAACTGGGGCAGAGTTCAGCATTTCCATCTTTTTCACAAATCCAATAATTTCTCTAGCAGCCTCTGCTTTGCTCTTTAGTAAGATAACCCATACGTACCTGGAGAACTCATCAACCATTACTAGAGAGTATCTTCTTCCTCCTAGACTTGGGACATTGACAGGTCCAAACAAGTCCATATGGATTAAGAAGAGAGGAGTATCAATAGAAAAATTATGCTTGGATTTAAAAGATGATTTCCTCTGCTTGCCTTTCTCACAAGCTGTGTAGAGTCTATCCTTAACAAAGGTCATAGAAGGCAAATTTGTCACCAACTCTTTCTTACAGAGTTTGTTGATGTTCTTGAAGTTCAGGTGTGACAGCCTTTTGTGTCATAACCAGTTTAGGTCTGCATTTGTTCTTGTGAGAAAACAGGTTTCAGTTGTGGGATCAGCAGATTGCATGTCCACAACATATACACCTTTCTTCCATTGAGCACAAAGCACAACTTTGCCTTGGGGATCCAATATGTAACCCAGATGCTCATCAAAGTTAACCTTGTAGCCAGCATCACACAGTTGACTTATGCTAACAAGGTTATGTTTCAGCCCAACTACATAGGCTACTCTTTTGAACACTGCAGCACCAGAAGAGTTCCATATCCCTCAGTGGATCCCTATACATTGTCACCAAAGGTGACTTTTGGCCCTTTTTCAGACTTGAGATCACTCAGCAAGTCTTTACAACCTGTCATGTGCCCTGAGCAGCCACTGTCCAAGTACCAAACCTGGGATGGTTGTTTTTCCTGCAGAGTGACAAGAAGAATATTAGTCATTTTTAGGGGAACTCATCACAGAGATGAGTTCACCCACTTCATCAACATTTGTTGATGGACTTGTAATATCAACACTAATATTCCCTATTTGAATGGTATTAGTTTGGATACCACTCTCATTTACTAAGATGTTTCCAACACTGTTTGTGTTAGCAATGAGGGAACCATCAGAGTTAACAGGCCTCATGTCCTCAGTTTCAGGACAGTCTTTGGCCAGATGTGTCTTCATTCCACATTTATAACATTTTCTCCTTTTAGCATTTTTGGAAGAAGACCTTTCAGAAACACATTCTGAGTTATTTCTGTTGATTCTATCAGCAGGTTTAGCAAACTCATTACTATTTGATGAATCAACAGCTTGAGTGAAAAGTTCAATAGCCACAGCTTTGCCTGTCTCTTCTTTCCTCTTTTTAGGAGGGCAGATGTCAAAGATAGGAAGCTTAATTGGCTTTTGAACTTCCACAGGTTTAGGAAGCTTATTCCCAAATCTCTCAGGCTGAGCAATGGCTTTGTTTTTGCCCTTCCTGAGATGTGATTGATGCTGCCTATCAACATAATCATTATTTCTGGTTTTGAAAAACTTATTCTCATTTAAAACCATTTTACCACTGTGATTAGAAAACTTACTTGAAATCACAGTAGGTTTGCCTTCAACATGAGACTTACCCTTGTTAAAGGCAGACTGCCTACCTTTTGAAAACTTATTTTCAAAATGTTCAGCATTAAAAGGATTAGTATGCCTTTTACTTCAGCTTTAGACCCAGAGCCTGTTCTGTCAACAGGCTTGGTGTCCACAGCTGCAGTTTGGACATGTTTTCCTTTCTTTTGGTTGTGTGAATCAGCAGAGCACTTAGCAAGCTGATTTGATGGAGAACCCATTCCATCAGGAGCTTTTGAGTTAGGTTCACACGAGCTGTCAGTGTTTTGAGGCCTGACAAACCTGTTTGTTGAGATTAATTTTCCATTCAATTTTTGAATAAAAGTGCTTGGAAGCTCACCAAGAGTGGACAAGTCTTCTTTCAGATTGTTAACCTCAACAATGGAAGCTGCTATGTCAAGATCCTCTCCAAGATAGGCTTGGGTTTGTGCAAGGATTTGCTGACTTATGCAATGGCTGACTTTTTGTGCAGATTGGCACCAAGAGTCAACTATCTTTTGAAGCTTAGCATGTTTTATATCTGTTTCTCTCTTTTCTTCCAGTAAAATAGTGTTGATGTGTTTTAATTCATCAAGCTTAGTTTCCAACTTATGGAAACTGTCCAGTTTATTGGATTTTGTTTCAAGGTCAGCTTTAAGCTTAAAGATTTCAGATACTAAAACAGTATGCTTCTCAACAGTAGCTTTCAGATCAACAAGCATGTATTCAAACATTTTAACTTTTTCTTCAGAACTGTAATCCATAAAATTTTATACCTTATACATCATTGTAGGGTTCCAGTTATCCAAGCCGCTGAAGGCTTCGGCTTCAGCCAGGTCCTGTTTGAAGTTGCTTGTTGATGGGACATCAGTATTGGCCATTAGACATTGATTGTCTTCTTCATCTGAAGATGAATCAGACTCTTCCCAATCACAAGTCTCTGCCATGAGTCCCTTTTGTCGGTTGGAAACCACTAAGTTTTCCAACTTCCTTAGCTTAGCCATGGCCATAAGGTACTTAGCCCTATAGCCATCATCCCTGTTTGTCTTGTGTGGTTTAGATGACTGACCAACAGCTTTTGACACACAGTTAGCAGCTATATGGCTATTTTTGCCACATTTGAAGCACTCAGCTTTGGTCTTGTCAAATGCCCTCTTTTTGACAGCATTTGAACTTCCCTGCAGCATGTTTCTTCAAAACCTTTTCTTGTTGAACCTTTTGACAAGCATGGCTATCATTTGCTCATCATCTAGTTCAGCAAGCTCTGCATCGTCTTCCTCATCTGACATTTCCTCCTTATCATCAGCCTGTTGATCAGGTTGAGTGAACACATCACCCACCTGATTTCCAGGATGTCTCACACTGGCCACAAAGGTTGCACCTCTCTTAGACATTTCCAAGGCATTTCTCTTCTGTTGCCTTGACTGCTCATCATTCAGTAAGGATCCATACAAGTTAACAAGATCCATACTTCTGATGTTACCTGAATTTTTTAAAATTGTAGAAAAATAATTCCATTCTTCAGGCAAGATGTCTAAGAATTTATTCACCAGAGTCAGGTTGTCCTTAGTGATCCCAACAGCTTTGAGATCATTAACAAGAGCAGTAAACCTGGTGTAGGTTTCTGTGAGAGTCTCCTTTGGTTTTGTAAAGAAGAGTTCATACTGTCTAACAAGATTGTTAATCCTGTTGTCCAGTGTGATTGTGGGTCCATCATAGACGGTACACAAAGTATCCCACATCCTTTGCAGTCTTCATCTTCTCAACCTGTTTGAACACATCATCAGGCACTGAGATAACCAGGTTAATCCTGGCCTTTGCATCTAGAGCCACCAGTCTTTTTTCTTCATCAGACCATTGAGCTTTAGCTTTCCCAAAGGTTCTGATTTCAGGAGCAGCTCCTTCAACCGCTGGAGTTATGGTTGTAACAGAGGTTGGCACATAGGGACCCTCCATTACAATCTCTGGTAGTTGTATATCTAGATTCTCTAAGTAAAGCATCATTCTGCACTTCCAACCAGAGAAGTTCTGATGATTGAACTTTAGAGGTTTGCCCATTGAACCATCGTCAAAGTATGAGAAAATTGCAGCACTGTTGTCCATGGAAACTTTGGGAGAATGAGAGATATAGAATGACACACACTCTAAACTGCTCTGATACCAGTTGTAGGTCCCGAAAGGTATCCCAAGTATATAGCATTAAGCTGTAGAGGGGGGGTGAACACAGCAATTTAAAAACTACACACAGTTTTCTCAATGTTTGTATGTATATCAACAAATGTTAATTACAAACGAGCTTGAATGCGGAAAGGTTCAAGCTGAGATGACAGATACAACAGTATGTTTAACTAGTCTAAGATAGACTCAAACTAGGTACAATGAATACACTCACTAAGAATCACTCACTGTGTTTACAAGACTCAGAGGAACAGCTTGGATAAGAACAGCTTAGACACAAAGCACTGTTTTATCCAAGCAAACTTGCATGCATGAAAGACACACTTGAATGCACGTTCACTCTTGGGTTCAGCACTTAGCTATTTTTGGCTTATTCTTTCAATCCTTAGAAGTTTCTTTTTATACTCACTCAGAGGATCTAAGTGAAGCTTCTTCATTGGACGAAAGGAAAAAGGGAAAGTCTTGTTGAAAAAACAACATAAACTTTTCTGCACATTCTGAAAAGCAGACTTGTCTTCATGTGGGCAGAACTTTTATCTTTTCACTTTGTCTACTGTTGCATTAGCTTTAACTAAATAAGGAATGTCAACTTTGCGTCTTTCCTCCTTTGTTAAGGCCTATTTTGATATAAAAAAAGTCTGTCACCCTTTTTCAAATATCCTTTGTCATCATGTAACAGAACAGCGTGGGCAGGCTGAGCAGTTCTGTTTTCCACTTTGTCTTCGACTTTGTAAATTGATCTTTTAGCCAAAAACAATACACGAGAACTTGGAAACATATTCCAAAGAGTGTTTAGCCTGTTCACAAAGAACAGGTTCTATTCACAAAGAACAGAACACTTGTAAACTGCCCAAACTGCTCACCAGTGTAAAGCAGCGTAGACAGTTTATGTCCAGCCTGTTCAGCAGAATGAACAGCTTGGAGAAACTGTCTTTGTTGCAACGAATGCAACACATAGAACAGCTTTGGCTGATATTGCAAATCACTTAATAGGTTTCAATAAGGCATAAACAGGCCTTAAATTATACCTTTCAAGTGCATGAACAGGTTTGATTAAGAATCTCCCCCTCAGATGCAGAACAGGTTTGACTGAGGCCTTTTTGTGCCTAACACATACTTAGAATATTTCCCAACAATCTCCCCCTAACTTAAATTCTTTACACTTGACTTTAAGTTTCTATACAAATAAGGAAATAAAACAAAGTAAAACTGTTATCTACAAACTAAGGCATCCAAAAACTTACAATTGTGAAAGTTATCGATTACCTGCCTTCAAAAATTCTCTTTTCATCTCTTCTCTGTCACAGTATGTCTTTACTGAGCTCATCTGTACCAACCATGCCCTTGGAAGATCAAAAAACTCAAAATTGAAGAACATGTTGGATCCATTTGCAAATCTGAGTCTGTATGTCTTTGATTTTACATACAGATCAACCTGTGCAATCTTCATCTCCTTGGCATCTTCTATATCTTTTCTTATTGCATCTGGATCAAAAATGCTTTTTAGATCTTTTATAGCCTGCTTGACCTATGGAAGTGAAGACCTGACTTGACTTACAGATCCAACATGATGCATTCTGGTAAGCTCATCTCTGGTCATCCCTTGAACTATGTGCATTATACTCTTATATTCTTCCTCAGGACCAGCTTCTCTTCTTACTACAAAATGATATTTTAAGTCAATGTCATTCATTGACTTAGCATACCAGTATGTAATGGGAGGTTTTGAGAAGTCATGCTGGTCGAGGGTCTTTTCAATCTCCATTACCTTCTGAAATTGATGTTCAAACAGCACCTTTTTCACCTGATCAAGCTTTCCTTGAGAGATTGCTTCTGATTGAGGATTAGTAGCAACAGCTTGAACAGGTGGAGCTGGTTCACTGGCACCAGCTTGACTTGGTTCCTTCTGGCTTTGGACTTGATTGGAGACTTTGGCTATTTTTCATTTTTCCATCTCCTTATCATGAATTTCTTGCAGCCTCTCTGTATTCATTGACTGAGCCATCTTCTTTGAAATCCCAACTGAATAGGCAAAGTTGATCAAAAACTTTATGTGCTCAGCCTTTGAATGCCCTGTTAGCATTTTCCTTATCCTCTCATTCTGTTTAACCACAAACCCTCTTAGGTAATCACCTAAGGTTTCATCATCTTGCATTGGGGCATGGGTTTGCTGGTCCATAAGTTCATCCCGTTCCGCTGCTAACTGTCTGGCAAATTCAGCATCATGAGCAACCTGGGCCTCTCTAGAAGAAAATTCGTGCTTTGGAGATTCTATGAGAATGCCCTTGCCTTTATCCTTGGTTGCAGAAGTTGTAGCTTGGACTTTACTGACAGGAGCTTCACTGGCTTCTCGGATAACAACTCCTGTTGTTCTTATGGGAGCAGCTTAAGTTTCTAGGCTAATAGCTTGAGTAGCTGTTGGGACTGTTAGCCTAGAATCTTGGACTGTTGGAGAAGGAGTTGGAGCTACTTGGACTGAACTAGGGATCTCCTGATTCTCCCCCTTTTTGGATGCATTGGTTTGATCAGGAGGACCTATAGCCTTTGCCATTAGGGTTCGAATCACCTCTCAAATTGAATGATCTTATTTCCACAGAGTGTGAACCCCTTATGAAGATAATCCATTCTCTGAATCTGAGCAGCTTCTGTCTGTTGAAGTGAAATGATTTGTGCCCCCTGTGCAGCAATAATGGACTGATAGTATTCCAACATTGCTACAACAGGTTTCAGCTGAGGATCCGTCAAAAGCATAAGTTGCAGACTAGCCTCAAGATCAGCAAAAGAGTGTGGTCCTTTTGATCTATCACTGGTAGGAATTCCAGAAGTAGAAACCTCTGAGCCCCTCTGTTCTTGGTTCTGGGGACTTCCAGAAGGTGCTTGCACGCCCTCTGTTGCCATGGGTGTGGTCTTAATGATGTTGACACTGTCCTGTGCCTCTTGTGCAGAAGCAGCAGTAGTGTCAGCCACAGAACCCATATGGACATCCTCTGTTGGGATGTCCACCTCCAAATTGAGGATGGGAGTGTCCTCAGTGGGTGCCCTTTGGATATTCTGTGAAGGGTGTCCTCCTGCACATGGACATTTGGCTCTTGTATTTGCGCAGAGGAGGAAGGAGCTCCTGAAACCCTTTTTCTTTTGTATAGTATATGTGGGGATGTGGGTTTGATAGAAGGATCAGAAGGAGTGTTTGTATCATGAGGAGTGGGTTGGGCTCCTTGGGGTGAAGCAGTGATGTTAGGTTGAGCCTGCTCAGGACCCTCTCCTCTGTTTAGGGGATTGATGCCCAACATTGCAGAAGGCAATGGGACATCTACACTCAAAAAATTGGCACTTGATTTTAAAAGACGTTTTATTGTAGGTAAAGAGTGCCTATGGGAAACATGAATACTTTTATGTACATTGAAATTACTGCAAGTTCTTGCAATAATTTCAGCCAAAAATCTAGGATACATCAAAAATTTCTCATACTTTAGGGCATGATGCCTTTGTTGGAATTAGTGTCCAAGTCACAATTATTTGTAAACATATTGTTATCAGGCTGGATCCTTTTTGGGTGCATGCAATGAATTGTAAAGAGAAGATGATTAACTTAAATATATAATGTTAATTAGTTTGTTAATTCGTTTTTTGATAATTATTTAATTTTTAAAATAGTTTTTAAATATTAAATTAATTGTCTAAATTTTGAAAATTGTTTTTCATATTTATCTTCAGATTTTCGGATTTTTAAAAGGTTTTAAATTGATAAATCTGAAGTATTAAATAAATTATTATTTTATTAATTTAGGATTTTATTAATTTAATTAAGGGTTTGATTTTTGGGGTTTAGATAAACATGCCTTAGAGATGAGCTTGATTTTCTAGGTTTATCCTAAATCCTATTTATCTAGAAATTACCTTAATTTAAATTAAGTATTTATCCTAAAGGTTTTAGAATATCATAATTTATTAAGATAAACTTGTATTATCCTAGGTTTAAATTTTGAGGATTTATATGGTTATATATATAGGTTTCAGATTTAATATATATATTTAATAATTAAATGTTTCTTATTTTATTTAAATATTGAAACCGAAATACATATAAAATATAAATATTAATTTAAACCCTAATATTCTAAATTGTATAAAATATACCCTGATTTTTAAAATGTTTAAAATAGACCCTTTAATTTTAAAAGTTTAAAATTAAACCCCTAGATTTAAAAGAAATTTATATATGTATTATTGATTATATATATATATATATATATATATATATATATATATATATATATATATATATATATATATATATATATATATATATATATATATATATATATATATATATATATTTAATAATTAAATGTTTCTTATTTTATTTAATATTGAAACCTAAATATATATATATAAAATATAAATATTAATTTAAACCCTAATATTTAAATTGTTTAAAATATACCCTGAATTTTAAAATGTTTAAAATAGACCCTTTAATTTTAAAAGTTTAAAATTAAACCCCTAAGATTTAAAAGAAATATATATATGTATTATTGATTATGTATATATATCATTTAAATCTAATTACATCGTCAGTCAATTGATAAATCGGCTCACCCATAGTGAACAAACTATAAACGAGGTATAAGGCGGGTCGCTCTGCTTCCCTAAAGGAGTAGGTTTTTAACAGCTTCGCGCTGACCTACCTCCTCCGCTTCGCTGTGCGTTCAATGGAGCTACCGAGGACTTTTGATAGGATGGTGTCCAGATTAAAAGTATAATCTAAAGTACTAAAACAAAAATCCCGTTTTAGATATATCAAAAGTGAATTAGTATGCAAATCCATGAAAAATGCACATCTCCTATATGCACTGTTAGTGGAGCGTGTGTATTGACCGGCACACTAATGAGAGACATATTAGGAGGTGATGTAGGATTCGCGATTCCCGGACTGATCCGTGCCGGGTCTTACGCAGTTTTGCATGGTTAGATTCACCATCTTGTCCGTGATCCTCGGCAACCCAGTCACGGATAGTAGTTGAGCATAACCGAGATTAACATGCCATTGATAAGATTCAATGAATCTCAAAAGATCTAGGAATTTCATAGAGATTGAAATCGACAAGAGTTTGTCCACCTAAAATAAATTCGTGGCGTGATTACGGCGACCCTTTTCATAAAACGAATCGAAAATATGGATCCTAGCCTTAATTCAAATTGGGTAAATTGTTTAAGGAATACTTCATACTAACTAAAAGTTTATCTCACAGATGTCTACTTCTACTGGTACTCCCACTCCTGCTTCCAACCACACATCCAACTTCTCACTCCTTTCCATTCTGGGTAGGGAAAAACTATCCGGTCCGAACTATGTGGACTGGATGAGAAACCTCAGGTTGATGCTGAGGTACGAGAACAAGGAGTATGTTCTCGATGAACAAATTCCCACACTCAATGAGAATCCCACCCAGGAGGAAATGGACGCTCACCAGAAACATTACGATGATGCAAACAAAGTGTCCTGCATCATGGCGTCATCCATGGTTCCTGAGCTTGCTAAAGCCTTTGAGAATACATGGGCCTTTGCGATGAATCAGCAGCTGCGAGAGATGTTTGAGGCTAAGGCGAGCAAAGAGCGCCTTGATGTGGTAAGATCCCTCATGGCCTGCAAACCAAAACCTGGAACATCTATCTGCACTTTCGTCCTTGAGATGAAGGGGTACTTCGACCGGCTGGAGGCTCAATATGGTGCTTGACTTTGAGTTCTCCACCAATATCATTCTTTCTGGACTGCCCACCATCTATAATCAGTTCGTACTCTCCTATCAGATGAACATGAATCAGAAGGAGACGTCAATTATGGAACTGCATAATCTGCTCCGAACCGCTGAACAGGGCATCAAGAAAGATGAGACCCCTATGGCCCCTGTGCTTACTGTCGGTAAGGCCTAAAAGAAACGGAAGTCGACCTGGAAGGCCCCAAAAGGAAAGTCCAAGAAAGGGTCTCAAGGGAGAACAGAGTCCGGTATTGTGCCTACTAAAGATCCGAAGGAAGCAGTATGCTTTTACTGCAATGGCAAGGGGCACTGGAAGCGAAGCTGCCCATCATATCTGAAGGACCATAAAGACGGCAAAGTCGAAAAGGCCAGCACCTCAGGTATGTTCATGATCGAACTCCATAACACTTCTATCTGTAACTCATGGGTTCTTGATAAAGGATGTGGTACTCACATTTGCTATGTATTGCAGGGACTAAGGGAAAGTAGAAGCTTGAAGCATGGGGAGCTCAACCTAATCATGGGTGATCGAAAGATCACGCCTGTGAAGAAAGTCGGAAGGTTCCAGCTCGTGCTTAGATCAATTGTTGAGATTAGCTTAAATAATTGCTGTTATTCACCCGATATGAATCAGAACATCATTTCTTTGTATGCCTTGTATAAGGATGGATACAATTTCTGCTTTGATAATAGTAATGGAAGTATTTTGGTTTATTTGAATGATGTTTTTATATTCAAAGCTTGTCCTTATAATGGCATATATGAAACTGTTGAGTGTGATAACAACCTATTAATTAATATTGATTCTAACGAAATTGATAAGTCCAAATTGTGGCACTGTCACCTTGGGCACATTAACAATAAACGCATCGCCCAACTCCAAAAGGATGGAGTGTTGGAATCATTCGACCTAAAATCGGATGATGTATGCGAATCTTGTTTACTAGGCAAGATGATAAAATCACCATTCACAGGATCGTGTGAAAGAGGTGAAGGACTATTGGATTTGGTCCACACAGATGTATGTGGGCCATTCCGATGTGCTACAAAAGGGGAAAATCGGTATTATGTCACCTTTACAGATGACTATAGTAAATTTGGATTTGTTTATTTAATTAAACATAAGTCCGACACTTTTGAGACATTCAAAAGATATCAAAGTGAAGTAGAGAATCAACTGGGCAGAAATATAAAGGTTCTCCGCTCCGACAGGGGAGGAGAGTACCTTAGTATCGAGTTTCTCGATCATCTTAGAAGCTGTGGAATAGTTTCCCGGTTAACACCTCCTAGAACACCACAACTCAACGGAGTTGCGGAGAGGAGAAACAGGACCTTGTTAGACATGGTCCGATCTATGATGAGTAGAGCAACACTTCCAGTAAGTTTCTGGGGTTATGCATTAGAAACTGCGGCACATATTCTAAATCTAGTACCCACCAAGAAAGTTTCAAAGACACCTTACGAGATGTGGAAGGGAAAGCGTCCTTCCCTTGGTCACATCAAGATCTGGGGTTGTGAAGTCTTCGTTGGACGAGAGACCTCTGACAAACTCAGTCAAAGATCTGAAAAGTGTCTATTCGTCGGTTACCCACAAGAGTCATTTGGATATCTATTTTACAAACCATGTGAAAACGTAGTGTTTGTATCTCGAAGAGGAGTGTTCCTCGAGAAGGAGATAATATCTAAAGAGGACAGTGGGAGTAAGATCGATCTTGATGAGATTCAAGATACTACCGATGAAGAACCAACTGGAAACACTGACCATCAACATGAGGCTGAGATGCCTGTTGAACCCAATGACATATCCTTACCTTTGCGCAGATCCGGTAGAGTTAGCAATCCTCCTGAGTTCTACTATGGTTTCCATATTGAACAGGATGATATGATTAGTGATAGTACACTAGTCGATTTAGATGAACCATTTAACTACCGGGAAGTGATGGCAGGCCCTGAGGCAGCCAAATGGAAGGAAGCTATGGATAGCGAGATTGAATCCATGTATGGTAACCAAGTTTGGAACTTGGTTGATCCCACACCCAGTCTAAAGACGGTGGGTTGTAAGTGGATATTCAAGAAGAAAACGGATATGAACGGGAAAGTACACACTTACAAAGCTAGGCTGGTGGCAAAGGGCTATACTCAAACCTACGAGATTGACTATGAGGAAACCTTTTCACTGGTAGCTAAGACTAAATCCATAAGGATAGTTCTGGCCATAGCTGCGTTTCATGACTATGAAATCTGGCAGATGGATGTCAAAACCGCATTCCTTACCGGGAAATTGACAGATGATGTGTTTATGACACAACCTGAAGGTTTTGTAGACACCAAGTATCCTAAGAAAGTGTGTATGCTTCAGAAGTCCATTTATAGACTTAAGCAAGCTTCTCGAAGCTAGAATCTTTGCTTTCATGAGAAAATCACAGAGTTTGGATTTTTTAGAAGCGAAGATGAGTCCTGCATATATGTCAAGGTCAGTGAGAGCACTGTAGTCTTCCTGGTATTATATGTCGATGACATATTACTTATAGGAAACGACATCCCAACATTACAGAGTGTAAAAGATTGGTTGGGAAGATGTTTCGCTATGAAGGATCTTGGAGATGCAGCTTTTATTCTGGTTATAAAGTTTTATAGAGATAGAACGAGACATCTAATTGGACTAAGCCAGGATACGTACTTGAACAAAATACTGAAAAGGTTCAGTATGGAGAAGTCTAAGAAGGGGAACCTTCCATTTGCTCATGGCATAAAGATTAGTAAAGACATGAGCCCGAAGACACAGGAGGAACGATACAGAATGAGTCGAGTTCCATATGCTTCGGCCATAAGATCTATAATGTATTCCATGACATGTACGAGGCCTGATGTCTCATTTGCTTTAATCATGGTGAGTTGACATCAGCAAGACCCTGGTGAAGGTCATTGGATGGCGGTCAAGAATATTCTTAAGTATTTAAGAAATACTAAAGACAGGTTCTTGGTTTACGGTGGACAGGATGAACTCAAAGTAACCGGTTATTGCGATGCGAGTTTCCAAACGGATAGAGATGACTGTCGGTCACAATCTGGTTGGGTGTTCTTATTGAACGGGGGAGCCGTGACGTGGAAGAGTTCGAAGCAGGAAACCGTGGCAGACTCTACCTGCGAGTCAGAATATATTGCGGCCTCAGAAGCCTCAAAGGAAGCCATCTGGTTGAAGAATTTCATTGGAGATCTTGGAGTTGTCCCAACGGTTCAAGACCCCATCGAAATATTCTGCGACAACGAAAGTGTTGTTTCGTTGACTAAAGAACCCAAGGATCATGGAAAGTCCAAGCATATTGATCGGAAGTACCACTTTGTTCGTAGCAAGGTTGAAGAAGGACATGTGCTTGTGAAAAGAGTGCGATCAGAGGAGAATCCAGCTGATCCGTTCACAAAGCCACTTTCTCAACCGAAACACTATAGTCATGCTGTTAGCATAGGATTACGAGATAATTTTAGTAGTTAGTTTTGAATTTTAAACATTGTAACAACGATTTGAAATTGTAATGGATTTGGTGATTAAATAATGGAGATTTATTTATTTGCAAAGTGCTGCCATCTTCTATTAATTTATCGTTGTGTTTCCTTTTGCATGTTTAGAACCAACTCCAAAAGTAATTAATTTTATTCAAATACCTCAGTCGTTCGTACTACCGGGAGTTAGTATTGAATAAAGACTGTCATGGAATGTTAGTAGACTGTCAAGAGTTTGACATAGCATAAAGATTGCTGCAACATTGATGGGTACTTAATGGAGATTTAAGTATAGGGCACTCGCCCTTGGAAAGATACTTCATGGATCAAATCATAAGTATTTCCAAGATGATAAAATCCTCTATTCTTCAGACGGAGATACATTGAAGTTGCGGTTTTCTAGTCCGTCATACCCTAGTGCATTCAAACGCTGTGCGTAACTGCCAGTTATAACGGATGTATCTAGTTACGATGTTATTAGTTAGCTAGCGCTGTGTATGCGAAGTTTATTCGTTCCTTTTGCCTATATGGAAAAGCGATATCTATGGGCCCTCTGATGATTAAACATTGACTCTAGAGTGTCGGGCCCGACCGAGACAAAATTGAAGTGTTCAATTAATAAGTCTCATATAGTCATATTAATCGGAAATCAGAAACATAATTTTGAAACCAAAGATTGATTATAATCCATGTCTTAGTTTCATACGATATCAGAGAACGAAGGAATAGTTGATCCCTTATCTAAAGGATTAGCTCTGATATGATTCAGAGTTCGGCAGCTGTATCGAGTAGCTAGGAAGGCTGGTAATAGAATGTGTTTAGACAAATAGTTGCCAACTTGTCCAAGTGGGAGACTGTTGGAATTAGTGTCCAAGTCACAATTATTTGTAAACATATTGTTATCAGGCTGGATCCTTTTGGGGTGCATGCAATGAATTGTAAAGAGAAGATGATTAACTTAAATATATAATGTTAATTAGTTTGTTAATTTATTATGTTTAATAAATTAATTAGAAACTAAATAATTGATTATATTTGATTGATGGGTTAGTTTGTTAATTTATCAATAGTTAATAAATTAACCGGAAGCTAATAGAATTAATTGAGGAAGTACATGGGCTAAACTGCAATTAGTTGATAGTCAACAGGGCACCCCCTAAACCTTAATAGGGGGGCCGGCCACAAATCCATCCCACATGGATTTGGGATAAAAAATTTATAGGTTTCTAAAACCTATAAATAGGCAGCCCCTCCCTGCTTCTTTCCACGCTCATTCAATTCTAAGTTCTCTAACGATCACAAAGGATAGCAGTTTTTGGGACTCTGAGATCTGAGCTTAGAAAAGTTATAATTATCTTTTATTTTGTTCATTGGGTGTGAACAACTAGAGGCGATCTTGCTTTAGACGCTTGTTGCTCGATTCAGAGGTTGTTCGTGCAATCGTTCTTCGTGGAGAAAATTGTGAATTTTCTCAAGGTTAGTTTTTCTTATTCATCTCTTTATTTTAATAATTAGTTGCTTAGCTTGTTTGGTTAGATCCTTAAGTTTTTATATTCTTGCATAGTTAGGTTATTTAATTTTCCGCAAAGTTTTAATTTAACCTAGCAAGGGTATAGGAAACCCAACAGCCTTAACATACCCTGAAAAATCATATTGGAAAAATTGAACTGTTGGCCTGTAGATAAACACACTAAGGCAGTGGCTATGTTTGAAGAAAATTCTGACCAACCATTTCTTTTAGGGCTAATACATTGCTGGATATTATGAACAAGATATTTCCACTTAGGGGCAAATTGGTTTTAAAGAAAGTATGAGAATCAGTAGGGCCCCTATACCCTATAGCAAAAAGGCCTTCATGTAAGGCAGTAAGAGAAAGATCGGTTATACATGTGGCATCTTGAAGATGCAAGTGTTGACGTATGAGATCCTCAGTGATGGTGACAGTGGTTCCATCGATCTTGGATGTCAAAGAAGTGACTCCATTAATGGTTTGGACAGAGGCATGTTTCCAAATTTGCTCTATATGAGATATGTAGATTGTGGGGTTTATGGTGAAAACATGATGAATGTTGGAACTTCGAAGGAAGTCCATCATGTCATGGAATGGTTGAAGGTCAGAGTGTTTGAGAGAATATGGAAGACAGTTATGTTAACTCCATTGACGAGCAAACGGTGATTTAGGGTTTCAAAGAAGTGTGTTGGAATCGCTCAGAGAGAAGAGAAAGGTCGTGGAAGATATTTTGCAACTGGTAGTTACAATTGAACGAGACTGGAACCTTTAAATGTTTCGAAAATATCTAATCTCGCGCACACACTTATGGAAGTTCTTTGACAGATCAAGTGAAACAACTAACAATCCAAGAAAATAAACTAGCAGCTTGAGAAAAGACTCAAGCTGTTAGTTGAAAAGTGAGCATATTTGAATGAAACAGTGTCTCCCCCTTAACCAAGCATATGAAATAGATATATTTTTCATAAAATAAGAAGGAATGATGAAAAACAAATTAATCCATATTAACCATGCCGATATTTGATACAAGGAAGGTGAATCTTCCTACATCAAATGGTTTTGTAAATAGTTCAGCTAACTGATCATCAATATGAATTTTGGTAACTTGGATTAATTTCTTCTCATTACAGTCTTTTATAAAATGAAATATGATGTTTATATGCTTGGTTTTGGGAAATTTCACTGGATTTTGTACAATACTTATTGCACTTGAGTTGTCAATGTAAATAGGATTGGATGGGAAATTCATACCATAGTCTCACAGTTGATTCTGAATCCACATTACTTGGGAACAACAAGTAATGTAAGTGAGAGGTCACGGGTTCGACTCCCGTCGGAGGCAAGTTGAAATTTAGGTGGAGAAGCAAGTCTTGGGGTAAAGGAGTAGTTTAGGAGTAGGAGTAGGAGTACATTGAAACCTGGCACAAACACAAACAAAAAACATTATATCAGGTCTAGAAGATGTGAGATACATAAGTGAACCTATCAAGGATCTGTATAGGTGAATGTCCACATCTACTCCATCTTTGTCTGCATCAAGCTGCTTGTGAGTGTCCATTGGGGTACTTGCAACTTTGGTATCTTTGTAACAAACTTTTCCAGTATGTCTTTAACATACTTTGATTGACTTATAAAAAGCCCTGTAGGCTTCTGCTTGACCTGCAATCCTAGAAAGAAGAAGAGTTCCCCATTTGAACTCATTTGAAACTTTTTGTGCATCAATGCCTCAAACTCTTTGCACAGACTGTCATTGGTTGACCCAAAGAAAATATCATCAACATAGATTTGAACAAGCAGAATTTCAGATTTGATGAACTTTGTGAACAATGTTTTGTCCAGAGTACCTCTCTTGAATCCATTCTGTAGAAGGTATGATGACAGAGTGTCATACCAGCTCTAGGGGCTTGGTGGAGTCCATAGAGGCCTTTGTCCAATTTGTAGACTCTGTCTGGATACTTATAGTACTCAAATCCAGGAGGTTGACACACATAGACCTCTTCTTCAATTGTGCCATACAGGAAAGCAGACTTCACATCCATTTGATACACTTTAAACCCCTTGAAGCTTGCAAAGGCTAGGAACAGTCTGATGGCTTCAATTCTTGCCGTGGAGCAAAGACATCATCATAATCTATTCCCTCTTCTTGAGTGTATCCCTGTGCTACCAATCTTGCTTTGTTCTTGATGACTATCCCTCTCTCGTCCTTCTTGTTTCTGAAAACCCATCTTGTACCAATTGCTCTCTTTCCTTTAGGAAGATCAACTAGAGTCCATACATTGGCACTCTCTTCAATGGTTTTAGACACACTGTTATATACCCTATAGGCTTTGCTTGGAGTGGAGTATCCTACAAAGAAACCTTCTTCAGCCTTCCTTTCAAACTTTCCTAAGTGAGTCTTAGTGTGAAGAATGGTGCATGAACATCCGAAGGACTTTAGAAAGGCTATTAAGGGGACTCTATGATGGAATAACTCATATGGAGTTTTCCCTTGTGATTGAACAACTTGAACCCTATTTAGAACATAACAAGCTGTGTTAATTGCCTCTGCCCAAAAGGTCATTGGCAGTTTGGAATCAGCTAGCATGGTTCTAGCAGCCTCAATTAAAGTTCTGTTCTTTCTTTCAGCTACACCATTTTGCTGTGGTGTTCTTGGTGCACTATATTGCCTAGCAATACCTTTAGACTCACAGAAACTATTTAGGATATGGTTTTTAAACTCAGTTCCATTGTCTGACCTTATCACCTTAACCTTTAAGTTGGATTGGTTTTCTATCTTAAGAATAAATGATTTAACAAGCTCAGCAGTTTCATCTTTAGACCTAAGAAAGTATACCCAAGAGAATCTGGTGAAGTCATCAACAATGACTAAACAGTAAGCTCTTTTATTCAAACTCAAAACAGATGTTGGATCAAATAGATCCATATGAATAAGATTAAGAGCATATGAGATTGAATTTACTTCTTTGGCTTTATGAGAAGTTTTGTGTTGCTTGCCTTTAAGGCATGTTACACAATGATCATCACAGATGAACTCCTTTTGTGGTAAACCTCTTAACAAATTATTTTTGACTAGAAAATTCATAGATTTGAAGTTCATGTGACACATCCTTCTGTGCCAAAGAGAAGACTCATTAGATGATGCTTTGGATATCAAACAGCTTAAAGTACTTGATTTGGATAAAAGATGTGTGTCCAAACAATAGACATTGTCCTTTCTTGGTGTTCTAAGTAAAACAAGATTTTCAGGTATTTTAAAATCTTTTGAAAGAACAATGCACTCAGAATCTATGAATACAATAATGTTTTGTTTATCATAGATTTGAGACACACTTAAGAGATTGTACTTCAGCTGTTCAACATATAAAACATCATTGAAAAGCATATTGCCTGCTTTGACAGTACCTTTACTGGCGACCTTACCTCCCTTGGAATTTCCTCCAAATGCAACAAAACCTCCTTAACATGGTTAAAATCTTGGATTTTTGTGATGATAATGGTCGACTCCTTCGAGTTTGTTCTTGGCCAGTTTCGAGTTTGTCACTAAACTCGAAAAGGTCAATAAACTCGAATGAGTGTTCATTCGAATCTGTTGTTCGAATTTGACAGTATATTTGAATTATTTAGTTAAAATTTTAATTAAACTTGTAGAAATTCATAAGTATTGGATTTTGTCCTTATACAAGTTCAAAATAAAACAAATTTGAATTTAAACAAGTTTATTTCTTTTTAATAATTCTAATATTTTATTTGCTATATTGTGCAGACATCGCGGACAGAATTTTTGTTCCAAAGCATAACATGGTCATTTCTCCTGACCATGCTATTCCAGAGGCGCAAGCCTTCCGCCAGATGGTGGATTTTTTTGGTGGAATCTAGGATTTCGTACGCGCTATCTCACAATATTCAAATTGTTATCCCGTACGTGCGTAAGTTTTATGATCATCTGCAAATGGATTGTACTGTCACTCCGACAGTTTTAAGGACAAGGATTGCTGGGAATCCTTTGGTATTTTCAGCTGACATGCTATGCCAAGTGCTACAGCTAGGCACTCAAGAGCAAGAGAACGGACCGATAGATTTCCCATTAGCCATTAGGCAAGCAGCTTTTGTGAGAATGGGATATAGTCTGGATGTCACGAAGTCGTCGTATATGAAAAGTGGGCTTATTGGTCAATGGAGATATCTAGCTCATGTCTTCATGGTGTGTTTTGCGGCAAAGAAGGCCGGTTTTGACTATATTGTGTCATAGATCCAGTCCGGGATGATTGCATTAGTCTACAATCAAAAGTTCAGCTTTTCGGAAATGTTCTTTTCTGAGTTCGTTCATCAAATAACAGCTCCAGAAAGAGAAAGATTTTTGTTATATCCACGCTTCGTGATGATGTTGGTCAGGCACTTCTTACCAAATCTACCACAGCTTAATGATATTCAGAGCGTTGCGGTCATCGACAAAAGAATATTTGCCGATTGTTCATCTCATCGAGGAAGGTTGGCTATTCCAGTAGAGGGACCATTGTTTGGTGCTGTGATCGATCATAATTTTGTAGTTCCTGAAGATGCCAACTGGGCAGGGGAGGTGGAGTTTCCACAGAAACAGCAACAGCATCCACAACAAGCGCGACCGCAACATCTAAGACCTCAACAACAACGAAGGAGGCAAAGGCCATCAGCGAGACAAATTCAGGCTGACGGGCCTTCTACAAGTCAACCTCAAGAGCCGGAAGAGGCTGGACCTTCAAGTGCACCATCTGAATCTAATCCGACATTTCAAACGTTGCAAGAAATTTGGGCAGCCGGTCCACATGCAAATGAGGAGATTACAGCTGAGCTTGTACGAGACATTTTTGAACCACCCGAAGGAGAAATTGACGTTCTCAGGGAAATCGATGAGTATCAACCTGAGACAGCAGGTGAAGACAAGTCAACGTCGGGTACCGAATCAAAGGATATGGAAGAAATCGAGGTTGATGCCCCAGA
This sequence comes from Centrapalus pauciflorus, assembly GCA_020465985.1. Taxonomy (NCBI): domain Eukaryota; kingdom Viridiplantae; phylum Streptophyta; class Magnoliopsida; order Asterales; family Asteraceae; genus Centrapalus; species Centrapalus pauciflorus. The sequence goes on from JAANYP010005917.1 coordinate 219,468, forward strand.
GACTGTAACTACAGATTCGTCCAATCAAATAGGGACATATGGATCACGTATATGGATCACATTTAGTTGTGACTAAAGAAGGAAGGAAAAGAGCTTCAGTGGAGTCAGATGACTCAGATTATGAAGAAGAGGAGGTAGTTCCTCTGGTACATAGACAAAGGGCCAAACGCCATTGGTTTATGCAAGGAGCTTCCTCGGCCTCTGCTTCTCAGCCAGAAATACCTCAAACTCCACCCGCTCAAACCACCATTCCACCACCACCACCACCTGTTCAACCATACATCCCCTCGCCAATCATTCCAATTCCCATACAATCCATACCAACCACATCATCCATCTTCATAGACAATCAGAGGTTTTCTGAGCTAAAAAGCAAAGTCGACTTCCAACAAGTCCAAATCTTTGGTCAGACCAAGGCTCTCAGTGAAATTCATGCTCATAATGCAAAAATAGACAATGAAAATGCTGAGTTGAAGAGATCAGTTGGAAAAATGGAAGAAGAAAATCTAGAGCTGAAGACCTTTGTCTCTGATCAAGCTGCAGAAACTCGATCAATGCGGTCCCTTATTGAGCAATTAGTGCAAAATCTAAAGGCTCAGGGGAGACAAGTTGTAGGGATCAGGAGGAGCTGCCAAGGGGTGATGATGATGACGGCAATGATCTCAGTGCACAAAAAGATAATGAGCCAGTAGATTTTTCTGCTACTCAGCATTCTGAGGTTCAGGGGGAGTCGAGCCAGTCGGGAGCTGCACGAGGTGAGGCTAGTTCCTCAAAAGTCACAGAGTCTGAGATACATGAAATGATTGAAGCGTTAATGGATATCGATGAAGACCCTCTAGACTTTGGTTTTGATTACGAGGACGAAATGGAAGATTTAGAAGAATGAGAATTTGATCCTGAAGACGTAACTGATTGGAAATCTGATGACGAGGTTTATGTTGATGAAGATGACGAAGCAAATGAAATCATTGTTCAACAAAACCTTATCACAGATACATATGTGACAGAAGGAAATAATGTGATTAACATAGAAGTAGTCAAAGTTGCTTTAAATGTTGATTCATCAAGTAAAGAGCCTGCCAGAGAGCTTACAAACGAAGAAAAAAGAAAATTGTGGTTCAGGGAAGAGCAAAAGGAGATGGAGCTGAAAAAGAAGATGCGTGTGTCGGGTGCTGGAGAGCTATCAGGAAATATTTTGAGCTGGTTCTTTGATCGAGAATTGCAGCTATTCATTATCAAACGAAAAAATGGTCTCCAGTATCTCAGAAGAACTCTGAAAGTATTCAATTCCTTGCCAAAGATTGATATAAAAGCGTTAGCATGGAAGGAGCTTATCAGCATCGGCGACGACCCTTATGCTGAAATAATCGCGATAATCATCAGAAAAAAGGGAGGTCTAGGAAGCTCGAGCGGCTCAATCCAGGGGTAGGTAAACGAGTAATGGACAATACTCGAATTGACCCTCTAACTGGTCGTCCGTGGATGAAAATTCAATACAAACCAGTTAGATGTCTGAAGAAGGTTCCTCTCAAGCCAATGCCACAGGACGTCATGAAGAATCTCAATTGGTGGTATGTGGAAAGTGAGACAAGAGAAGTAGTGATGGAGGACTTAGAAGAAAAAGTAATTCTTAGAGTCTACAATCCGCTACACCTAGTGAACCTTTCCAAAGATGACCTGCAGGTGCTTCACGCTCATAAAATCTCAAGCAACGCACATATGGAAAATGAGGCTAGAAAATATCAAAATATAGTTAATGTGTGTATTGTGAAAGGTTTGTATGCTGGCAACAGTTTATATAAACAAAGCTCTTAAACAAAATGTAAATAATTAGAAGCTATCGTCAAGGGGGAGTGAGTTGGTACACCCTGTGTGACGATAGCAGTCTAAGTAGTATTAGCATTTTGTATAAGTCATGTTAAAAAGTATTGAATTTTAACAAGTGTTTGATATATGTTTTTATATATGTTTGATAGTTATTGGTCGTATGTTTGAACTTGATTTAATGTATTACAAGAAGTTCAAACATAAAGTTCAAAGAAAAATTCAAACATAGGTTAAGGTAAAACATAAGTTCAAATATAGGTTTAATATGTGAAAGTCGAATTTAAAGTAAATTCGAATTCACAAGTAAATAGCATTCGAATTTATGGCAGATTCGAATGTGAACGGCAGATTCGAATGTGAATTATAGGGTAGATTCGAGAGTGTCAAGGGGACAAACTCGAATGGGCCTTGGGCCTGATTCGAGTTTGGCCCAAGGCATATTCGAATGAGCCTCTATAATTAGGGATTAACTCGAATCATTAAGGGACTTTTGCAGAATTCTTGTGAGATTAAGCAAAACGGCGATCTCAGGTTTATCAGTATTGTGAGTGTTATTTCGGAGAACATCATCTCGTAGGTGCGTTCGTCGTCGTCCATACAACGTTGTGATAGTCACCGTGTTCCGTGTGAGAGTTGTATCCGTCAGGCCGTTAACGAGGATTCCGCACTCGTTGACGGTGTCGCATCTAGATAGATCTTTGTAGTGCAAGACCTTACAACGTGTAAACCTATGAGCTCACCAACAATTTTGTTGACGTATTTTAGCGTGTATTTTCAGGAAATTAAGGCAAGTGCACCGCATCGGAAATATTTTCAAGCTTCCGTACTTTTGGAGTCGCATGCATTTTCAAACCACCGGAGATTTATTTGCATTATTTTGATTTATTTAATTATGCATCTAAATCTCTGTATCTTTCGAACTACTTACACCTTATGTTGATTATGAAAAACATTTCTATATTTCGAAGTTATATCGATGTATTTTTGAAAACGTCCATATAGTGGTCGTTCGTTATGATTATGGTTACGCTTCCGCGACGTCACGCTTCGTTGCCAACCGGGGTAACGTGGTGTGATAGATTGGTATCAGAGCCATAGTTATAGTGAACTAGGTTGCATTAGTACCCTAGACTATAACTGCACATAGTTTTACTGAATTTTTTTTAAATATCTTTTAAGTAACTAAAAGACTATAAATGGACCTTGATGGCAAAAAACATGTCAAACCAAGTTGTAATCATCTTGTCTGACTCTTAAGATGAGTATGCCCCATTAAGCCCGGAGGTCACAGAGGTGTTCGTAGAAGAGGACCCATCAGAAGAGAAAGACCAACTCTGAAGAAGAAGACCCAATGGAGGAATCCAAGTAAGAACCCATGGAGGAGGAACCCATGGAGTAAGACAAATCCAGAGACGATCCACCACCCCTAGTGGTCCCCTCTTAGATCCCGTATCACCCAGAGGTTCCATCATTCACACCATACCGCCCCCACCCCAATGGCCCAAAGATGCTATATACACCCCGCAAAAGAGTTTTCATGCCAAGACGGGAGTCTATCCCCGTACTGGCACCACAACCAAGTTCACCACCAAAACGACGAGCAAACGCCCGAAGATGGGGCTGGATGCCCGAGACCCTCCAAGAATGGAGGCGGGAGGAGGGAATCCCCTCCCACTTTGATATCGGAGGACCATCCTCACCCACCCAAGAACCCGCCGAACAGACCATACCACTCTTGGTAGCACGGTCTTCAAGGCACGATCTCCAACATCGGTTGCTTAACCAAGATATCGGAGAAATGACCGCTCGTTTAAAGAGGGAGGAGTTACAAAACTCCAACCTATACTGGGCCAACCAGCACGCCCTCGCCATCCAACAGGACGGACTAGATGAGCTTCGGCAATGATTAGCCGAGGGCGAGGCCCGTAATGAGGAGCTCACACAGGGCCTCAATGCTTTGGAAAAGGGAGAGACCCCCGTTCACTCCCGTACCTAATACCCCCCCCCCCTCTATCTTTGTAATGTTAGGAAATTATTATGTAATAATGTAGGACTACAAATTTTCGGGTAATAACCCGCCCCAATGTAAGAAAATTATTAATGATTAATGGAAATTGCAAGTTATTTATGATTCTGTGTTTGATGATTATAGAACTGTGCCTTAAGAAAAATGTAAATCTTTAAGACTCAACTTCTTACACTATGCTCTTTTCTTTAACCTTTAAGATAATTCCGCCAAAGAGAGCTATGAACACCGCCGAGATAGAAAACTGGTCGCACAACGAGTGGCAGCAGCTATAGCCACCTATGAAACTAACAGAAACAGCACCGCAAACGGCGACGGAGGGGCTAGTTGCACCACTGGAGGATCTGATTCAAACCAGAAGGGGTGTGGAATCAATTGATTTTTTAAGCTGTAAGCCTCGATACTTCAACGGAACTGAAGGTGTTGTCGGGCTAGTTCATTGGTTCGAGAAACTGGAGTCTGTGTTTCGCGTCAGTGGTTGCATCGAGGATGAGAAGGTCAAGTTTGCCACATACACTCTTCAAGATGGTGCCTTGACATGGTGGATATCCTATGCCCAGTCTGTGTGAATTGATATAGCTTACCAACTCGCTCGGACCGAGTTAAAGTAAATGATGACCGATGAGTATTGCCCGAGAAATGAGCTACAAAAGATGGAGTCAGAGTTATGGAATCTGGCTAGGAAAGGAACGGATGTAGCAGGGTACACCAATCGTTTCCATGAACTGAGTCTACTATGCCCCCAAATAGTCACTCTAGAATAGAAGCGTATTGAGCGCTACATTTGGGGACTCGCCCCCCAAATCCAAGGAAATGTTACCGCTTCCAACCCAACTACTATCCAGAGCGCCATTCGAATGGCGAATAATTTATGGACCAAGTGGCCCGAAGGAACGAGGCCAAAGCTGGGGAGAACAAGAGGAAATGGGAAGACAGATCACGGAAAAGTTCGGGTTCACAGACCAAAAGGCTCAACACCATCAAAGCCTTTGTTGCCGGAACTTAGTCTAGAAAGGGCTATACCGGCACAAAACCCTGTTGTAACCAATGCACCTACCACCATGTAGGTCCCTGCCCAACCCCTTGCGGGAAGTGTAAGAAGCTTGGTCACCTGAACCAATACTGCAGGTTCAACGCCAACGGAGGCAGCAGCGGCACACAAAGGAGCTGCTTCGAATGTGGGAACACTGGGCATTTCAAGAAGGATTGCCCCAAGAAAAGGAACAATGATGGAACTCAAGGAAGAGCCTTTGTATTGGGAGCAGGCGACGCTCGTAAGGATCCCAACGTAGTGACGGGTACATTTCTTCTTAATGATATGTATGCTTATGTGCTATTTGATACTGGGGCTAATAAAAGTTTTATATCTGCTAAGTTTAGTGAACAACTGAATGCCACTTTTTCCCCATTAGTCAATGCTTATGCCGTAGAATTAGCGGACGGAAAATTGATTAAAGCAAATAGCATAATTAAGGAGTGCGCACTAAAATTGGCAGATCATTCCTTTAAGATAAACTTGATGACTATTGAACTCGGAAGCTTCTATGTAGTTATTGGTATGGATTGGTTGTCAGACAACCATGCCGAAATCTTATATGGTAAGAAAGTTGTAAGAATACCACTTAAGAAAAAGAAAGTCCTCACAGTCCAAGGAGAAAGAAAGAATCGCCAGTTGAACGTCATCTCTGGTCTAAGAACGCTGAAATGCCTTCGATGTGGTTGTCAAGCAGTGTTGGTTCAGCTAGTGGAAAAGGAGTCGAAGGCGAAGCGACTCGAAGAGATTCCGGTAGTTCGTGACTACTCAAAAGTCTTTCCTGAAGACTTGCCTGGACTTCCACCAATTAGGCAAGTAGAATTTCATATTGACTTGGTGTCTGAAGCTGCACCTGTCGCACGACCACCCTATCGATTGACACCGTCAGAGATGCAAGAATTATCCAATCAGTTGCAAGAACTGTTGGAGAAAGGATTCATCCGACCAAGCTCCTCACCTTGGGGAGCTCCGGTCTTATTTGTCAAAAAGAAGGAGGGATCCTTTAGGATGTGCATCGATTACCGAGAGCTGAACAAGTTAACTATCAAAAACCGGTACCCTCTTCCCAGAATAGACGATTTGTTCGATCAACTCCAAGGATCTAGCTTCTACTCTAAGATTGATCTGCGATCCGGTTATCACCAAGTGAATGTGCGGGAGAAAGATATACCCAAGACAGCGTTCTGAACTCGTTATGGACATTACGAATTTCAGGTGATGCAATTCGGTTTGACCAACGCACCAGTCGTATTCATGGATCTCATGAATCGAGTGTGTAAACCGTATTTGGACAAATTTGTAATAGTGTTCATAGACGATATCCTTATCTATTCTAGAAATAAGGAGGAGCATGAGCAGCATTTAAAGTTGATTTTGGAGCTTCTAGAGAAAGAACAGTTGTACGCAAAATTCTCTAAGTGTGAATTTTGGTTACGAGAAGTCAAATTCCTAGGGCATGTGATCATGTGAAGACCACCCCTTACGGGGCGGTAGTCACGAGTCTAGGTCCCACATCACGCAATACGATATCAATCATACTAAGATAGGGTAATTAATTGCGGAATTATAAATTACATGTACATACAGATTAGGATTTAAGTTAAATACAGATTACATATTTCAAATTAAAATTATAAAAGGGTACCATCTAATCTAATCATTACATCATAGAATAATATCAAATCTACCCAAAACCACAACATTTGCTGTCTTCCAATCAGTACCGAAAGTTTTGTTGTGTAGTGGTCTATAGAAACTTCTGTCTTGATCTTTTAATAGACCTAAGAGCTAGGTCCAGCAGGTGACTTTCCTTTGTCTTTTCTTGTTTAATGTGAAGTAGCAACTGTAAGCAATGCTTAGTGAGTAAATAGATTTTCAAATTAACATGCATGTCAAGCGGATCATCAGTCTAGCGTGATATGTCTTGGCTGCCGCTACAGCCCTCATGATTGAGACATAGAAGTCATAGAGTCGGATGATGCTCAGGCCACGCTCACGCTTAAATCGTGGGGATCGGCCACATACTGGGCTAGCTACCAGTAAATCAACGTGGCGGAACATTAGAGGTCATTACCAAGTTCAATAGAACTGGTGAAATAGCCACGTCTAGAACAATAGACCAATCAAGGCTAATCAAGCTCAATCAATATGTCAAGTCTATGTAAATGATGAAGCATACGTAATCATGTCATGATAGCTGTAATCTTAAAGCAATATCTGAAATGAACTGTAAAAGCAATATCATATGAAATGATAAGTCAAATAGCTATCATGATCCACTGGGCAACACCAAACCATAGTGTGCACAGGTCACAATCCAGCTGATAATATGAATGTCAATCAATCTAGCATCAACAATATGTCTCAACCGGAAATCAAGCATGTTAAATCTGAATATCTATAACTCACAGGTCTGGGTCTTTATCAAACAGATGTAAAATCTGCCACCTGAGTTATCTCAGGATTTTATCTTTGTCAATCTGTTCTGTCAATTCAAGTCTTTGACCCGCTTTAAATCTTTTAAATCTTTGTCTCTATGTTCAGAATTTCACTGAACCTGTCCAGAATTATCATGTTAATATCATGTCAATTTCATCATCTTTTAGTCTTTAAAATCTTTATTTCATCTGATTCTGATAACTGATAATCTCATCAATCATTCATTTATTTATATCCTTTATTTCATTAAATTCTCATAGGCTTTCTATATATATTATATATATATATATATATATATATATATATATATATATATATATATATATATATATATAACAATAAGTATATGTATATAATCATTTATTTAATTAAAATATCAAAATAAAGTATTTGATTTCGGATCACCCGGATTCGGAACCTCCGGATTCGGACCTATACGGATTAAGGATCCGGATTCGGATCTGACCGAATTGGGCACCCGGATTGACTCATCCTAAGTAGCATCCGAATTGCCATCCAAAATTAGAATATTTGAACCGAATTTAGGATCATCCGAAGTGTAATATCCGAATTAGGACCAAAGTAAACTTCATCCGATTTGAACATGTGGTCCGAAATAGGGATCCGAAAGGGGCACCATCCGAATTCGGTCCTACCCTAATTCGGATCCCTATACTTGGTATTTTCCTAGAAATGTACATAATGTTATTGTTTTGTTCATCCGGATTTTTACATAAAATTCCCTAAAATTCATTTTAATCACCATGCAACTTAATATTATGTTATATTACTATTATTAGGTTGTTTTCATACTAATTTCCCTATATATAACATTATAAATTAATCAAGATCATCCAAAAATGATCATTTTTGTCAAGAACACAACTTTTCACAAAAATACCGATTTTTAATTAATTTCAATGATCCAACCCACGAATTTTGTTTCTGTTACATCTAATAACATAAGTTTATCATAATCTACAAAAATCTTTGACATGCAATATAAAAATACATGTTTTTAATTCTTGGTTTCGGTTTTACACAAAACTGAACCAAAAATACATATTTATCGAAAATTAAAGGGATTTTTACCTTGGATTCTTTGTAACTTCTTGTTGTTTGATGCTTGTAACTCTTTTCTTGTCTTGAATCTTGAATTAATTGCACTTTTATGGAAATTCTTGATGGATTTGTGATGAAGCCGTAGGCTTAGAAAGATATTAGAGAGAGAGTGTGTGTGTGTTTTTTTCTTAATTGTTGTTAAATGATCATAAATTTTGAGTTTATATACTTCATTTATCTTTATGTGCAATTAACCCACTAAACTTTTGTATTTTACATCTCTTTTAATTTAATTATCATTAAAAATTCGTAACATATAATTTAATTAAATAATCTTAAACTTAATTAAATTACATAACTAATAATGTAAATAAATTTACATTATTTGGATCTAAAACGAAATAAAAGATTTAGATAAAAGCTGGGTTGTTACAGAATGGGCTCCACCACGCACAAACTTCGTCCCCGAAGTTAGCTATGTTCGAACAGACTTGGATATGTAGCTTTCATAACATCTATCGATTCCCAAGACTGATGCTAACCTTTGTGGTGTTTCCACTGGACGAGCACCATCTGAATATCTTTATTTCTAAGCTTCTTAGCCTTCGAGTCCAGAATACGTTCTGGTTCTTCAACCACTCGAAGCTTCTCATCAATCTGCAGATTAACGTGTGGTATTTGAACTTCTCTTTCGTCAGCTAAGCTCTTTCTCAGATGACTAACATGGAATACAGGATGTATTCCAGATAAGTCCGCTGGAAGTTCAAGACGATAAGATTGATTTTCTATCTTTTCGACAATCTTGGACGGACCGATGAATCTAGGAGCTAGCTTGTTTCTCTTTATGAATCTTACCACATTCTTCATTGGAGATACTTTCAGCATCACCCAATCGTTAACCGCAAAGCTGATAGATCTGTGTCGATTGTCATAATATGACTTCTGCCTGCTTTGAGCTTCAAGAATGTTTCTTCTGACAAGTTGAATCTTCTCATGAGTCAACTGTAGAAGGGCAGGACCAGCTATTGGCGATTCGCCTGTTTCACGCCAACAGGTAGGAGTTTTGCATTTTGTTCCATATAAAGCTTCAAAAGGAGCCATCTTGATCGTTGAATGATAAATGTTATTATATGAGAATTCGACCAACGGCAAGTGGTCATCCCAGTTACCACCTAGATCAAGAATGCAGGCACGAAGCATATCTTCTAGAGTAAGGATAGTACGCTCACTCTGGCCATCTGCATTAGCATGATAAGCAGTACTCATAGAGATCCGAGTACCCATCCCGTCTTGTAGGGCTTGCCAGAATCTAGATGTGAAACGACTATCACGATCTGATATGATAGACTTTGGCACACCATGACGAGAAATTATTTCGGTGATGTACAACTATGCCAATCTATCAAGGGAGTATGTCTCTTTCATCGGTATGAAGTGTGCTGACTTCGTTAATCGGTCCACGACTACCCAGATGGAGTCGTGCTGTCTTTTGGTTTTCGACAATTTCGTGACGAAGTCCATTGTTATATGCTCCCAATTCCACTCAGGAACTGGCAGTGGTTGCATATCCCCAAAGGGTTTCTGGTGTTCTGCCTTAACCATCTGACAGATTCTGCAGCTTTCAACATATCGACCAATGTCTTTCTTCATTCCTGGCCACCAGTAATCAGCTTTTAGATCGAAATACATCTTTGAGCTGCCAGGATGAACAGATAATTTGGACTTGTGAGCTTCAGATAGAAGAGTGCTACGGATTGAACCTTACTTAGGGATCCAGATTCGGTTTCCCTTGAGACAATGAAGTCCCAAATGATTCAGAGTTAGAAATTGTAGCTGCCCTTTAAGATTTTCAAAACAGAGATTCTCTTCTTTCACTGCTTCAGCTTGAGCAACTTTGATGTCTTCAATAAGATCAAGAGAGAATACAACCGGAGTTAGGGCATAGCAACACTTTTCCAGGATAAACTTTTCTACTCAAAGCATCCGCGACAACATTAGCTTTGTCGGGATGATATAAGATCTCGCAATCATAGTCCTTGAGAAGCTCCAAGGACCGACGCTGTTTCATATTTAGATCCTTTTAAGATAGTGACGCCAGATTTTCAAAGCAAAGGTAACGGCAGCCAACTCAAGATCATGAGTTGGTGCACCTTTCTCGTAATCTTTTAATTGCCTTGAAGCGTAGGCAATTACTTTTCCCCTTTGCATGAGAACACATCCTAAGCCAGTACCAGATGCGTCGCTGTAAACGACAAAATCATCATTGCCTTCTGGTAAGGCAAGGATCGGTGCTTGAATAAGCTTCTGTTTCAAAATATCAAATGCCTCTTGCTGTTTATCGGTCCAAACGAAAGGAGTATTCTTTCGTGTTAACATCGTAAGTGGCACAACAATCTTCGAGAAGTCCTTTATGAATCACCGATAATAACCGGCTAATACAAGGAAACTTCTTATTTCGGAGGCATTGCGAGGCGTTTGCCATTTTTGAACGGCCTCAACTTTAGAAGGATCGACGGATATCCCTTCGCCAGAAACAACATGGCCAAGGAACTGAATCTATAAGGATCAAAGTAGGATGTCAAATTTTGTTTGAAACAATAAATGTTTAGTGAAGAGCTTAAGGCAAAGTAAAATTATACCTGTCTGAGCCAGAATTCGCACTTAGAAAACTTTGCGTAGAGTCTTTCTTTTCTCAATAACTCTAACAATTGTCGTAAATGAGTAGCATGATCTGCCTCCATTTTGGAGTAATCAAAATATCGTCAATGAACACGATAACTGATTTTTCCAACATTGGTCTGCACACGCGATTCATGAGATCCATGAACGCCGCTGGTGCATTTGTCAAGCCAAACGGCATTACGAGAAGTTCGTAATGACCGTATCTTGTTCGGTAGGCTGTCTTTGGAACATCCTCATTTTTAACTTTCAACTGATGATACCCATAACGAAGATCTATTTTCGAGAAGTAGCTGGCTCATTGTAGCTGATCAAACAAATCATCGATCCTGGGTAAAGGATATTTATTCTTTATAGTAACTTTGTTCAACTCGCGGTAGTCAATGCACATACGGAAAGTTCTGTCTTTCTTTTTGACAAATAAGACAGGTGCACCCCACGAAGATGAACTCGGTCGGATAAATCCCTTTTCTGACAACTCTTGCAAGTGCTTTGACATTTCTTGCATTTATGCAGGTGCAAGTCTGTAAGGAGATTTTGCGATAGGAGCCGCACCAGGAACCAAGTCAATACTGAACTCGATTTGACGTTCCGGTGGTACTCCGGAAATATCATCAGGAAAGACGTCTGGGAACTCACAGACGATCGGGATATCAGATAAAGATTTCTTTTCAGAGTTTAATTCAGAAGAGACGTAGCACAGATAAGATTCGTGACCCTTAGACAAACATTTGTGAGCTTTCTCTAAAGAAATAAAGCAGTGAGCACCTTTTCTTTTCTCTCCTTTGATCTCCAATACTCGGCCATCTGAGGACTTAATTCTGATGATCCGGCGGTTGCTTACGATCGTTGCTTCGTTGTTCGTTAGCCAGTCCATGCCGATGATAACGTCAAACTCTTTTCGCGGAATCGGTATAAGATCGAGGTTGAATACGATATTATTTACGAGCAGGGTGCAGTTTCGGTAGACAGAATCAGCCATAACGTAGTTGTTACTGGCTGTCTCGATATCAATTACAACAGGAAGCTTTGACGGGGATTTAGATAATCTTGATGCAAAAGAAGTCGATATAAAGGAACGACTAGCGCCAGAATCAAATAGTACGCGAGAAGGTATCGTATTTAACAGAAACGTACTGGTAACTACGTCAGGTGTTTCTCTCGCTTCTTCTGCTGTTTTCTGAAACGCACGTGTCCTTGTTGTCAGAGTTGCAGCAGAACTCTTTACTGTAGAACCTCCCGCTGATGATTGCGACTGAAATCGTTGCCCGCTGCGACACTGATAGATGAAGTGTCCTCTTTTCCCGCATTTCGCACATCTGCGTCCTTGCTGTGGACACTCTTCACTGCTATGACCGATTCGGTTGCAAGCAAAGCATGTGACGTCATCTGGATTGCACAATCCCATGTGTGACTTTCTGCATCTCTTGCAGAATCGCGGCTCGTTCGTTAGTGAATATGCTTGGGATTTCGGCTATGAACTATACTGCCGAGATTGCTGAGGTTGCTGGGACTGAGACTTGTTTGGCCTGAAGAATCTGCCGAATCTCTGTTTCTTCGGAGGAGAAGGCATGTTGGATTAGCTGATGGAGCGTAAAGATGATCGCCATACTCTAAGTATCCTCTCTCGATCTGTTTGGCCGCTTCAACCATTTCTAGATAGGACTTACTTTATCGCACTCATCGGATGTCGGTATCTCGGGTTGAGTCCTCCGCGGAATCTATTCATCTTTCGTTCCTCAGTAGCTACTTGATACGAGGAGTAGCCACACAGTCGCGAGAATTCGTGCTCGTTTTCATCAACAGTCTTTGTTCCTTGGGTCAGCTGCATTTGTTGAACCTCCATTTTGTCTTGTTGATCGATCGGACAATTCTTTGCGTTAAACATGTCCAAGAACTGTTCCCATTCTAGAGTCTGTATTACTTCCTCGCCATAAATGCTTCTTTGAGTCTTCCACCATGCACGGGCAGCGCCGACAAACAACGCAGACGCATAGCTCACTTTCTTTGAATCTAAGCAGTCAGAGATTCTAAAGATCTCTTCAGTATGACTGATCCAATCCATCGCCTGAATTGGATTCACTGTACCCTCGAAGTTCAGGGCACCGCTCGCTTTGAAATCTTTGAATTTACAACCTTTAGGCTGCACAATTTGGGTTTCAGGGTTTGTGTTATCAGAATCAGATTCTTCATTATTCTGGACTTGCTTTTCTTTTCTTTTATTCTTTTTATCTTCTCGTCTTTTAGCTTCGGCCTCATCTCTGGCCTGAAATCAACGTGGGGATCGGCCACATACTGGGCTAGCTACCAGTAAATCAACGTGGCGGAACATCGGAGGTCATTACCAAGTTCAATAGAACTGGTGAAATAGCCAAGTCTAGAACAATAGACCAATCAAGGCTAATGAAGCTGAATCAATATGTCAAGTCTATGTAATGATGAAGCATACGTAATCATGTGATGATAGCAGTAATCTTAAAGCAATATCTGAAATGATCTGTAAAAGCAATATCATATGAAATGATAAGTCAAATAGCTATCATGATCCACTTGGCAACACCAAACGATAGTGTGCACAGGTCACAATCCAGCTGATAATATGAATGTCAATCAATCTAGCATTAACAATATGTCTCAACCTGAAATCAAGCATGTTAAATCTGAATATCTATAACTCACAGGTCTGGGTCTTTATCAAACAGATGTAAAATCTGCCACCTGAGTTATCTCAGGATTTTATCTTTGTCAATCTGTTCTGTCAATTCAAGTCTTTGACCCGCTTTAAATCTTTTAAATCTTTGTCTCTATGTTCAGAATTTCACTAAACCTGTCCAGAATTATCATGTTAATATCATGTCAATTTCATCATCTTTTAGTCTTTAAAATCTTTATTTCATCTGATTCTGATACCTGATAATCTCATCAATCATTCATTTATTTATATCCTTTATTTCATCAAATTCTCAAAGGCTTTCTATATTATATATATATATATATATATATATATATATATATATATATATATATATATATAACAATAAGTATATGTATATAATCATTTATTTAATTAAAATATCAAAATAAAGTATTTTCGGATCACCAGGATTCGGATCCTCCGGATTCGGACCTATCCGGATTAAGGATCCGGATTCGGATCTGACCGAATTGGGCACCCGGATTGACTCATCCTAAGTAGCATCCGAATTGCCATCCGAAATTAGAATATTTGAACCGAATTTAGGATCATCCGAAGTGTAATATCTGAACTAGGACCAAAATAAACTTCATCCGATTTGAACATGTGGTCCGAAATAGGGATTCGAAAGGTGCACCATCCGAATTCGGTCCTACCCGAATTCGGATCCCTATACTTGGTATTTTCCCAGAAATGTTCATAATGTTCTTGTTTTGTTTATTCGGATTTTTACATAAAATTCACTAAAATTCATTTTAATCAACATGCAACTTAATATTATGTTATATTACTATTATTAGGTTGTTTTTATACTAATTTCCCTATAAATAACATTATAAATTAATCAAGATCATCCAAAAATGATCATTTTTGTCAAGAACACAAGTTTTCACAAAAATTCTGATTTTTAATTAATTTGAATGATCCAACCCACGAATTTTGTTTCTGTTACATCTAATAACATAAGTTTATCATAATCTACAAAAATCTTTAACATGCAATATAAAAATTCATGTTTTTAATTCTTGGTTTCGGTTTTACACAAAATCGAACCAAAAATACATATTTATCGAAAATTAAAGGGATTTTTACCGTGGATTCTTTGTAACTTCTTGTTGTTTGATGCTTGTAACTCTTTTCTTGTCTTGACTCTTGAATTAATTGCACTTTTATGGAAATTCTTGATGGATTTGTGATGAAGCTGTAGGCTCAGAAAGAGATTAGAGAGAGAGAGTGTGTGTTTTTTTCTTAATTGTTGTTAAATGATCATAAATTTTGAGTTTATATACTTCATTTATCTTTATGTGCAATTAACCCACTAAACTTTTGTATTTTACATCTCTTTTAATTTAATTATCATTAAAAAATTCGAAACATATAATTTAATTAAATAATCTTAAACTTAATTAAATTACATAACTAAAAATGTAAATAAATTTACATTATTTGGATCAAAAACGAAATAAAAGATTTAGATAAAAGTTGGGTTGTTACAGATCAGTAGCCAAGGGATTCAAGTAAACCTATTAAAAATCGAGGCCATTAAGAACTGGGCAACTCCTAGGACTCCCACTAAAATCTGTCAGTTCTTAGGTCTTGGCGGTTGTTATAGGCAATTCATATAAAATTTCTCGAAGATAGTTGGTTCTTTAAGAGAATTGACTCGAAAGGACATAAAGTACAACTACGGTGAAGATCAAGAAACGACATTCCGACTGTTGAAGCAAAGGTTGTGGAGTGCACCTATTTTGTCCCTGCCGGAAGGAACAGAGGATTTTGTAGTTTACTGTGATGCCTCACACAATGGATTGGGTTGTGTGTTAATGCAAAGAGACAAGGTTATCGCTTATGCATCGCGACAACTTAAGGTTTATCAGGTGAACTACACGACTCACGATTTGGACCTTGGAGCTGTGGTGTTTGCTCTCAAGATATGGAGGCACTACCTATACGGTACGAAGTGCACTGTGTTTACAGATTACAAGAGCCTTCAACACATTCTAAACCAGAAAGAATTAAACATGAGGCAACGACGTTGGGTTGAGCTACTTAGCGATTATGACTGTGAGATCTGTTATCATCCGGGTAATGAAAATGTAGTAGCTGATGCTTTAAGTCGGAAGGAATGAGTTAAACCCTTAAGGGTACGAGCTTTGGTCATGACTATACAGTCAAACCTAAACTCTCAAGTCCGCAAGGCACAAGAGGAAGCAGTCAATGAGGGAAATCTTCTGGATGAGGCCTTGAGAGGAATGGATAGGCAGTTTGAAATCAAATCAGATGGATGTCGGTACTTCATGGGCATAATTTGGCTACAAAAATTTGGAGGATTGAGGAAGCTGGTCATGGATGAAGGGCATAAAACAAGATATGCAATTCACCCAGGGTCAGATAAGATGTATCATGACTTAAAGGGAATGTACTGGTGGCCAAACATGAAGGCTGACATTGCTACATATGTCAGCAAGTGCTTAACATGTTTGAAAGTTAAGGCTGAGCACCAGAAACCATCAGGATTGTTGGTTCAACCAGAAATACCCCAGTGGAAGTGGGAGAATATCACCATGGACTTCATCACCAAGTTGCCAAAGACTTCTGGAGGTCATGACACCATTTGGGTGATTGTGGAAAAACTTACAAAGACTGCACACTTCTTTTCAATCAAGGAGACTGATAAGATGGATAAGTTAACACGAATCTATCTTAAAGAAGTCGTCTCAAGGCATAGAGTACCTGTATCAATTATATCAGATAGGGACAGCCGGTTCACATCAAGATTATGGCAATCATTGCATGAGGCGTTGGGTACACGCCTAGACATGAGCATAGCCTATCACCCATAGACGGATGGTCAGAGTGAAAGGACGATTCAGACCTTGGAAGCCATGCTTAGGGCATGTGTTATCGACATTGGCAAAAGTTGGGGCAGGCACCTGCCATTAATTGAGTTTTCCTATAACAACAGCTATCACTCGAGTATTAAGACTACACCATTCGAGGCACTTTATGGGCGAAAGTGTCGGTTACCACTTTGTTAGGCTGAGGTAGGAGATAGCCAGATCACTGGACCCGAAACCATCCAGGAGACTACAGAAAAGATAGTCCAGATTCGGAACCGATTAAAGATCGCACAGGATCGACAGAAAAGCTATGCAGATGTTCGACGGAAGGATTTGGAATTTCAAGAGGGAGATCAAGTAATGTTGAAAGTCTCGCCTTGGAAAGGCGTAATCCGTTTTGGGAAACGAGGAAAACTCAATCCTCGTTATATTGGACCATTCAAGATCACTAAAAGAATTGGCCCGGTAGCCTACCGACTCGATCTGCCCCCAGAGCTTAGTAATGTTCATAATACCTTCCACGTATCCAACCTTAAGAAGTGCCTAGCTGATAAACACTTGTCATACCCATGGACGAGCTGGAGCTAGATGCTAAGTTGAACTTCATTGAACAGCCCGTGGAAATAATAGACCGAGAAGTCAAGAAACTAAAGCACAGCTAGATCCTGATAATAAAAGTCAGATGGAACTCTAAGCGAGGTCCTGAGTTTATATGGGAACGCGAAGCTCAGTTCCGGGAAAAATACCCTCATCTGTTATCAAATACTCAAGCAATGGAGAACACGAGCTAATATCGAGACGAAATTCCCTTAACAGGGGGATACTATAAAATCCGGCATTAAACCAGGTTAGCAACTACGACCTAATTAGTATTTAATAGCCAATTATAACCTAATCAATGGTCATTAGCAATTAATCAAATTGATTAACAATGTTCATAAGGAAATTCAACTCAATTAGAATCAAATTCATCGGTGCAATTAATCAGGAAATCAATTAATCCGATCGATTTACGATATGAATGATTAATTCAACTAAGTACATAAATATATTATGATTAGTGACACTAATCATACACTAATACAATTACTTAACATTAATATTGCAAGACTAAAACAATTCATTAAAGCAATGCATCCAAAAGTAATTATGAATTTACAAGAAAATGGAAATACAAGAACACATTTCTAAATACTTTTATACAAAAAAAAAAATACATGGATATACATGTATATGGCCGGCCCTATAGGGGTGGTATAACATAGAGTTTGACCTCAAATATTTTATTACAAAAATTATTCTACTTTAAACAGCATCATTTTGTTTAAAAGTGCACACAACATCCTACCTTCCATGCTTTTCATCATTTCACCATCTTTTCAAGATCAAAATTTTCTCTATAAGTAGAGAACTTCCCTTTCATTTTATTCACACCAAAAATCTTCTTCCTCCCACTCTTGAAACCAGCCAACACACACCACACACAAATTTTCTTTCAAGTGTTCTTCAATTCAAGTGCTTTTGGGTGCAAATCTTGCAAGAGTTTCAACTTCTCCTCCAATTCCTACTCTAAATACATCAAAGTAAGTAAATACTAACTTATTTAATCATACATTTATGTTTATATAAGTCTTGCATAATATATATAATCACCAACAACAACAAGTTTCATAAAAACTCAAGTTCATAAATCTCTAGTTTTTATTTTTAAGTTGTTTTCTTCAACTGTGTTTATAAATATATAAACACATCATATAAGTGTAAATATTATGAAAATTAGTGATATATATATGTGTTTTATAACTTTTATACAAGTAGGCTTTGAATAAACAACAAGAATAACTAGTTATTTCAAGTTTGTGAACTACAGATTTTCGACAGAAAAGTTGCATCGACTTTGAAAAATCATAACTAATTCATAACTTAACAAAATGAGTTGATTGTTGTCTCAAAAGTTAGAACTATGTCTTAACAAAAAATCTGAAAGTTTTCATAATTTATTATGGGGTTCAGAACCCCCAGATATTATTTGGGAACCCGAAGGTTTGACAGCTCAAAAATGGCCAACATAGAGTTTTCAACAACCTTTTTCCCTAACCTAAACATCTCCAAAAATAGCCGTTCTTGACTTTAAAAATTCTTTGTATATGGTAGTTTAGTGTCCAAGAAAATCAAAGCCTAAATCGTTTTGGAGCTTGGTCAAAAACAGCCTCAAAATTGGCCGAAAAACCTTCGGAAAGCTGGAAAATTTTATATATATATATATATATATATATATATATATATATATATATATATATATATATATATGTATATATATGTATATATATATATATATATATATATGTATATATATATATATATATATATATATGATAGGGTTCAAATGAGTACCACTAGTTTTGCGGAGTACTGGAGGTACCTCGCTTAAAATTATTTTTTTAAAAATTTTTTTCATAATCATGTTTAAATTAATAATATAAGACTAGCAAAAAATCACACATAAACACACACTATAACTATGTGAAACGTGCAAGTTCACATGAACTGCACTGTTGTGAACGTATGTTCACAGCTAAGTATGTTCACATGAATTTTTCACGTTCACATGACTTTTAAGAGGCTACGAAGTGTGAGTGCGTGTATTTCTTTTACAAATATGCTTATATTATTTGTATCTAAATGAATAAGAAAATTTTTTTTTAAAAAAAACTCTTTTTCGGAGCATGTTCACATCTTAAACCCGTGTGTTCACAGGTACTCACGGTACACTGCATTTTTTAGGTACTCACACGAACCATATTCTATATATATATATATATATATATATATATATATATATATATATATATATATATATATATATATATATATATATATATATATATATATATATATATATATACGATTAAAAACATCCGGTGCATCACCCATCAATCTACGCTAACTTGCATTTTACGCAAATATTTTGTCATCACAAGCTCGGTGAGTTCTCATAATCCTATTTTCACACTGTTATGTTTTGGGATTGAAATACATGCTACGTTTTCATATAGACATGGAAACAACTTCATTTCTATTATGTCTTACACATGTAGTTCCATCAGCCCTCAAATCATGAACCGTTAATTACATTTATTTGTAAGCGCGAATATATTGTGGGTAGATCTATCGGGAGTCATGTCCCCCATTCGGGTTAGTCTTAATCGGCTAATGGCGGGATGCATATATATATTCAACACACGGTATTACGTATGGGAATACTGCACAGGGCAAACTCATTTAATTAAGCTTCGGTTGCATGATGGTTTATATGTAACACATAACATGGAATTTATGATTTTATAAATTCAAACTTAAATGTTGTTGTCCATACAAGTCAGATTTACGTATAAACCTATGAGCTCACCAATAATTTTTTTGATGTATTTTAGCTTGTATTTTCAGGAAATTAAGGCAAGTGCACCGCATCAGAAATATTTTCAAGCTTCCGTACTTTTGGAGTCACATGCATTTTCAAACCATCAGAGATTTATTTGCATTATTTTTATTTATTTAATTATGTATTTAAATCTCTGTATCTTGCGAACTACTTACACCTTATGTTGATTTTGAAAAACATTTCTATATTTCGAAGTTATATTGATGTATTTTTGAAAACGTCCATATAGTGGTCGTTCATTATGATTATGATTACTCTTCCGCGACGTCACGTTTCATTGTCAACCGGGGTAACTGACTGTAACAAACGGCATTAAACCAGGTTAGCAACTATGACCTAATCAATATTTAATAGCCAATTATAACCTAATCAATGGTCATTACTAATTAATCAAAGTGATTAACAATGTTCATAAGGAAATTCAACTCAATTAGAATCAAATTTATCGGTGCGATGAATCGGGAAATCAATTATTCCGATCGATTTACGATATGAAGGATCAACTCAAATAAGTACATAAATAAATTATGATTAGTGACTCTAATCATACACTAATACAATTACTTAACATTAATTATACAATACTAAAACAATTCCTTAAAACAATGCATCCAAAAGTAATTAAGAATTTACAAGAAAAGGGAAATACAAAATACATTTCTAAATACTTTTATACAAAAAAAAATGAAAATACATGGATATACATGTATATGGCCGAACCTATAGGGGTGGTACAACATAGAGTGTGACTTCAAATATTTTATTACAAAAACCATTCTACTTTAAACACCATCATTTTGTTTAAAAGTGCACACAACATCCTACCTTCCATGCTTTTCATCATTTCACCGTCTTTTCAAGATCAAAATTTTCCCTATAAATAGAGAGCTTCCCTTTCCTTTTATTTACACCAAAAATCGTCTTCCTCCCTCTCTTGAAACCGGCCAAGCAACACACACACACCACACACAAATTTTCTTTCAAGTGTTCTTCAATTCAAGTGCTTTTGGGTGCAAATCTTGCAAGAGTTTCAACTTCTCCTCCAATTCCTACTCTAAATACATCAAAGTAAGTAAATACTAACTTATTTCATCATACATTTATGTTTATATAAGTCTTGCATAATATATATAATCACTAACAACAACAAGTTTCATAAAAACTCAAGTTTATAAATCTAGTTTTTATTTTTAAGTTGTTTTCTTCAAATGTGTTTATAAATATATAAACACATCATATAAGTGTAAATATTATGAAAACAAGTGATATATATGTGTTCTATAACTTTTATACAAATAGTCTTTGAATAAACAACAAGAATCACTAGTTATTTCAAGTTTATGAACTACGGATTTTCGGCAGAAAAGTTGCATCGACTTTGAAAAATCATAACTAATTCATAACTTAACAAAATGAGTTGATTGTTGTTTCAAAAGTTAGATCTATGTCTTAACAAAAAATTTGAAAGTTTTCATAATTTATTATGGGGTTTAGAACCCCCAGATATTATTTGGGAACCCGAAGGTTTGACAGCTCAAAAATGGCCAACATAGAGTTTTCAACAACCTTTTTCCCTAACCTAAACATCTCTAAAAATGGCCGTTCTTGACTTTAAAAATTCTTTGTATATAGTAGTTTAGTGTCTAAGAAAACCAAAGCCTAAATCGTTTGGAGCTTGGTCAAAAACAGCCTCAAAGTAGGCCCAAAAACTTTCGAAAAGCTGCAAAATTATATATATATATATATATATATATATATATATATATATATATATATATATATATATATATATATATATATATATATATATATAAACTTGACGTTTTAAGTGGGTTTTATTTATAAACTTGTAATGTTGGGTGATTTAAGACATAAAAACCTATACATATACATATTATCATATATGAGAGTTATTAAGTCCCTATTATCATTTAGGACTCCATAAAACACTTACGGTGCATCACCCAACAATCTACGCTAACTTGCATTTTATGCAAATATTTTGCCATCACAAGCTCGGTGAGTCCTCATAGCCCCTATTTTCACACTGTTATGTTTTGGGGTTGATATACATGCTACGTTTTCATATGGACACGGAAACAAATTCATTTCTATTATGTATTACACATGTGGTTCCATCAGCCCTTAAATCATGAACCGTTAATTGCATTTATTTTTAAGCACGAATATATTGTGGATAGATCTATCGGGAGTCATGTCCCCCATTCGGGTTAGTCTTAATCAGCTAACGGCGGGATGCATATATATTCAACACACGGTATTACGTATGGGAATACTGCACAGGGCAAACTCATTTAATTAAGCTTCTGTTGCATGATGGTTTATATGTAATACATAACACGGAATTTATGATTTTATAAATTCAAACTTAACTGTTGTTGTCCATATAAGTCAGATTTACGTGTAAACCTATGAGTTCACCAACAATTTTGTTGACATATTTTAGCGTGTATTTTCAGGAAATTAAGGCAAGTGCACCGCATCGGAAATATTTTCAAGCTTCCGTACTTTTGGAGTCGCATACATTTTCAAACCATTGGAGATTTATTTGCATTATTTTGTTTTATTTAATTATGTATTTAAATCTCTGTATCTTGGGAACTACTTACACCTTATGTTGATTACGAAAAACATTTCTATATTTTGAAATTATATCGATGTATTTTTTAAAACATCCATATAGTGGTCGTTCGTTATGATTATGGTTACGCTTCCGCGACGTCACGCTTCGTTGCCAACCGGGGTAACGGGGTGTGGCACATACATATTATCATATATGGGAGTTATTAAGTCCCTTATATCATTTAGGACTCGGTTAAACACATCCGGTTTCATAACCCATCAAACAACGCAAATTTGCATTATTCGCTCGTATTTGCCATGGCACTCTCGGTGAGTTTTTATAGCCCCTATTGTCACACTGTTATGTTTTGGGGTAGAAATACATGCTACATTTTCATATTGACACAAAAATTACTTCATTTCTATTATGTATTACACATGTGGTTCCATCAGCCCTCAGATCATGAACCGTTAGTTATATTTTTATGTAAGCGCGAATATATTATTGATAGATATATATTAATGTCCCCCACTTAGGTTGGTCGCTCCAACTGCTAAGGGGTGCAAATATATTTAACATGACGGTATTACATTGGGGAATACTGCACAGAGCAAACTCATATTTAAGTTTCAGTTGCATAACGGTTTTTATGTAACACATAACATGGAATTTATGATTTTATAAATTCAAACTCAACTGTTGATGTCCATACAAGTCATATTTACGTGTAAACCTATGAACTCACCAATAATTTTGTTGACGTAATTTAATGTGTATTTTCAGGAAATTAAGGCACGTGCTCTACATCGGAAGTATTTCAAGTCTTCCATATTTTTGGAGTCGCATAAATTTTCAAACCTTCAGAGATATAATTGTATTATTAATGTCATTATGGTTATGTATTTGAATCTCTGTAATTTGCGAACTACTTACGCCTTATGTTGGTTATGTAAAACAATATTTATATTTGAAGTTAAATCGATATATTTTTGAAAACGTCCATATAATGGTCGTTCACTTGATTATGACTATGCTTCCGCGACGTCACGCTTCGTTGCCAACCGGGGTAACGGGGTGTGACATTCGTAGTTTTGACCGAGTTTTAGATAGTGTCAACCGAGTTTAAGAGAGCATCATTCGAGTTTGATATATGCTTTAATCGAGTTTTATCGTTTATTGATCGAGTTTGGTCCATTGATTATCGAGTTTTATATGAGTGTAGACCGAGTTTGAGAAAGCTTATTTTGAGTTTACTCCTTCTACATCCGAGTTTCATCATTAAGTCACCGGAGTTTACTCAATAAACATTCGAGTATGTTCCTTATTCATCAGAGTTTGATCCTTAGGCATCCAAGATTGATCCTTAGTCATTCGAGTTTACTCATTCATTGATCGAGTTTATCACTTTATTGATCGAGTTTCACACTTCATACATCGAGTTTGATCCTTCACTGTCCGAGTTTGATCATTCTTATATCAAGTTTGGTCTCATATACTTCGAGTTTCATAGTGAGTCCTTCGAGTTTAATAAATCATAATTCGAGTTTTGACTGTATGACCATTGCTACTTAAATTGGCTATAACTTTTGACTTGAACATTGTTAGAAGGCCTAAAATACGCCAAAGCGAAGCTTGAACCGAGATCCACGATTCCTAACTTGGCAAAGCCGATTCAGACAATTTTCGAGGCCTAATTCGACTCCAAAAAAAAGATACAGACATTTTTCTACAGTTAAGCTAAAATTTAAATGTCAAGAAGTCAATTCAGAGCTGATTTTCAACAAGTTCTCATTCACGGATACATCTTTCAGAGCTTCAGTCAATAAATCACTCATTTTTTTCATAAATGATCTTGGAAGTTCAATATCACCAGTTCAATATCACAAATGAACATCTCTCAAAGTATGAGCTAATTGCTAAGCATACTAAATCTGAAAAGATTCGTAAGAATAATTATGATATTCTTGTTCAGTTGAATACCCAAAAACCTTTTGCTTTACATGATGTATCAAAACTGAAAGAATAAATTTATGGTTTACAAGAAAAACAAAAGGATTTAAATTCTGTGAATAATGTTCTTAAATTGAAAATATTTAAATTAACAAAGAATTTGATGTGTCTAAACAAGAGAATTTTCAGGTTGCAACTCAGTAAAAATATCTTTTGCCTGAAAGATCTGAGTTGTACAAGACAGTTAAAGATTTTGAAACACTTTCTAAGACAAATCACACTATTCAAAGTTATGTTACAACCAATTTTAAAGAGTTTTTTTGCTCTTGAGGGGAGTTGTCTTTAACCATAGATTTACTTGAGAAGGAAAGAAACGATTCTTACTTAAAGAACAAGATTTCAAAGCAAAATCTTAATTGTTTGAAGATGAAAGAAAGATGTTCTTGATTAAAGAACAAAATTTTAAAACTGATTACCAATCACTTGATAATGAGAAGAATTCATATTTGGTCATTATCAAAGGATTAGAATATCAAATATATCATCTTACTAACAATTTAATGTTTCTTCTTCTACAAATGAATCAGAGGTTAAGATCCCTTCAGTTTGTTTAGTAGCTAAAGTTGATCAATCTGATTTATCTTTCGAAAGTGCTAAGAATCTAACTAAAACTCCTAAGTTTGATTCATCTTCAGATCTTAAACTTTAGTATCTGTTAAAGATACACAAAGGCAAAGATAAAATAAATGAAAAACTTCCGGTCAAGATTTACACTGATGAATCTTCAAAATCAAATTTTTCAAAAGTTTCTGAAAATACTGGTTATTCTTATCAGAAAACATCTTCACAGAAAATAACAAGTATTATTAGAAACAGGCTAGCACCGGACAGTTTTTCAGAAAGAAGAGTGTGCAAAATTCTGATCGTTCAAGCTCAAGTTGCTTTCGTTATTCAGATATTCAATTTCATCATACTCAAAAAAATTTGTTTTCTGAATTTGATAAAGAAGGGAAGAGATATAATCTGCAATGGGTATCTAAACCCAAGTTCAAATGGGTACCAAAACCCGTTTTGATATAGGTACCCAAAAGTGCTAACAAGTCTTGATCCAAATCAGTTTGGATACCAAAGACATCTTGATTTTTGCAAATAACAGGCTTCTACACACATCTGTTTAGAACCGTGACGTCATTGGTAATGCTTTTTAGTCAATTCAGACTAGAACCCAGTCTTCATTAGAAATGGCTTTTGTACTTCTTAGTACAGAATCAGAGCTAAAGGCTTTCAGTTATTTCAGACTGAAACCCAAGCTTCCGCAACAAAGGCTTCTAAGCATTTCAGATTAGGACCCGATTCTGAAAGACAAATCTTTCTGAAATTCCTGTTCTGAATTCAACTCTGAAGCTGAATTGACAAAGAGGGAGTTTTATTTTACAATTTTTTACTCCTGATTTATTTTCTATGAGTTGATTACCTTTGTGTGCTTATTTCCAAGGGGAGTTTCAGGCACACTCTGACGCTGACATTCTTCAAAAACTGTGTGTAATTTTTCACGAACATATTTTGTGCACACATAAAAATATGTTTAAGCTGAAAAGAAT
This sequence comes from Centrapalus pauciflorus, assembly GCA_020465985.1. NCBI lineage: Eukaryota > Viridiplantae > Streptophyta > Magnoliopsida > Asterales > Asteraceae > Centrapalus > Centrapalus pauciflorus. The sequence continues at coordinate 245,646 of JAANYP010005917.1, forward strand.
AATTTTTATTGTTTTTTTTGTAGTTCATCTCTGATTCTTTAATTATGTCATTGAGGTTAATTTTTCTAATCTCTTTGATCTTCATTACCTCATTGTTTCTAAGATTCTCTTAGATATTCTTCCATTCATATAGAATTCTCTCATGATCTCTCACGAGCTAATTCTTTCACAAAAATCTGATTCATTTTATATCTTATATCAGATTTTACATTTCTTTCTGATATCTCCCAACTAATCATTCCCCAAATTCATTCTGAATTTCATATCCTAGTTCATTTCTTTTGATGATATCTCATGAGCTGCAATGCTGAAATTATTTCTGCGGGCTCTGATTCTGTACCAAAAAGAGTGATTGGCATAAATATCGCTTCTATGGTCTAACCAGAACCGGAAGACCTACCCAAGAATCAAACTAACCTATAGTTTGTGTGGGTGAGGGTTCTTTAGGTCTACTAGTTGAGAAGTGTCAGTTATCAAGGGATACTGACAGGGTCAAGTAGAGGTAAATGTAAATCAGAGGGGTATATTGAAAGGAGATGGTGGTGCATCAGAGCATGCTTTCAATATAAAACTAACTGAATTCAATTACGAAAAAGTGAGCTGCGGGAGCGTAGTTGGAAAATGCTGAGAGTTGAAAAAGGATTTGAAGAAAAGATAATCCTACCTACACTGTGTCTGCTGGGTAAACCACATAATCTATCAAGCCCTAGGTGACTTGATATTGAAATAGACGTCATGGATCCAGTGAAGCATGCACTTAACCCCACCAACCACTCAGTTATCTCTCAAAAGATGTCTTTTTCAATAATCACGAAGATATAACACATTTCTATAGAAATATCATTTAGATATTATTAGTATTGAAACAAGGAAAAATTTTGCTCCGGTCTTCGACTTCATTTGATGCACATTGTGTCTAGAGCTGATTATATACACTTTTAGGACACATTGAGTCTAACCGTCCACGTGACTATAAACTTCTAGTCCAAAGTGACTAAGCCGGAACAAATAAGAGTGATTCTTTCATGATAAAGGATTTCACAATGACTATTTGGAAATCCTACCAGTGTTAACATCATGCCAGTGCTGAAAGTAGGTCACATAGATAAGGTCTATTGTGCAAACAGGACTCCTATGTGGACCTGGACTTTGTTACTTAAAAAATGCATTTGTTTCATTTTTCACAAAGTTGAAAAGCTTTGTTTATTTTGAAAAGAATAAGTATAAACTTGAAGGGGAGTGTTATATTTGTTCAGTATAGGGGGAGAGGATATCAATTTGAGGGGGAGAGTGTCAATTTGTATTCTGCCTTGACCATCTGACATACTCAGCAACTTTCAACGTAAGAACCGATATCTCTCGTCATTCCTAGCAGGATGAACAGAGTAAATAGACCGATGGGCTTCTGATAACAAAGTATTACAATCAAAACCATATTTAGGAACCCATGTTCGATTTATGTTAAGACACTGAAGTCCCAAATGGTTCGCAAACAAGAATTCCATTTTCCCTTTTAGATTTTCAGAACTCAAATTCTATTCTTTCAAAGCTTCAGCGTGAGCAGCACGGATGTCACCAATAACCACAGAAGAGAAGACTGTACTAATCAGGGCATAACAACAGGTTTCAGAATGAGATTTTCTACTTAGTGCATCCGTGACTACATTCGCTTTGCCGGGATGGTAAAGAATCTCACTGTATTAATCCTTGATGAGTTCCAAGGACCGTCTTTGCTTCATGTTGAGATCTTTCTGAGTAAAAAGGTACTTCAAAATTTTGTGACCAGTGTATAAATGACACTTAGTCCCGTACAAGTAATGATGCAATATCATTAATGCAAAGGTCACCGCGGCTAACTCAAGGTCGTGAGTCGGCGCACTTTTTCATAATCATTCAATTGCCTTGAAGCGTAGGCAAAGACTTTTCCTCTTTGCCTTAGAACACATCCCAAGCCAGTACCAGAACCATCGATGTAGACGACGAAGTCATCACTTCCTTCTGGTAAAGCCAAGATTGGCGCTTTTATCTGCTTTTTCTTCAAAATTTCAAATGCTTCTTGCTGTTTATTTGTCCGCACGAACGAAGTGTTCTTTCGTGTGAGCATTGTCAGTGAAACATCAATCTTTGAGAAGTCCTTGATGTATCGGCGATAGTAGCCAGCCAATCCAAGGGAACTTCTAATTTCAAAAGCATTACGAGGCACTTCCCATTTCTATACTTCCTCGACTTTAGCTGGGTCAACAGAAATTCCTTCGCCAGATATCACATGACCAAGGAGTTGAATCTAGAAACGGTTAAAGTAGAATTTCAAGTTTTAACAAAACAAAGAATGCTAATGGATTGCTCAAGACTATAAAGTATATTTACCTGTCTTAGCCAAAATTCACATTTAGAGAACTTCGTGTAAAGTCTTTCCTTTCATAATAACTCTAGCAACTCTCTGAGATGAATGGCATGATCAGCTTACAGTTTTGAATATATCAGAATATCATCAATGAAAACGATAACTGATTTATGAAGCATCGGTCTATACACTCGATTCATGAGGTCCATGAACGTGGCAGACGAAATTGTCAGACCGAACGACATTACTAGGAACTCGTAATGTCCGTATCTTGTATGGAACGCTGTCTTATTGACGTCTTCTTCTGTCACCTTCTATTGGTGATATCCAGAATGAAGATTAATGATCGAGAAGTAGCTGGTTCTTGAAGTTGGTCAAAGAGATCGTCTATTCTGGGCAGAGGGTACTTATTCGTAATCGTGACTTTGTTCCTCTCTCTGTAGACAATCCACATACAAAAGGTTCTATCTTTCTTTTTCACAAATAGAATTGGTGCATCCCAGGTAGATGAACTTGGTCGAATGAAGCCTTTCTCCAATAATTATTACAGTTGTTTGGACATTTCCTTTATTTCTACAGGTGCAAATCTATATGGAGCTCAGACTATAGGAGCAGCACCCGAGATCAGCTCAATGCCAAATTCAACTTGGCGCTGAGGCGGAATTCCAGAAAGATGATCTGGGAATACGTCCGGGAATCACAGACGATAGGAACATCGGAGACATATATAATTTTGGATTCAGGGGGAGTGTCATAAACAACATAGGAGAGATATGATTCATGTCCCTTATACAAATGTTTACGAGCTTTCTCTATCCACATGAAAAACAGTGCGCACCTTTACGTCTATCACCGTTAATTTGATGTATACGCCCGTCGGGTGATTTAAATCGAACTAATTGTTGGTTGCAAACGATCATAGCTTCAATATTTACTAGGCAGTCCATTCCCACGATCACGTCAAATTCTTTTATGGGGATTGGAATTAGATCCAAGTTAAAGACCATGTCATTTACAAGTAGCGTACAATTTTTGTAAACCGAATCAGCCATGACATTATTAGTGTTGGCCATGTCTATATCAAGTATTGCCGAAAGCATAGATGGAGATTTAGCTAATCAGTGAGCAAACAAAGTTGAAACAAAAGATCTACTAGCACCGGAGTCAAATAGTACTCGTGCTTGGATTGAATTTAGTAGGAACGTACCGGTAACTACATCAGGAGTTTCTTTTTCTTCTTTGGTTGTTATCTGAAATGCTCTTGTCCTGGTCGATGGCATGACAGCAGTGCTTTTCATGGCGGATCGAACTGAAGTGGATTGACTCCTTGATCGAGATCTCAATTGACATTGATGGGAAAAGTGGCCTCGGTTCCCGCATCTCGAACACCCACACCCCATTTTGGGACATTCTTCACTGCTATGACCAATCTGTCGGCAGACATAGCACGTCAGGGTCACATCTGCCGGGATGAGACTTGTTGCATCGCCTACACAGACGTGTGTCAGACTGAGTTGAATATGTCTTGGATTTCTGGGGCTCGCTGAACCTTTGGGATTGTTGGGATGCTGATATACTTGGGCTGAAAAATCAGCTAAATCTGAAATTCTTTGGTGGTGAGGGTTGGGTCGTGCCAGCTTGAACACCCATTTCAAGATTGTCTTTCTCCATCATCCTAGCGACTTCCACCATCTCTAAGTACGTTTTATACTTTAAACCGCTCATTTATTGTTGATTGCGGGGATTCAAATATCTCCTGAATTGGTTCATCTTTCGCTCCTCAATCGCGACTTTGTACGATGAGTATCCGCAGAGGCGAGAGAATTCGTGTTCGTATTGATCGATTCTCGTGCTGCCCTGGGTCAGTTGCATCAACATCTATTCCATCTTATCGAGTTAGTCAGCTGGGCAGTACTTGGCATGAAACATCTCCAAAAACTATTCCCACTCCAAGGTCTTGATCACATCCTTGCCATAGATGATCTGTTGGGTCTTCTACTAGGCACGCGCCGCCTATAAACAGGTCAGTGGCGTACTTCACACGTTTGCTGTCGAGGCATTCAGAAATACTGAAGATTTCATTAGTATGGCTAATCCAGTGCAATGCCTGGATTGGGTCGCCATTGCCTTCGAAGTTAATGGCACCACTAGCTTCGAAATCTTTAAATTTACAGCCTTTGGGCTGTTCATTTGGGGTATCGGGGTCAGAGTTATCAGAATCAGTAGTTTGGGCATGCTGTTTACCCTTTCTTTTACTTTTCTTGTGAGATTTTCGTTTAGCCTCAGCCTCGTCACGAGTCTGAAACTGTTGTTGGATTAATTTAGTTGTCTTTTCATCATGTTGGTCAATTAGTTGTTGCATCAACTCGAACATTTGTTGGGGAGTCATATTTTCAGGAAGTCCTCCTAGTCCAGACATTACTACTGAAATATAAAACAGATGAAATAAATTTAGCTCATATGCTTAGCACTAGGGGCCCTCTTCCCCCGTCCTAACAGTCTTAAGACCTAAATCTGTTAATAAGTCACCTAAAATGATTAACACCTGTAACATAGCTTACGTTTGAGATCAAGTATCAGATGATACGTGGTTCACTAAAACTAATGCTCTGATCAGGTTGTATGACCCTAAATTTGCATCTAGTGTCTTACCATTAGGTCCCAGCTAGCAACTCAGTATTAATCATAGAACTAAGATAAAATTAAATAAAAGCAAATTTTAATTACACGACAGGGTTAAAACAAAATTATTACAAGTGGATATGACTTTACAGTCATCATCAGTCTAATCTATTACATCGTCTGTCATTATAGTACAATATGGACAACCCAGTTGTCCCCAAACTCTGTCTTCTATCAGTACCCAAAATGTAGTCCGAGCAGTGTTTAGGTGTCTCTTCGAGTCGCCAGTCTTGGCTACTTCGGTACTTGTTCACTTGGAGCCTTGTCTTTGCTTTTACTTGTAAAGAGAGATATGCAACAACGGTAAGCTTTTGCTTAGTGAACTTATAGATATTACAGTGAACGTGCATGACATATGTGCGGGTTTTCTTGTACGGGCACCCGTGTGATATTAAAGCAACTTCCGCCACCTGCATAGGCCATGAGACATTTTAAAGGAATAAGGATGATATCAACTCAGGCTCACACATATGGGGATCAACCATAATTTAGGCTACGAGGGTGAGAACGAAATAGCTAAAATCACAAGTTCAATTGAACATGTTGGAGGGTGTTAAATTAGGCAAATATTGGGCTCGAGTCAAAGAAGTCAATGTATGATAGCAATAAAATGTAGCAGCATCACTTAAGGAAATCAATAATATCTCATTACAATTGCTAGGACGATTCACATGGCAACACCTTACCATGGTGTACACAGCTTCACTTTCTAGCTTTAGAATAGAATTTCAGAGGCGTAAGATAAAGCAACATGTCTCGGCAATAAGGCAAAATTTATAACGTGTAAATCTTACCTTGGCTATTTTAGTTTCTGATTCTGTCTTTTCTGATTAGTCTGTCTTATTAGACTTTGAGTCATGTTCACAATAAGATTATAACTCGTATAACCTTTTTATCATGCCATTTTTATGGTTAACAATGTGCTTCTAGGTCATTTGTCATATTACATGTCATGGTGTTGTCATTGTATTCAATTAGGTGTTTCCGAGTCATTTACGTCTTTAGCGACTTTTAAGGGTGTCTAAGGATTCATGCATCTATGAAAGATCATACAAGTACACCTATATGTAATATTAACTTTTTATGGTTGGTCTAAGCACACATGTGTTAGGATTTCCTCGTCACACACACACACGTAAAGTAAAAAGAGAACACAACAGTATTACGTGGTTCGGTCAATGCTCTGACCTACGACCATGGGGGCAACTAGGGTTTTCTTATTATGAATGATTACAAGTACAAGAGATTATGTAGAACATAATTAGGCAACGTTTCCTGATTAACTATCTGGCAGCTTCCTGAGATAACTAGGGCGGGCTGCCCTTTTCTTTTATCGAAGCCTACATCTTAACAATCTCCCACTTGGAGGGTTTGATAGTCGAACATATGCGCTCCACTGTTCTTATTGTGAAAAATTCACCAACTTTTAAACCCCCTAGTTGCCACTTGCCTTCTCATCACTATTCCTGTAGGATAGCTGAAGTTGCACAGAACTTCAGCTTATCCAGCGTTACAGATTTTGTGAACATATCTGCTGGATTCTTTGTACCAAGGATCTTCTTCACTGAAAGTGTCCCATCACTTACCAAATCTCCAATGAAGTGATACCTCATGTGAATGTGTTTCGTTCTTCTTTGAAATACTGGATTCTTTATGAGATGAAATGCACTCAGTTTATCGCATTGGAGGACATAGTCCTTTTGAACTATACTCAACTCCGAGAGAAAGTTCTTTAACCAAATCAGCTCCTTGCCAGCTTCTGCAACGGCCATATATTATGCTTCAGTGGTTGAAAGAGCAACACTCTTTTGCAATCGGGACATCAAACTAATAGTTGTACCCCCAACAGTAAACACATAACCCGTGGTGCTTTACCCCGTTTCCACACAACCTCCAAAATCTGCATCTAAATAACTTTCTAAGATTACTTTCTTTCTGCTGAAACATAAAGCAAACTTAGAGGTGCCTTTCAAATAGCGTAGCAGCCACTTAACCCCTTCCCAGTGCTCCTTCACCGGATTCGACATAAACCTGCTGACCACTCCCACTGCGTGAGCAATATCAGGTCTCGTGCAACCCATTGCATACATCAGACTACCAACTGCTGAGGCATAAGGAACCTTGGCCATTTCTGCTTTGTCTTTGTCAGTCTTTGGAGATTTCTTCTTTAAGAGTTTCATGTGACTAGCTAGAGGCATGATTCTGGGCTTCGCATCTGACATACTGAATTTTTCTACGATTTTCCCAACATACTTCTCCTGCGAGAGCTTCAAAGTACCAGCAGCTCTGTCTCGAATTATGTTCATTCCTAGAATTTCTCTGGCAGCTCCCAGATCCTTCATTTTGAATTCTTTAGATAACTGCCTCTTCAGTCTTCTGATTTCTTCCATGTCAGACCCAGCTACCAACATATCGTCAACATATAACAGAAGTACGATATATGAAGACTTAAACATTTTCAGATAGCAGCAATGATCCGTATCACATCTTTTGTACCCCTTATTCCGCATGAATTCATCAAACTTCAAGTAGCACTGGCTTGGAGCTTGTTTTAGGCCATAAAGACTCTTCTGCAGTTTGTAAACCAAATTTTCATTGCTAGTCATCAGTAAACCTTCAGGTTGTGCCATGTAGATGTCTTCATTCAGGCTTCCGTGCAAGAAAGTTGTAGTTGCTCCAAATGTAGATCTTCTGCAGCTACAATACTATAGACTGTTCTGATGGTGGTCATCTTCACAACCGGTGAAATGATCTCATTGTAATCGACTCCCTCTTTTTGTTGGAATCCCTTAACCACCATTCTAGCCTTGTACCTCTTGCTACCGTCAACTTCATCTTTGACCCTAAAAACCCATTTGTTTTCCAATGCTTTCTTACCTGCCGGTAGTTTAACCAAAGACCAAGTCTTGTTCTTTCGAGAGACCTCATGTCTTCATCCATAGCTTTCTTCGACTGAGTAGAGTCTTTTAGATTTCTAGCTTTTGAATAACATTGAGGCTCACCGTTGTCGGTCAATAGCAGATGGTTCACTGGAGGAGAAAATCTCCGTGGTCGCTTTGTAACTCTAGTAGATCTTCTTACTCAGTTTTCAGTGTCAGTCTTTGCTCCCACTATTCTCAATATTCTCATTGTTTTCAGATCCTTCAAGTTCATCTGAGCTTCCACTGCCTTTAGAACTCTCTTCCGAGTCAGAATTGCTAACAGGTCTGGCAATTTCTTCTTCAGATATTTCATCATACACGGCTTCATCTAGTTTCCTATCCTTGTTTGAAGCAGCTGCAAGTTCATCTTTGTAGAGAGCCTTTTCGTTGAATGTTACGTCTCTGCTTCTGATAACCCTTTTGTTGTGATTATCCCAGAAGCGATAGCCCATATCATCCAAACCATAACCAATAAATGCACACTTCCTTGCCTTCGCCTCAAGCTTGTCTTTATCTGCATCTTTGATCTTGACATAAAAACACAACCGAATACTTTCAAGTGTTTAAGAGATACGTTTTGACCTTTCCATTCTTCTTTAGGAATCTTGAAACCAAGAGGGACTGACGGTCCACAATTAATCAGATAAGTTGCGGTGTTAACTAAATCTGCCAAGAACATTTTTGGTAAACCTGCATGTAATCTCATGCTCTTTGCCCTTTCATTGACGCTTTTGTTCATTCTTTCCGCAACCTCGTTCTGCTGAGGTGTTTCAGGAAACGTTTTCAGCAATCTGATTCCATGCTCGGCACAATAATCGATGAACTCCTTGCTACTGTACTCACCCCCTTTATCTGATTTTAACCATTTAACCTTCAGGCTTGTTTCATTTTCAACTGCAGCCTTCTACTTCTTAAAGGTGCTAAAAACCTCAGATGTGCATTTGAGAAAATAAACCCACACTATTCTGGTGGAATCGTCAATGAAAGTAGTATAATATCGAGAACCTCCTACTGAAGAAACTGAAGTAGGACCGTAGACATTAGAATGAATCAGCTCCAACATTCTGGCCTTGGGTGGTTGACCCATCTTTGCAAATGAAACTTTCTTTTGCTTACCTAGGACACATGGCTCACAAAAGTCAGTAAGAACACCTTTCAGGTTTGGAATTTTACCTTTTGAAGCTAAAATGTTCATTCCCTTCTCACTCATATGCCCAAGTTTTTGGTGGCATAGAGTAGACGCCTCAAATTCTTCAACTACTGCATTTGCTTCAATATCAGTAATCTCATCCATGTAAAGTGTTCCTTGTTTCTTCCCACGAGCGACAACAAGGTTCCCTTTTGTTACTTTCCACTAGTGGTCACCAATTCTCACATGATCGCCTTCATCATCTAGTTGTCCCACAGATATCAACGTCCTCTTTTAACCCGGAATGTACTTACCATTCTTTAAAGTCAAGTTCGTTCCCAAAGGAGTCTTCAGATTCACGTCCCCAACACCGGAAATGTCTAGTGTCTTATTGTCAGCTAACCATACCTTGCCATCGTAGTGCCGGAAATTCTGCATTACTTCCATCCAATGGCTAGCGTGAAACGAAGCACCCGAATCCGTAACCCAAGATTCAATCGGACACTCAACACAACAAATCAGTGCATCATCAAACTCAACTGCAGCATTTACCTCCTTTTTCCCTTTGTCTGTTGCCGGTTTAGTACACTGACTCTTAGAATGACCCACCTCTTTACAGTTCCAACAGGTGATGTCTTTTCTAGGTCTGGACTGGCTTCTTCTTTTGGACTTTGATCGACCAACTCTCTAGTAGAGAAGACAATAACAGCAACGCCTGAATCTCATCATCGAATTTCATGTCAACCGATACAAGCCTTGAGAGTATCAGATTAAATTCATTCACATGATTAGTCACTGACATTCCTTCCTTCATCTTCGTGTTTACCAACTGTCTGATCAAGAACACCTTGTTAGCAGCGAATGATTTCTCATACATGTTGGACAGAGCTTTAATAAACCCAAACGTCATCTTTTCATTGACGATGTTGTACGCAACATTCCTAGCCAATGATAATTTAACAACGCCAAGGGCTTGACGATCCAACAAATCCCAATCAGCTTGAGGCATAGCCTCCAGTTTAATACCACTCAATGTTCATGCAATTTCTTCTGGTAGAGATAATCTTCGATTTGCATCTTCCAGAAACCAAGATCATGCCCCTCAAATTTATCGATCTTAACTTTTCCATCCTCAGCCATTGTTTCAAACAAATCTATTTGACTAATCGAAAACAATATTAAAAAGTAGTGTTCAAACACAGCAATGGCTTGCTACCTAAACTTTACGACTGTTTTATTGAACAATATCGTTTGCAATCAATCTTAAATAAATAAAGAAAACAAAGTTTGAAACGAGTGCACCTGATTTTTGTCGAACGAATCTGATCGAAAAAAAAACTTCCCAAAGAACCAACTCAAAAACTAGCAAGAACCAACTCTAAAACCTAGTAAGAACCAACCTCCAAAACCAGCAAGAAAAAACCAACCTTAATTGTTAGGGTTTTGATGAAACAGCAGCGAACAACCCCAAACTTAGGGTTTCTGCGCAAACGAAAGCTTCTGGCCGCTAGGGTTCAGACAAGCAGCGGCGCGAACGGCGGCTAGGGTTTCGAAAACCAAAGGGTTTCTGCGCAAAGGGTTCTGAATGCTAGGGGTTCCAGGAGGCTAAGGTTTCTGGGCGGCTAGGGTTTCGGGCGGAGAAGGCGGATAGACGGCGGCGTTCGACAGCAGATGTCGAAGGCAGCGGTCAGGCGATGACAGCGGTGGTCGGGGCTGTGTTGTGACAGACCTGAGCTCTGATACCAATTGTTAGGATTTTCTTGTCACACACACACACGTAAAGTAAAAATAGAACACAACGATATTACGAGGTTCGGTCGATGCTCTAACCTACGTCCACAGGGGCAACTAGGGTTTTCTTATTATGAGGTGATCAAGAATAATTACAAGTACAAGAGATTATATAGAACATAATTAGGCAACGTTTCCTAATTAACTATATGGTAGCTTCCTAAGATATCTAGGGCAGGCTACCCTTTTCTTTTATTGAAGCCTACATCTCAACAACATGATCATTCCGTGGCTTCTTTTAACTCATGTCGCATTTTCATGATTTCAAGCCTTAAGGCTCATTTAAATGAGATCACAAGCATACTTGATTAGTCATATGCTTCTTTTTATCATCAACACAATCTTTAATTCATCTCACATTGTAATTATTGACTCATTTCAGACCCTAGAAACAAGGCCAAAGGTTAGGGAATTCAAGGCACAACTTAGGGACTTAGCCTACGTACTAAAGAATTGTATCGTTGCCAATTTAAAGCTCCCCTTTTGCTGTTGTTACAACCCCTATTTGGTGGCTTATAGCAGTATTATATCTGTCCATAATATCCTATTAGAGGGTCTAAAAATCTTGGCCAAAGACCTAAAGATATGGCCAAGGGTTCGAGGGGCTTTCGGCCAAAGGCCAAGCCATAGAAATGAGCTTTCGGGTCTGTTTGCGCTGCTATTCTTGCAGCTATTATAGCCCAATTTTGGGGTTTTATAACAGCCCTACTATATGGGATTAATGATTAGGTGTATGTGGGATTCATGCTAGATGTTTTAGGATTAGTTTGCTAGTTTAGGGGTCTACTAGTTTCTACAATTAAGGCTGAAGTATTAGAGTTGAAGCATTAAATCGTCTATGATGTTGCTGATTTTGGACTACACGAACAACTCCAAAAATGGCCAAGTGTTGTGTGTGTTTAGAGTCATATCTGCCCCCCTTTCTTGCTGTTCCTTTTTACTCTGTATTCACAGCCACAATACCGTTGGATTAATCGGTATTGGTTGCGGGTTAATGGGTTTCGGTTCCGGTAAACTACAGGTCACTATTCGGTAGGTTACGGGTCAAGGGGAGAGGTTTTCCTCATTTAATAAATATTTATTATCTAGCTAGTTGATAATTTAGTATTTGGTAGCTTCTTGTGGTGAATTGGTCAGCGAAGAAAAAGGATATGCAGCACTACTTTTTTCCATGCATGCTTTAGTATCATTTAAATTTATTGTATTTTTTCTTTCCTATATAAAGGTGGTAATAGTAGAGTTTTTTTATGTGATTAAAAGTTTTGTAAGGCAGTAATAAAAGTTTGAAAATTGCCCCAAACGATTTAGTTTATCTATTCGTATTAGTGTTGTGGTATCTTACATTTGCTATCAGAGCGGCGTTCGATCGAAGGGGGTGTAAGTCGATTCTCTCTTTTGTTATTTTGATCGCAAGTTTACACTTCTCAAAATCAGCTCCGATTTCTTGATCAGGTTTCTTCCAGTGACGTCGAGAGTCTAACCGGAGGTGCGTGATAAACGGGCAGAAAGACATCAAAGCAGGTAGCTTTGGTTCGGTTTGTTTTCCCGGTGTCAGAAGACTGTAACGGTAGTTTGATCGTGATTTCTTGATTGGTGGAAGAGTACTCTCGGAACAACCTTGATCATAGAAGTTGGGGCTGTCAAAAAGGGCGATTAACATGGCGATGGTACCAAAAGAAAGTGGTTCAGTGGCATATCAAATCCCGGTGTTGACCCCGACAAACTATCCGGTGTGGTCGATCAAAGTGACGTCGATCATGGATGCATATGGGTTGTGGGAGATGGTCGAACCAAGGGCACTAGGTGGAGGATCGGATCCAAGAAAATCGAAGCAAGCTCTCGCGAAGCTATACCAGAGGATATGGTTTTACAAATGGCGAGTTACACGGATCCAAAACAAGTGTGTGATGGATTGAAAACACGGTATTTGGGAGTGGATCGGCTGAGATCGGCTCGAGTTGCAACATTGAAACGGGAGCTTGAAAGTTTTTGAATGAAGGAGGGTTAAACGGTTGATGATTTCGTGATCAAGTTGACGGGATTAGCTTCAAAAGCAAAGAGTCTCGGTTACGAGCTTGAAGAAGTAGACTTGGTGAAAAGACTACTTGACTCGATGCCTAGGTCGTTTCTCCAGATTGTGGCCTCAATTGAACAGTGTTTCGAATTGGATACGATGTTGTTCGATGAAGCTGTAGGAAAATTGAAGGCGTACGAGGAGCGTTTAAAAGGAACAGAGAAAACGGAAGATATTCACGGTGGCTTGTTGTTGGTTAGAGAAGAAAAAGCACACGGATGTAAGAATTGTGGCAATGGCGGTTCAAACCGAGGTGACTTTGGGCGTGGCCGGGGAAGAGGTCGTGGGTCCGGGAATAGTCGAGATGGTAGCGAACGGGTCCGGGATAAAAGCCACGTTACATGCTACAAGTGTGGTGAACGTGGCCACTATGTCAACGAGTGTCCGAAGTGGGAGAATCAAACTAACTTAATCGAGGAGGAACCGACATTGTTGTGAAGCGACTCAATAACCGATTAAGGGGGTGATTGTTGTGGGTTAACGGGTTTCGGTTCGGTAAAACTACAGGTCACCATTCGGTAGGTTACGGGTCACGGGGAGAGGTTTTCCTCATTTAATAAATATTTATTATCTAGCTAGTTGATAATTTAGTATTTGGTAGATGTTTTTGACCGAGTTGTGAGGAAGAAAATGGGTCAGTGCATGTACTGCTTCTTGGGGTGAATTGGTCAGCGAAGAAAACGGATATGCAGCACTACTTTTTCCATGCATGCTTTAGTATCATTTAAGTTTATTGTATTTTTTCTTCCTATATAAAGGTGGTAGTAGTAGAGGTTTTTGTATGTGATTAAAAGTTTTGTAAGGCAGTAATAAAAGTTTGAAACTTGCCCCAAACAATTTAGTTTATCTATTCGTATTAGTGTTGTGGTATCTTACAAATACATGTTTAAAATGTACTATTAAGGGGTGTATATGTCTTGGCCATAGGCCAAAAGACAAGGGCTATGGACTGAGGCTTTTGGCCGAATGCCAAACCATCTTTAGACGTTGTTACGTGACTGTTTTGGGGCTGCTGTCTCGGCTTTTTATGTGCTGTCCATCCCTCAAAATTACGGCACCCTATACTATACACCTTGGATTTGTCGGTCCATGCTACATATTCAAGGATTAAGGTGCAACATTAAGGTCTATTAGAGACAAGAATGGGACTAGAATAATAGTTGTAGCACCGAGTCACTCACGTGTTGTGAGTCTCGGGTCCGCACAGGTCACACACCATGTTTGGGCTGAGTCTCGGACGTATAGGCAGCACCCCCTCCAGGCTTATGTCTCGGATCTTAGTGTGTGTGAACCAAATCTTGGATCTCCTTGAGGTGGAACAAGTCTCGGATGTCCATCAGGAGGGTACAAGTCTCGGACCTCCTGTTGTCCATTGTCCAGCCTCACACTTCCGAGACTTACATGTCTCGGATGTGCCCTCGTCTCAGCAATAGCATGACCGTTATAGAGGCGGAAATAGGAGGATCAGCGGTGTATTAAGGTTAAGTATACAACACACACTCACCAGGGATACACTTCCGAGACTTGTGAAGTCTCGGATGTTTAAGCACATGCATCGACTGCAAATTTCTAAGTGTGTACAAGTCCCTGATCTTGCATTTTGTCAAGTCTCGGAAGTATTTGTTGCTTCTGCCTACACCTCAACATGGTTCCAAACTCAAATTAAACTTCACACACCAGCACACAAATGATTGAATGAGCTTTATGCAAAGATGATGGATGGATTTTGGTGCAAAACTGACGGCTTATGTGCTCGGTTTCTGGGGCAGCCGTAGGTGACTCACGGCAGCACACACACACACACAAATACTTGGGTATTTAGGAGTCGAATTACCTGGAATTAAGTCTTGATTCTTGTATGCGTTGATCCAACAATCGTTTTGCAACTTGAATCACCAATATTCGTAAAGAAATGAAGGAGTAATCGAAGACGAGAAGCTAGCGTTTTCGTGGAATCGTATGTTCGTTTTCTTTGGCTTGAAAGACACAAAGCAGTGGAATGGAAGGAAAGAATTGTGCAGGTCATTAGTCAGCTTTACAGCTTATACATGTTTAATATTTACGAGTTTAGTTGATTAACAATTTGCACCCCGGAATCTTAACTTTTTATTAATTATATAACAGTTTGTTTACTAAACTTTAATTCATTTGACGTAATTTATGTTGTTAATCTCTTAAATTCTCATAAAATACATTGCTAATTACATTAATTCTGGTAGATTATATTTCTATGATTCAGTCATTTTCGTTAATTTAAATAATTATAAGTACATATTGGTTGTGGTTCGGCTAAATCAACCTTTATGTAAAATAACGGCTAACTTTATTATCAATGTCGTTAATCCGTCGCTATAATTCAAACATTTAACTGTTTGACATTCCTATAGTTCAATGAAAATTTATCACCCGTTATAATTCGGCTATGCCAGGATACGAGGTGTTACATGCTTCGTGACTCCAAAAGCTTGTAAAATCTCAAAAGTTAGCCGTTAATGCGGAATGTAGCCATTATGGTCCTGTGAATAACATGTTAAATACGTCAACAATAATGTTGCTGATTTCATAGGTTTACACGATAAATATAGACAATGTATGAAAACACAAGATTTCATTGAGTTTATAAACATACACGAATCAATAGTTTAACTTTCGTTTGCCCTTGTGGTATCCCTGAATAGTATGACCATAAGTCTCATCACCCTGAATATCAACTTTTGTTTGCCCTTGTAGTATCCAAGACCATAATACCAAGAATTGTCAAATGATTATGCATCCATTTACAATTGGCATGGCCAGCCCAGATGGAGGCGTCAACACAATAGATCTATCCATAACATTCACGTTTATGATGTAATTACTGGTTCATGATTGACGGTGGTGGTGAAGTAATAACCTTATGTAATACATAAAATGATTCAAGTACTTGTGTCCATAGAAAAAACTGAGCATGTATTCTCACCCCAAATAATACGAACATGTAAAAATAAGGTCTATGAAAACTCACCGTAGTAGTGAGAGTGAAAGTGATGACCAAGATGTTGACTTGTAACGACGTTTGAAAGGACTTAACCGAGTCCTAAATGGTATGAGAGACTTAATAATGCCTTTTAATGAAAATATGTATGCATGATAGTTTTAAGTTTAATCATCCAACATGTAACAACCGGCACAAATCAGGTTAGCATCTGCTACCTAATTAATAGTCATTAGTATTTAATCAAAGTGATTAACAAGTTCATAAGATTTTTCCTTACATACAGAAACAATTTCATCGGTGTGATCCGATGAAACGACAAAGAAATTAATCCAATCAATTTACGGTATAATAGATTAAATCTACTAAGTGCATGATTCGATTAAGATTAGTGACATTAATTATGCATAAATAATTTTTCATAACTTTAATTATGCAAGACAAAAAGAATTTTATTAAACTAGTGTATTCAATGAGTATTTATAAAAATACATAAAAATGAAAAATACAAGAAATACATTTTTAAATACTTTATACAAAAAAATAATAATAATAAATTTTTTTATAAACCCTCATGTCTGGCCCAAGAGGATAGTACTATCCATCCATTGACTTTCATTTTTTCTTAGAAATGACATGCACAATCAACATCAAACATCTCCACCAAAGGCCCTTTGGCCTAGCGGTACCAATGTGTTATATAAGTGAAAGGTCACGGATTCGACTCCCGTCGTAGGAAAGTTGAAATTTAGGTGGAGAAAAGCATGTCTTGGGGTAAAGTAGTAGTTTAGGAGTAGGAGTAGGATAGGTTGTCATTCAAAATAAAAAATCAAACATCTCCATTTTTTTGTACCTCACTTAGCAAGTTTTACACTCCACCTCCCATTCTCTTCATCATTTCATCACCTTTCTTCTTCTATAAACAGGAGACCAAATCTCTCATTCATTTCACATATTGAAAAGATAAAAAAACCCACTCCCTCTTGCTCTCATAAAACCGGCCACCCTATAAAAACCCACAAAACTCTTCAAAAATCTTCTTTTGTTCTTCAAATATTCAAGAAATTTGTGTTCAACCAAGTCAAGATCTCTCCTCCTACACATTTGATTTCATTTCTTTCATCAAAGAAAGTAAAAACTATCTTATTTACATATTGTATTTAAGTTAAATATATATCTTGCATAATATATAATCACCAATAACAACAAGTTTCATCAAAAGCTAAGTTTATGAACAACTAGTTTTTATTTTAATGTTGTTACTACACATATGTTTATAAAAGTATGAACACACAATGTAGGCATAAATATTATGGAAACAAGGTTTATAAATGTGTTTTCATAAGCTTTTTTACATGTGGTTTTTGAATAAACAACAAGAATCACAAGTTGTTGCAAGGTTGTGAAATTCGGATTTTTCGGCACAAACATTACATCAACTTTGAAAAATCATAACTAATTCAAAACTTAACAAAATGAGTTGATTCTTTTTCCAAAATTTAGATCTATCTCTTAGCTAAATATCTGGAAGCTTTCATAATTTAATACGGAGGTTTGAACCCCCAAATACTGTTTGGGAACCGAAAAGTCTAACAGCTCATTTGTTGTCAACATATGAGTTTTAACGAACTATTTCCCTAACCTAAACACCTCAAAAAATGACTGCTCATATCTTGAAAGCTTCCTTATATATAGTAGTTTCTTGATAAAAAAAAAAAATCAAAGCCCAAATCATTTTGGAGCTATACAAAACACCGCCTCAAAGTAGGCCGAAAAGCCTCGATAAACCCTGGAAATCATTATAAATAAACTTGGATTTTTAAGTGGGTTTTATGAACTTGTTATGTTGAATTAATAAATATAAAACATCATGCATACACATTTAGAGACTTATTAAGTCTCTCATATCATTTAGGACTTTGTTCAGTCCGTCCGAGCATCATTTCAAGTCATCATCTCCATCATCATTTTTCACGTTCACTACTACGTTGAGTTTTCATAGCCCCTATATTTACATGTTCGTATTATTTGGGGTGAGAATACATGATCAAATTTTTCTATGGACACTACAACTTAAATCATTTTTTGTATTACATAAGGTTACACTTCACCTCCGCCCTCAATCATGTGACACCCTTGTCACAACAACCATCATTTACAAAACACCCAGGATTAATCATCAAACACAATAACCTAATGATCTGATAACCTAGTTTAAGTGCGGAAGCATTAAAATACAAAATAAAATAATACCACAGTGTCTACCATCCTACAGTGCTACATAGGTACCAAATCTAAGTCTACATACTCAGAAATATTATATCATTCCAAATTTTACTACAACAATGATTCCTAAAATCAAATACCGAGGTAAACAGTAGAGATCTTCAATACTTCAATAAACGTCCTAGCTAGATGGTCCCGCGGCAGACTTTCCTTTTCCTGTAAAAATTCAACAACTAAAGGGGTAAGTGAATTGCTTAGTGAATACCATATGATTTTACACATTCTACAAATCTTTATGATGCCACCAGAGTAACCGCGGTAACACATACCGTATACTCTACACGTACTCAAAGTACGCAACCCCGAGCCCGCAGCCCCTTCGAGCTGACACTCGGCATTAAGAAACCCACCAAACTGAGGCAAACATACCATCGGGGATGTCATACTGTCTATCCTGACCATAGAGGTGTCAAACTCTTGGCTCATATAGCACAGTAACATCATAGTACAGATGCGACCACACAGGTCCATCAAATAAAATGCACAACAAAGAAACGGACATGCAACAAGTATGAATGTGCATCAATATATATACGCAAGTTAGTAGAGTGCCAAATGAAAGTGAAACAACATGCCTCAGTAGGCATAGCAAACATAAAGCAAATGCAGACATGCTAAAATCAAAGGTACTCACAGTGGGTGCGTTATAAACTTCAAGTAAATTTTATTTCTCCTCGGCTTTCAACCGGATCACAAAGTACCCCACTGTGGGTTAAACAACACCACAAGGGACCTGTTAAATTAGTTGTAACAACACATTATGTCAATAACTTGTTTAATTCTTGTAAAACCAAATTTTATAAGTTTTGCAATATTTTTCCCTATTTCGAATCCATGTCCAAATTCGAACCACAACTAAGTTTGAACCCAACTCAAGTTCAAACCTTATCCTTGAATATCTTTTGTTATTTTATGTGTTGTCTATGGGTTTCATTCATAATATTCGAGTTTAGAAGAGTGGGTTTCAATTTTTAGGCATCAAATTCGAATTTTAGGGGCTAAATTCGAATTTCTTTCGATTTTAAGGCTAAACTCGAACCCCCCATGGTTAAATTCGAATTCATTCGAATTTAGGGACCTAAATTCGAATTTAGGGACTTAAATTCGAATTCCTTGGTGTTAGATTCGAATATATACTCGAATTTAGCTCAAAAATCGAGTTTGTTCTTGCATTTCGACTGTGTTCTTGACATTCTCGAGTTTGTTCATATCTACAACTTAAATCCTTCATTTCAAAGCCTAAAATCATGAATATGTCAAGTATTATACCTAGGTTTGATTCTATTACACATACACTATCATATTCTAGTTAAAACTCAAGCAAAACTAGCTTTATTCATGCAAGAAATGATAAACTCGAAATTCATGTTTTCAAAACCGAAATATATAAACTTAATTGGGTCGATTCTTACCTCAATTCGTACGAAATCAAGAATCCAACCGTAGATTGTTGTAGTACTCCTCGAGGTCTTTCCAACAACGTATAAATCTCGAAAATCGGCCGGTCGGTTTGATAGATATCGTAGAGAGAAGTAGAGAGAGTTTCTAGAGAGAGAGAGAGTGTGTAGAGAGAGAGAGAGAGTAAATGTGAAAATGAAAGGCATTTGGCCTTTTTATTCCCATCTTTCCCATTTGCACATTTGACCCCTCAACTTAATCGGTTCCATAAAATACTGAT
Organism: Centrapalus pauciflorus; assembly: GCA_020465985.1. Taxonomy (NCBI): domain Eukaryota; kingdom Viridiplantae; phylum Streptophyta; class Magnoliopsida; order Asterales; family Asteraceae; genus Centrapalus; species Centrapalus pauciflorus. Next base: position 265,525 of record JAANYP010005917.1, read on the forward strand.
TTATTCTTAGTTTTATCATTATCAACTTTTATAATCTTAATACTCCATAATAATAATTCAGAGTTCAAATTTTCTTAAAATAACAACAAACTTTCTAAATATCCCAAATACATAATAATTGCTCATAATTCAACTTAATTATAAATTATCCGCCTAAATAGATCCAAATTACAGTAATTGAATTCGAGGATGTTACAACATGGGCTCCACCACGCTCTAACTTCGTCCTCGAAGTTATTTGACTTCAAACAGCTGTGGATATTTCCTTAACATATCAACTTTCGTCTCCCATGTATGTTTGGCTCCCTTATGATGCTTCCAACGTACCAGCACCATTTTAATCTCTTTGTTTCTTATTCTTCATTACTACAATATTCATAATATATTCCGACTTTTCAACACATACTAACCCTTCTTGATTTCTAATTCAGTATACTCAGCCTAATCTTCATTACCAGTTGTGAAGATTTCATAAAGATTTCTACATGAAATACCAAGTATTATTTTGATATTTCCTTAGGTAATTCCAATTGTCACAACTAATTCCAACTTTTCTTTCCAACATGTAGGGCTTCTACATTTTCTCCCGTGCAAAACTTTAAACATGGTTTTCTTTACTTTATCATGATGACTAAAGTTATACGAATTATAACACCTTGCCTTTTATTTGCATTTTTATTTTAAGTAATTTTGAGCAATTTGCGTAAAAAGATGTAATTTCGAGATTTAGTATAAATAGGAGTTGAGTGCTCCATTTTCACACTTTTGCAAAACCCGTCTAGCATTTTCAGAGCTCCTCTCTCTAGAACCCGAACTTCTCTCTAACTTTTCTCTCAAACCGACCGGCCAAATCTCGAGTTCTATACGTCATCGGAAAGGTCTCGAAGTGTACTACGCGGATCTACCTTTGCATGTGAGATTTGATACGGTTTTGAGGTAAGAATCGTCCTTTTCGTTTTCTGCACTTTCGGTTTTGAAGCTACAATTTCGAGTTTATCATTTTAGGCGATTTAAAGCTGATTTCGTATGAGTTTTAGCTAAAATATGGTAGAATATGTATCATATAACTAAACCGAGGCTTATTACTTAGCTTATTTGTGGAATTGAGGCTTGAAAATGCATGTTTAAAGCTGTAGTTTATGAACAAACTCGAGTATGCATAGAACAGACTCGAAATACCAAGAACAAACTCGAATAGAGCTAGATTCGAGATATGGGTTTCGAATCTATCCTCAGATTCGAATGAGTTTCGAATATAACCCTGGTTCGAATCTGTCTTCGAATCTGATGCTCAGATTCGAATCTGACTTCGAATCTGATGCTCAGATTCGAATCTGACTTCGAGTCTGATACTCAGATTCGAATCTAACCCCTAAATTTCGAATCTAATTGATAAAATTTACGAACAACGCATAAATTAGCAAAATAAATAGCAAAATATTTAGCTAGAAGTTATGGCTTATAGATGTTGGAATATTGAGCTCGCATTATTAATTTAGCACATGTTCTGTAATATTAAACTTCAGATATTATACATAAGCCGTTTAGCCCAGTTGCGAGTCAAAGCCAGTGCCAGAATATATTAAAGCCTAGATAAGCAAGTGCAAGCATTATAAAGCAATTTAAAGCGTAAATAAGCCCGAGCAAGCATTACAGAGCATTTCAAAGCATTTTCAGTACTGTGAGTAACAGTTATTCTTGTTTACATGTTTTATATGAAATTGAGACATAAATTTGCTTCTATATGATTTCTTTGGAATTCAATAGACTTTTGTGAGTGAAGGCGAACACTGTGGTACAGGTGATGCCCAGCTTAGCCGGATCTTACATTTGATCTATTAATATGCATATTTATCTGCTATCTGTTTATTGTTCTGCATACTATACAGCAAACTTTGTGTTAGCGTTTCTTTGTGCATCTCATAAGCATTATATTTAGCGAGCAAGCAATTCTGATGTTCACCACTATCCCTTGAGCATTATGCGGGTAGCTAGCCCCGCATCACAGATTGATCATCTGTCAGCGGTAAACCCATAGTGGTGGCATCTCCGTTCTGCGTGAAATGTCTCAATTGTGCAGCGTTCTTTCTGGGTATTAAGCAAATGAGCAAGCAAGCAAGCAAGCAAGCAAGCATAACAGCCTTTATAGGCACTTTCGCCTCATATTTTACATGCATTCTTGAATATCTGTTTACTCACTAAGCATTAGCTTACAGTTGCTATTCACAATTTTTACAGGAAAAGGTAAGGAACAAGCTGGACCTTCTGCTTAGGTCTATTATCTGATCTGCCCAGAGGACTTAGCTAACTTTCAGCTTGTGGTATAGCTTTATGATGCCTTGGGTTCTGGGTAGCGGCTTTTATTTATGTTGTGATGTTTTTAGCAACTTAGTACTGTAACCTTGTAGCACGTGTAGTGCAAGACTTATTGTAATGTTTTATTTAGCTTTATCCATTTATTATTATTCCTGGGATAAGCAAGCGTGTTTTAAAGCAAGGATGTGACACGAATCTCTATCTAATCAATTGATCTTTTCAATTTATACTTGAATCCAAAATACATTATCTCGTCACATATTTCAATGTGAAATAGTCCATTCATTCTGATCTTCTATCGGTTGCTGGTAAGTTTTACTCGTATTCATGTTTGTGCCGCATCTTACTTATATTTTGTTATATGCATACCGATACGAACAGCAAGTTATTGGGAAAAACTCCAGGGATCAAATCAACATATAAACCTACTTCTTCGATCTCTAAAGTACAATCATGATACACATGATCTATTTTAACTAATGTGTTATTAAAAAATTTCAACATCAATCACAACCGTCAACTTAGACCAAAAGACTAACATTGATTGCACAAATGCAGTAGTTACAATTTAATTAATCGACACCAGAATTTAAACAAAACTCATGACCACCTCCGAATCTCCCTTAGATTCCGAATCGTAGTATTAGACCTTTCTTTACGGTATAAGCAAATTTCATTACTGTCCAAAGTCTCTTTAACTTTCTTATTGATCAATTACCATATCAATAAGTATACTATCCTCAAGTAGCATTATATTTCCTTTTTAATTGATTACAACTCACTTACATATCTTACTTATATCTCACATTGTATATTCCAAATCTCATACAGTATGAACACCATTATCATACCCTCGTACGTTTTCTCTCAAAATTTCTAGACTTAGTTTCCTCATATAACGTTCGTATATATATCGATATTGAAACAATTTCCTTGATTCCAATTACATAAAAATTTTCACGATATTTAAAACATCTTTTCCAATTCAAAGCTTCAAAATCCATTTTGGTTTTTTTTTTTCCATCTAATGCCTATTCAGATACTAGAGTATTCTTTTTCACAATCATCATCTTACCTATATTAGTAACAACTTTTCCTAATACTTAAGTTCATGTTATCTTCAGAATCATAAAACTTCGATGAAGTTACATATAGAATCTTAAAGTACTCTTCTAAAATGACCCATTTTTCCACAATTATAACAAACATCAGTCCTTCTTGACATTTGTCATTCTTATTTATAACGTCGACATCTTCTACATCTATCACATTACATTCACTAAATGCTATCGGAGTAAGATCCAAATTTGAAGACTACATCTTCAATTTCCAAGGTGCAGCTACGATATATGTAATCTAATTCGCCTAAAGTGTTGCTAGTAGCTTCTATGTCATATATAGCAAGTAACTTAAACAGTGTCATGACTAGTCGTTTGTACAAAACCGTAGACACAAAAGAACTATTGACATCAGAATTAAACATCACTATTGCAAGCAAAGATTTAACTTATAAACTTACCCGCATCCACTTCCGGGTTTTCCTTAGCTTCCTCCGCGGTAATCTGAAATGTTGTTGGTACACCCTGTGTGACGATAGCAGTCTAATTGATCCAACATTGTGGTTTAGCAAGTGTTAGATATATATGTTTATATATGGTTGATAATTATTATTGTTTGTGTGTTTGAACTTAATGTAATGTATTACAACAAGTTCAAACATAAAAATCAAAGATAAGATAAATACTTAGTTAATTATGTGAAATGGTAAATTCGAAATTTCTAAGGACTAGGTTTCGAATCTGGTTAGATTCGAATGAGTCACAAGACAGATTCGAATGTGACCATTTAGGCAGATTCGAGAATGTCAGATGGGACAAACTCGAATGGGCTTCGGGCCGGATTCGAGTTTAGCCCATGACAGACTCGAATTAGCCTCTATAATTAGGGATAGACTCGAAATATTATGAGACTTTTTGCAGAATTCGAGAGTGATTAAGCATTAAGCGATTTCAAGTTTATCATCAGTGTTAGTGCCGTTTCGGAGAGAATCAGTCCGTAGGTGAGTTCGTGTGTCGTTCGTACAGCTTCTGATAGTCTCCGTGTTTCTAGGTGAGAGTTGTTTCCGTCTACCCGTTAGGATTCCGCACTCGTTGACGGTTCCGCGTCTAGATAGATCTGTTAGTGTTAGACCTTACAAGTGGTATCACAGACTACGGGGTGTTCTTGGTGTTCTTCGTGTTCATCTAGATATATTCTAGGTTTCTTGACGTTTGGACGGTTTTTCTCTCCAAATTCGTGTTTTTCGTGTTCTTCGAGCTTAGCAAATAGTCATCCGGAAAATACTTTGTGTTTTTAACGTTTTTGATCGAAATCATTATTTTTCGTTGAAGAATTATTGATTTAATCTGCAAAACGTTAAGAAATCAGAGTATTAACCATTTTTCGAGTTTGCGGCGCTCGATTCTATTAGGAGTAATTAGGGTTATTCTTAGTTTCGAGTCTAACCAAATCCGCTCCTTTCGAGTTTGATAAAGTGTGTTTCGAGTTTGATTCGAGTCTGTGCTAGTTTCGAATAGGTTCTCGAGTCTGCTGTCATTCGAGTTTGTTTCGAATCTGGTCTAGAGTCGAATAGGGCTTCGAATCTTCTGAGAATTCGAGTTTGCTTGACCTTCGAGTTTAGGGGACTTTCGAATCTGTCATAATTTCGAATTTAATTGAATTTCCACACTTAATCGAATTTAATTCCAAACAGATTTATATTTAATTAGATTCGAATCTGCCTAGATTCGAAATAGTTAAATTAAATTAGTTTCCAATTAAATTCTTTAAGTTACCATTCAATTACTTTCGAAACGATGTCAAATCTTCAAAAGTTTCTGGAAATGGACCACGAGGTCGGGAAGGCAAACACTCCGCCTAAGCTGATGAAACTCGAGGATTACTATTGGTGGAAAGATCGGTTTGCCGATTTTGTGCGCTTTAATGACATGCGCATGTGGGTGTGTATTGACGAAGGATACATTCCACCAATTTCTGAAGTTGAAGGCCGTCAGAGAGTTCTATCATATCAGATGATGAAGGAAGATGATAAGAAACTCTATGAAGCTGAGAACAGAGCTTTTTCAATAATTAGAATGGCATTGCCTCAGGATATTATGCATACATTTCGGACTCAAAAGACTTCTAAAGAACTTTGGGAGTCACTGGAGAAAAGGTGTGAGGGTAATCCAAGGGTACGAAGGAAGCGCATGGAATTATTGAAACAACAATTTGCTATTTTCAAGGCGTTAAAGGATGAACAGCAGGATGATACCATCACCCGGTTCTATCATCTGTTAACGGAGCTTGAAAGTCACGGAATTGAGTATACTGACACCGACAAGAACAATAAGCTTCTTGATGACTTACCAGCCAAATGGGCTATGTATGTGGCAATGATAAAGCTTAATGAAGATAAGTATTATACCCAATCTCTGGAGGATATTGTGGGAACGTTGCGAGCTTATCATTTCGAGCTACTGAAGGCCGAAACTGATTACGAACAAGTCCAGAATCCAGCAATGTATTTTGGAAAATCAACAAAACCTTCAGCGACCGCCGATCTGAAGACTGCTACAGCGTTTTTCACCGGAGAAACGTCGTCACCAGCAGAGTCTGATGACACACTGAACAGAGCGTTCTTAGGGTTGGGAAGATCAGAAGAACAACAACCTCAAGCAGCACAGGCGACAGCATCTCAGAGCTATTCTAAGATGCCCATGAGCGCTAAATCAGCGGAAGAACATTTGAATCTACTTGCTTCATTTGTGGCCGCATACAGGAACTGCGTTCAAGGTAAAATTAATGATCCTACTCTCTGGGATGAAGACTACGATCAGGGCGACCCTGACGATCTTGAGGAGATGGACCTTAAATGGCATCTGGCCATGGTAACCCAAAGGGTTAAAAGATTCATCAAACGAACTGGGAGGAATCTGACAATGAACAATAAGGGGATTGGATTTGATAAGTCCAAGGTCAAGTGCTACAACTGTCAAGGTCTGGGACACTTCGTCAGAGAATGTCAACGACCGAAGGTAGATACGTACCAAGGGCAGCGTCAGCATTAGGGACAGTTTCAGAATCAGTCTCAACAACGGTACCTTCCGAGTTCATCTGCCGGTCAAGCCAATCTAGCTGGTCTACTAACAAATGTCACATCAGACAGACAGCTGGATGGTACTTACGACTGGAGCTCACATCCAGAATCAAATGCTCGGGCTTTTATGGCTGAAGTCACGGGAGAATGGATGTGAAGGGGAAGAGCAGACCACAAGGGACAGCAGTTCGATGTGGGTGGAGAAGACGAATGATCAGACGCTTCTGGAGTTTGCCGCTCAAATGGCCAACGTGGAATCCAACCACAAAAAGGTTAGTCTGACTTACTCTCTTTTTCATGAATTATGCTTGTTATGTGTTACTTCTAATGATAGGTTAAATCTAGTCTTAGAAGCACATCAAACCATAACTGCTCAAAATGAGTCTTTAAAGGTTGATAACGCTAGCCTAAACGATATTAAATAAGATCTTAAAGAAAAACTTTAGGCTGATGCTCAAGATGTAATGGTTCTGAAAGACAAACTGAGTGAGCAGTGTGTTAGGTTAGAGCTTATGTATGAGCATGTAGAGGCCTTGACCAAAAATCTTAAGGATAAAGACATAGAGCTAGCTGAAACAAAGGTAAAGGTAGCAGAGGCCAGTAGTAAGCTAGAGAAGTTTAGGAATTCAAGCCTGAACCTAGGGAAAGTTTTAGATGCTCAACGCCAATCTAAAAAGCCTGTAGGTCTAGGATTTCATGAAATTCCTCCACCTTTTAATGCAAACTACGTGCCTCAACCTCAGGAGAAAACTGATAAATCAGTAGACTTAGAGGACTTACCTGCACCTATATCTGAGCCTGTAGTAGAAAATACACCTAAGGTGACTGATACAACCGTCAAGGTTAAGAAAGTCAAATTTGTTGCTTCCTCCAGCGAAACACCTGTAGGAAAACATAAAATTGATTTTAATGATCAGGACGATGAACCAGTCGCGATAGATGTTCAAAAAGAACAGGTGACAAGTGACACACCTAAGTCTAAGGGCTCACAAAAGAAGCCAATAGACAAAATGTCAAGCTTTAGATGTCACGAGAGGGGGCATGTAGCTTCTACTTGTCCACATAGGAAAGTTGATAATACACCTAAGACAGTGAAGCCAGAACAGCCTAAACCCTCAACAAGTGTGGCGAGCACTAGTGGTTCTCAGAGTACCAAGAAAACTGTGCAGGCTGCACCAAACCAAGTTGTGAAACAAACACCGGTCAAGGTTGGACCAAAGGAAGTGGTTAGGACAAATTCACCGAATCGTGTCATTAATCAATCTAGGTCAGCACCTCAACAAGTCTATAGGAGCACAACACCTAGCAGGGCACACACTCCAGTTAGGTCTCATACTCCCGTTAGACATTACGCACCGGTTAGAGCTCAGGGATCACAATCTGAAATGCAATATAATCGGAATTATTCGGGAGCTCCACAACAAATGCCTACTCAAAGGCAAAGAGTGAATTTACATCACTCGGCACCACAACAAACTCCTGTTCAACAACCCAAGTCACCTGAAAGACGAGATGGGTATTTGAAAGAGTTTAAGTATGTGGACGAGAATGGTATAACCAAGTCAGTTATGGCTTGGGTTCCCCGTGATAACTAACCTATTTTCTTTCATGTGCAGGAGATTACCACAGGTCCAAACAACAAATGGTTCGTTGACAGTGGATGCTCCAGGCACATGACGGGGGAAAGAAGTCTTCTTACAGACTTCAAGGGTGGGAATTGGGGATTTGTATCATTCGCGGGAAATAAAGGAGGAACCATCACTGGAACTGGAGAAGTCACTAATGGGACGATTACTTTGGATCAAGTTTATCACGTTGATAAACTGGTTCATAATCTCATTAGTGTATCTCAAATCTGTGATAGGAAGAATTCAGTGTTGTTCACAGACACTGAAGCGTTAGTGCTAAAACCGGGGTTCAAGATACCTGAAGAGTGGATACTGATGCGGGCACCAAGGAAAAATGACTTGTATATGCTTGATATGAACAAGTCGGATACTTCGATGGGGCCAATCTGTTTGTTATCCAAAGCTTCAGAAACGGAATCAGTATTGTGGCATAGACACATGGCTCACTTGCACCTAAGAAAAATGAACTACATAACAAAGAATGGGTTGGTGCAAGGTGTGCCTATGAAGAGCTTTCAGTTCGAGGACAAGTGTCTACCTTGCAAGGAGGGCAAACAACATAAGAAGACACACAAGTCCAAGACGCAGAACTCCATAACCTCAACATTCGATTTGTTGCATATGGATCTTTTCGGACCAATCAACAAAAGGAGTATAGGAGGTAGTTGGTATTGTTTAGTTATCACTGACGATTACTCACGATTTTCTTGGGTTTTCTTTCTAGGTACAAAGGACGAGACGGCTTCCAAGCTCATCGGGTTCTTAGACCAAGTGGAGAATTCCTACGGAACACGGGTTAAAAGGATATGTAGTGATAATGGAACTGAGTTCAAAAACACCGTAATTGGTGTATATTGCCTCTCAAAGGGCATAGTGCATCAATTTAGTGCACCATATGAACCTCAACAAAATGGGGTGGCCGAACGTAAAAACAGGACACTGATTGAGGCAGCTAGGACTATGTTGTCGGATTCAAAGCTTCCTACCATGTTTTAGGGGGAGGCAGTGAATACCGCATGTCATATTTTAAACCGAGTCCTAACTGTCAAATCTTTGAACAAATCCTGTTATGAAATTTTGAATAAACGGCCACCTAATTTAACTGGATTCGAACCGTTTGGGGTACCATGCACTCTTTTGCGAACAAAACATCAACCTAAGTTTGGTGAAAAGGCTGACGAAGGATACTTCCTAGGTTAGGTGCCGAACTCACCAAACAAACGGGTTTTTAACAAAACAAATGGTACGGTTGAGATTGTGTATAACATTGAAGTCACAAGTTATACACATGAACCCCAAACAGGTCCGGAATGGATATTTGACTATGATACGCTATTTGAGTCATTTAACATTCCTTTGGATGAAAATGCAGGTACAATCGAAAAGGACATGGCGACGTTGCATCTGAATGACGAAGGTCATACCTTTCCGAGGACCACATTTCAATCCGCATCCGAGCCTACTACGACTGAAGATGGATCTCCAGAAGTTGCTGATCCAGAAGCACCTACCACTGAGAATCAGACTCAGGCAACAAGTTCCAACTCTGAGGAAATTGTCCATGAGGAGGAAAATGTAGAAACTGAGGCTATTCCCCCACTAGGTAAAATAAGATCTAACTTAGGAGATAATCTGACTGTTGACGAGATAGAGACCTCTAGGATCAACAAGAACCATCCTATAGAAAGCATCATAGGAAATCTTAACGAGGGTGTGAGGACTAGGAGTAGTTTAAATAATAACACAGTGTTGTTGTCGATGATAAATGACTCCGAGGCATATCATACCTATCTCTATTCGTGTTTCATATCGCAAGTAGAGCCTAAGAATGTGCAAATGGCAATTAAGGATAACTCCTGGGTTGAAGCGATGCAGGAAGAACTTTCGCAGTTTAGGAAACTAGAAGTGTGGGAGTTAGTTCCATTACCTCGAGGAGAAGTTGCAATAGGAACCAAATGGGTTTTTAAGTGCAAGAGAGATGATCGGGGTATAGTCACTCGCAACAAGGCTAGGCTAGTTGTAATGGGTTTCAACCAAGAGGAGGGAATCGACTACAACGAGGTGTTTGCGCAAGTAGCAAGGCTGGAAGCCATTAGGTTGTTTCTAGCTTTTGCCTCCTTCAAAGGCTTTAAGGTATATCAACTAGATGTTAAGAGTGCTTTTCTCTACGGGAAAGTGAAGGAGCTGGTGTATGTAGAACAGCCGCCCGGATTTACAGATTTAAAATATCCTGATAGAGTATATCGCTTAGATAAGGCTCTATATGGATTGCATCAAGCACCATGGGCGTGGTACGAGACTCTATCCAACCATCTGCTAGAGAACGGGTTTGAAAGGGGTAGGATAGATAGTACGCTGTTTGTTAAGAGAAAGGGAGATCACTTCATCTTGGTACAAGTGTACATCGATGATATCATTTTTGGTTCATCAGACGAACAGATGTGCAAAGATTTCGAGAAGGTGATGAAGTCGAAATTCGAGATGAGTGTTATGGGAGAGTTAAATTTCTTTTTGGGGTTACAAGTTGACCAGAAGAAGGATGGTATGTTTATCCATCAGACGAAGTATGTCTATGACATCTTAGAGCGCTTCGGGATGGAAGGAACAAAATTGACTGCCCATTTCAGCACGCCGATTCAAGTGAATCACAATCTCGGATCGGGTACTGAAAGTGATACCGATGTGGATCCGACGTTATATCGGGCCATGATTGGATCACTTATGTATTTAACTGCTTCAAGACCTGACATCATGTTTGCTGTGTGTATTTGTGCTAGGTTTCAAGCTAATCCAAAGGAGATGCACATGAAAGCTGTGAAGCGGATTCTACGATACCTCAAGTCGAAACCGAAGCTAGGACTTTGGTATCATGCGGAGGGAGATCTAGAGTTGGAGGCATTCACAGATTCTGACTACGGAGGATGCAGCTTGACGCGCAAATCAACAACTGGAGGTTGTCAATTCCTAGGAGGGAGACTGGTATCCTAGCAATGCATGAAACAGACGTCGGTAGCCGTGTCAACGTGCGAGGCCGAGTATGTTGCTGCTGGTAGTTGCTGCTCACAGGTTCTGTGGATACAACAACAATTGCGGGATTACGGTTTGGCTTACACTTAAACTCCAATTAGGATAGACAATCAATCTACAATTGCTATAACGAATAATCCAGTTAAACACAACAAAACAAAGCACATAGACATTAGGCATCATTTTATTCGTGATTGTGCTGAAAAGAACTTAATCAAATTGGTAAAAGTGGCAACGGAAGATAATAATGCAGATTTATTTACCAAAGCATTTGATAAGTCACGGTTTGAGTATTTAATTCGACTGAATGGAATGCGCAACCCAGAGTAATTTGACCTTAGTAGTTGTAGTTTATTTCCTTTTATAGTCGTAGTATTTCTTTCTTTTTTTAGTAGTCTGCTAATTTAGGATAGTTTCTATTTTTGGTAAGTTTCTATTTTTAGTAAGTTAGTAGCTTATCTTTTTTTAGTGCTTTTTCTTATGAAAAACAAAAAAAGGAGAGAAAATCAGAAAAATTCAAAAAAAGAGAATATCAGAAAATGAGTTAAGTCTTAAAAACATAGGTTCAAAGTGACGAAAATTAGCACAGTCGTTACAAACTCTAAGTGTTTAGGCTTTCACGCATAATGCAACTAAAATTCTAAGTGTTATACTTAATTTTAGTTTGATGTGTTGGTAGGCATAATACATATAGGGAGTCTCAAGGCAAATAAAATATTCAAGAAAAAGTCAAACGTGTCACTAACTTAGATGTATGACCAATCGGTCTTAATTTTTATGTACAAGACATACAAACTTTGAGTCTAAATGAGGTATGCAAACTTTCTGGGGATGTATAGCAACATCAAATACATCTTAAAATGGAAAGAATAGTAAAATCATAGAAAATTGAGAGTCGAAAACATGTAACTCTGTTGTACGTAAGTACAGACCTGTTGCCTTTGTTTAGATTCGGGTTAGCAAGATATGTCGCTTTGTTGTACATCGGTACAGACCTGTCACTGCTGTCTTGCTAGCTTTAAAGAATAAACCTTAAGTCAAACTAAGACACTTTGTTATATGAAAATACAGACCTGTGTCCGATGTTTGTCTTTTAAAGAAAGTTTGCAAACACCAACAAGTTAGAATCTTTGTCTGTATGCCTTGATAATAAAAGTATGTCTATGTCTGAGTCACGTAAGATAATTTCATGATAAATAAAAATGCCAAAGGATATTCCGAAATGTAGAATGTTTAAAGGGGTAAATACCAACAATCGGCTAAATGAGTATTTCACGACAAACAATCAAAGGAATAAAAAATTTCTAAGTGTGAAAGTTTAAGTACTGAAAGTGAGTATCTGACATCGCTATCTGATTGAACCTTTCTTTGACTATACTCATCAAAAATATTTTGTTTAGCGTTTAGCTTAGGTTGTATATTTTAATAAGTATAGCTTAGGTCTAAGTTAAATTTTTAGTCAAAATTTTAAATTTTGCTTTTACTTAGTTTTTATTTTACCTTAATTTAATTTATTTTAATTTAATTTATTTTAATTTAGTTTATTTTATTTTATTTTTTACTTAGGAAAAAGGTCAAAAATTACTGAGGGTGCATTCATAGTTGGATAAAATAAACACTGCGTGAACATTCTTGTGCTTAGGGTAAAGGATTAGGCATAGTTTATTCCGTTACACAATACCGTTTAAAATGTTGAAAAAGTTGAAGTTATTTCAGAATTTTCGAAATTTTTCTAAGTGTTTTGGGAATTTCGAGTTTAGGTTACACTCGAATTAGGGTAGTTTCGAATCTGTCAGTAGATTCGACATTGGCCTTAGATTCGAAGGTAGGTGGTATATATAGGTTAACAGTAACGTCATTAACTCATTACTGTTTTCGAATCTATATCCTCGAATCTATTTAGGCGATTTCGAATCTATCGGCTCGAATCTATCGATTTCCACAAATACGACAATTTGTCGAGTTTCTTACTTGGGTGTTCGATTCTACTAATATATCTAGGTATAATCAACTTGGTTGTACAAGATTCATGTAATTTTATACTCCATTTAAGTCAAAATCACCAATCTTGTAAAGTTTGATGGTCATAATCGTGTCTTTCAAAATTACAAAGTTTGGACCGGTAAAAAGTCAAATAAAAGGCAAATATCAGTGATTAGAACCTAGTTGGACTAATGTATGTGATTTTCTAAGTTCAAAATGGTTAAAATCATGGGTTTTGATGAAGAATTGGTCGTCGACTGTTCGAATCTGATCATGACCTTTCTCGAGTTTGTCAGTAAACTCGAGAAGACCATTACATTCGAATCTGTCATCAAATTCGAAATAGGGTGTCTTCGAATCTGTACATTCGTATTTGTCATTTTATTTGAATTATTTGAATTATTTGAATTTTTCAATTTAAATTTAATTAAACTTGTGGAATTTCATTTGTGTTGGATTTTGTACGTACACAAGTTCAAAATAAAACAAATTTGAATTTAAGCAAGTTTATTGATTTTTTAATAATTCTAATAGTTTATCTATTGTGCAGATATGGCTGTTCATGCATTCGTGCCGAAGCATAATATGGTCATTCCCTATGACCATCATATCCCTGAGGCGCAGGGCTTTCGTCAAATGATAGATTTCCTTGTAGAATCTAGGATTGCTTTTGCTTTATCTCACAATATTCAGATTGTTATTCCTTATGTTCGCCAATTCTATGATCATCTCCAGGTGGACTGCTCTGTCACCCCGACAGTGCTGAGAACTAGAATAGTTGGACAACCACTAGTGTTTTCCGCCGATATGCTGCTTCAAGTTTTGCAGCTAGGATCTCAGGAAGAAGAGTCTGGGCCTATTGACTTTCCACTAAGTATTAGGCAAGCGGCTTTTCAAAGGATGGGTTACAGCCTGGACGTTACAAAGGCATCTTACATGAAGAGCGGGCTTATTGGCCAATGGAGATTTTTGGCTCATGTCTTTATGGTTTGTTTTGCAGCCAAGAAAGCCGGTTTTGACTATATAGTCTCGAAGATCCAGTCTGGGATGATCGCGTTAGTGTATAATCGGCCTTTCAGCTTTTCGGAAATGTTTTTCTCAGAATTTACCGCTCCAGAGTATCAACAATTTTTGCTGTATCCACGATTCATAATGATGCTCATCAGGCATTTCTTGCCGAATTTGCCTCAGCTAAATGAGATCCAAAGCGTAGCTGTGATGGATAAAAGGATTTTTGTGGATTGCTCATCGCACAGAGGAAGGTTGGCGGTTCCGGTCGAGCGACCGTTATTTGGAGCTGTTTTGGATAGGAATTTTGAAGCACCAGATACTGCCAACTGGGCAGGAGAAGTGGAAGTTCAAGCCAGACAGCCACCGCAACAACAACGACAACAACCGCCCGCACAGCCACAAAGGCGAAGACAAAGAGCTACTGCGAGTCAGACTCAGGCATCTAGGCCTTCGACAAGTCAACAGCCAGAGGTACAGGAAGCAGGGCCTTCAAGTGCCGCAATGGAATCTGAGCAGATAGCCCAAACTTTGGAAGAAATCTGGGCGTCTGGGCCTCATGCAAATGAGGAAATAACTGCAGAGTTGGTTGATCAGTTACTAGAGCCTCCAGAGGGAGAAGAAGATGTGCTGAGGGATGTTGACGAATATGAACCAGAGCAGACTGGTAATGATGAGTCATCATCTGCCACTGAGTCAGAAGAAATGGAGGAGATAGAGGTTGAAGCTACAGAGTCCGTATCTACAGAACCAACAGTTCGGATAGAGACCTATGGATCTAGATTAGTGGTGATTAATGAAGAAGCTTCAAGGAGGCGAGCATCAAGAGAGTCTGATGACTCTGATTTTGAAGAAGAAGAGGTTGCACCATTAGTGACAAGGCAACGGGCCAAGCGTCATAGATTTATGCAAGGATCCTCTTCAGCCTCAGCAGAAGAACCTGAAAATCCTCAAACTCAAACTCCTCAACCTCAAGAACCTCAAACCACCATTCCACCACCACCACCTCGTGATGAACCATACATCCCATCGCCGATCATTACAACTCCAATTCAATCCATCCCATCAACCTCAGCCACATACACAGAAAATCAAAGATTTTTGCAGCTTAAAGCTCGAGTTGACTTCCAAGAAATCCAAATCTTCGGCCTCACGACAGCAATAGGTGAAATTCAGAAGCATAACGCAGATCTTAATAAGGAGAATACTGAATTGAAGAAGATAGTGGAAAAAGTTCAGGAAGAGAACTTAGAAATAAAGACTTTTGTAGCCGATCAATCGGCTGAGATAAGGTCGATGCGCTCCCTAATTGAGCAGTTAATGAAAATACAGGCTCAGGGGGAGACATCGTGCCGAGATCAAGAAGTGTGCAGGAAGGATGATGATAATGATGAAGAAGACCAAGGCAATGATCCCAGCTCTCAAAGACAGAATGAGCCAGTAGATTTTTCTGCTGCTCAGGCTGCTCAATCTCAGGGGGAGCCGAGTGAATTGGGAGGTGAAGTAGGAGAAGCCAGTTCGTCTAAGCCTACGGATTATGAGATAAGTGAGATGATCAATGCTCTCATGGATCTTGATGACGATCTGATGGATTTGGGTTTTGATTTTGAAGATGAAATGGAAGAGCTGGAAGAGGGTGAGTTTGTGCCTGAAGATATTGTTGACTGGAGATCAGATGATGAGGTGTGTGCTGATGAGGACGATGAAGCTGATGAGATCGTCGTGCAGCAAAATCCTATCACTGATACATATGTGATAGAAGCAAATGATATTGTTAACATAGAAGTGGTGAATGCTGCTCTAAATGTTGAATCATCAGTAGAGGAACCTGCCAGAGAATTAACGAATGAAGAGAAAAGAAAGTTGTGGTTCAGGGCTGAACAGAAGGAATTAGAGTTGAAAAAGAAGATAAGGGTGCCGGGGACTGGAAAACTGTCAGGAAGCATATTAAGTTGGTTCTTCGATCGAGAACTGCAACTATTCATAATCAAGAGAAAAGATGGGCTCCAGTACCTGAGGCGAACTCTGAAAGCATTCAATTCACTGCCAAAGATTGAGATCAAGGCGTTGGCATGGAAAGAACTGATTAATATTGGCAATGACCCCTACGCAGATATAATTGCAAGAATCATAAGGAAAGAGGGAAGATCAAGGAAGTTTGAACGCTTAAATCCAAGGATAGGAAAAAGAGTAGAGGATCCTTCTCGAATTGATCCTCTAACTGGGCGTCCTTGGATGAAGATTCAGTACAAACCCGTAAGATGTCTAAGAAAGGTGCCGCTCAAGCCTATGCCACAGAATGTCATGAAGAATCTGAACTGGTGGTATGTCGATGATACGTGAGAAGCGGTAATGGAAGATTTTGAAGAAAAGGTGATTCTTAGAATCTATGATCCTCTTCATCTGGTGAACCTTTCTCGAGATGATCTTCAAATTTTGCATGCTCATAAAATTTCAAGTGATACTCATATGGATGGTGAGGCTAGAAAGTATGAGAATGTAGTTCGAGTGTGTATTGAAAAAGGTATGTATATTGGAAGTAGTTTAAATAAATAATAAACAAAGTTCTTAATCAAATGTGTGAATTATTAGAAGCTATCGTCAAGGGGGAGTCTGTTGGTACACCCTTTGTGACGATAGCAGTCTAATTGATCCAACATTGTGGTTTAGCAAGTGTTAGATATATATGTTTATATATGGTTGATAATTATTATTGTTTGTGTGTTTGAACTTAATGTAATGTGTTACAAGAAGTTCAAACATAAAAATCAAAGATAAAATCAATCATAAGGTAAAAACATAAGTTTCAATACTTAGTTAATTATGTGAAAAGGTACATTCGAAATGTCTAACGACTAGGTTTCGAATCTGGTTAGATTCGAATGAGTCACAAGATAGATTTGAATGTGACCATTTAGGCAGATTCGAGAATGTCAGATGGGACAAACTCGAATGGGCTTTGGGCCGGATTCGAGTTTAGCCCATGACAGACTCGAATTAGCCTCTATAATTAGGGATAGAGTCGAAATATTATGAGACTTTTTGCAGAATTCGAGAGTGATTAAGCATTAAGCGATTTCGAGTTTATCATCAGTGTTAGTGCCGTTTCGGAGAAAATCAGTCCGTAGGTGCGTTCGTGTTTCGTTCTTGCAGCTTCTGATAGTCTCCGTGTTTCTAGGTGAGAGTTGTTTCCGTCTACCCGTTAACGAGGATTCCGCACTCGTTGACGGTTCCGCGTCTAGATAGATCTGTTAGTGTTAGACCTTACAAATGCACTAGCCTGTCCACTTTGTGGCTGGTTCCGGCGGCTGACTGAACCACCACTTGATCCTCCAAATGATCGAGTCGACGATGGAGCAGCAGCTGTTGGAGCATTCTTTCGACAATCCCTGCTATAGTGCCCCCACACACCACATTTATGGCAGGCATCTGATCTTCGTGGGCATTCATTTTGGTAGTGGCCCAATTCTCCACAGCAAAAACATGCACGCCCCTTAGTACATTTGCCGAAATGTTCCAAATGACATTTATTGCAGTACTGCGACTCGGTGTTGATGGAGTATGCACGAGCATGACCAGGAGAACTAGACTGCCGACGATAAGACTGTTGTGGCGAGTACTGTGATGATCGTGCAGAACCAAAGTAGCCTCCTTCACGTTGACGTTTCGGAGGTGAAGCTTAAGTTGGGTTAGTTGAAGCAGCAGCAGCAGACCCCATCACATATCCTGGCATAATCAGGATCTGTTCTACATTTCTGGCAGCTTCCAGCAGACTAGCAAACGTGGGGTAACGTACGTTGCTCATCACCCTTCAGATTTCTAAATCAAGACCAACCTCAAATCGGGTAACTTTTCTTTCTTCTGTATCAACCTGATGAGGCGCAAATAAACTTAGCCTCGTGAACTCTACCGCAAATTGGGACACAGACTTAGTCCCCTGAATTAGTGTCATGAACTTAGCTTCTAGTCTTCGGCATTCATCGGTCGGGCAGTATTGCTGAGTGAAAATTTTAGTATACTCAGCCCATGCCATTCTAGAAACCTTCTCCATTGTTAAGGCATTCACCATTGAATTCCACCACATTACTGCGTCTTTGGTGCACATAGCAGTAGCGAACCGGACCATGTCCTTCTCAGCACAATCATTGATTCGGAATGTCCGTTCTGTGGCTGTTATCCATTCCAGAGCAGCAACAGCATCACCCAGTCCATTAAACTCACCTGCTCCATTTCCCTTAAAATCCTTAAACCGACAACTTCGGGGCTTATTAGATGACCCAGTATTGTCATCTTGTTCGTCATTGCTTCTCTCTCTTTCCTTATTCTTCATCTTATCTTCTCTTCGTTTAGCTTCGACCTCATCTCGAGCCCGAAACTGATCTTCAATCATTCGATTCTGCTCAGCCATCATGGCTAGCATCATTTCTCTGGTTTCTTCAGGTCTCATTCCTCCTCCAGACATGTTCTGAAATACAAAATATATAACTTGTTTAGTAACATGTCATTTATTTAAAGACACCACCTAATTGTCCCGTATGATAGTCAATCTCTTATGAATACTAGATCATAGCCTATCTTAGTTCAGATTATTTCTTAAATTCACTACATATCATCACTTAATGTGCGAGATCAAGACCTCACGGACACTTGAATCTCAAACTACTGCTCTGATACCATCTCGTGTGACACCCTTGTCACAACAACCATCATTTACAAAACACCCAGGATTAATCATCAAACACAATAACATAATGATCTGATAACCTAGTTTAAGTGCGGAAGCATTAAAATACAAAATAAAATAATACCACAGAGTCTACCATCCTACAGTGCTACATAGGTACCAAATCTAAGTCTACAGACTCAGAAATATTATATCATTCCAAATTTTACTACAACAATGATTCCTTAAATCAAATACCGAGGTAAACAGTAGAGATCTTCAATACTTCAATAAACGTTCTAGCTAGATGGTCCCGCGGCAGACTTTCCTTTTCCTGCAAAAATTCAACAACTAAAGGGGTAAGCGAATTGCTTAGTGAATACCATATGATTTTACATATTCTACAAATCTTTATGATGCCACCAGAGTAACCGCGGTAACACATACCGTATACTCTACACGTACTCAAAGTACGCAACCCCGAGCCCGCAGCCCCTTCGAGCTGACACTCGGCATTAAGAAACCCACCAAACTGAGGCAAACATACCATCGGGGATGTCATACTGTCTATCCTGACCATAGAGGTGTCAAACTCTTGGCTCATATAGCACAGTAACATCAGAGTACAGATGCGACCATGCAGGTCCATCAACAGAATGAACAACAAAGAAAGGACATGCAACAAGTATGAATGTGCATCAATATATATACGCAAGTTAGTAGAGTGCCAAACGAAAGTGAAACAACATGCCTCAGTAGGCATAGCAAACATAAAGCAGATGCAGACATGCTAAAATCAAAGGTACTCACAGTGGGTGCGTTATAAACTTCAAGTAAATTTTATTTCTCCTCGGCTTTCAACTGGATCACAAAGTACCCCACTGTGGGTTAAACAACACCACAAGGGACCTATTAAATTAGTTTGTAACAACACATTATGTCAATAACTTGTTTAATTCTGTAAAACCAAATTTTATAAGTTTTGCAATATTTTTCCCCTATTTCGGATTCATGTCCAAATTCGAACCACAACTAAGTTTGAACCCAACTCAAGTTCAAACCTTATCCTTGGAATATCTTTTGTTATTTTATGTGTTGTCTATGGGTTTCATTCATAATATTCGAGTTTAGAGAGTGGGTTTCAATTTTTAGGCATCAAATTAAAATTTTAGGGGCTGAATTCGAATTTCCCTTCGATTTTAAGGCTAAACTCGAACCCCCCATGGTTAAATTCGAATGTCATTCGAATTTAGGGACCTAAATTCGAATTTAGGGACTTAAATTCGAATTCCTTGGTGTTAGATTCGAATATATACTCGAATTTAGCTCAAAAATCGAGTTTGTTCTTGCATTTCGACTGTGTTCTTGACATTCTCGAGTTTGTTCATATCTACAACTTAAATCCTTCATTTCAAAGCCTAAAATCATGAGTATGTCAAGTATTATACCTAGGTTTGATTCTATTACACATACACTATCATATTCTAGTTAAAACTCAAGCAAAACTAGCTTTATTCATGCAAGAAATGATAAACTCGAAATTCATGTTTTCAAAACCGAAATACATAAACTTAATTGGGTCGATTCTTACCTCAATTTGTACGAAATCAAGAATCCAACCGTAGATTGTTGTAGTACTCCTCGAGGTCTTTCCAACAACGTATAAATCTCGAAAATCGGCCGGTCGGTATGATAGATATCGTAGAGAGAAGTAGAGAGAGTTTCTAGAGAGAGAGAGTGTAGAGAGAGATAGAGAGTAAATGTGAAAATGAAAGGCATTTGGCCTTTTTATTCTCATCTTTCCGATTTTGCACATTTCACCCCTCAACTTAATCGGTTCCATAAAATACTGATTTATTCTTAGTTTTATCATTATCAACTTTTATAATCTTAATACTCCATAATAATATTTCAGAGTTCAAATTTTCTTAAAATAACAACAAACTTTCTAAATATCCCAAATACATAATAATTGCTCATAATTCAACTTAATTATAAATTATCCGCCTAAATAGATCCAAATTACAGTAATTGAATTCGAGGATGTTACAAATCATGAACCGTTAATTACATCGTAAACGTGAATATTATGGATAGATCTATTTGGGTTGACACCCCCATCCGGATTGGACGCGCCAATTGTAAACAGATGCATAATCATTGTCCAATTATTGATACTCTGGTGTTGGATACCACATAGGGCACTCAAAAAGTTAAGTTTGGGGGTCATGAGACTTATGGTAATACTTAAATTATTGATTCGTTTGTGTTTACAACTCAATGAAATCTTGTGCTTTCCGTACATTGTCTATATTTATCGTGTAAACCTATGAGCTCACCAACTTTATGTTGACGTATTTAGCATGTTATTCTCAGGACCATAAGGGCTACATTTCCGCAATCACACTATCGGTCAAATTTTGCGAGCTTTGGAGTCACGGAGCATTTTGTAAACAAATATGGAGATTTATTTGCATAACTAGATTATTATTTATTTTTGTCATGTATTTTAAAACATTATTTATAAGTTATGTATTTCGAAAACGTCTGATATAGTGGTCGTTCATTATGATTGTGACTTTGTTTCCGTGACGTCACACCTCATTTCCAATTGGGGTATCGGGGTGTGACAAATTGGTATTAGAGACATGGTTATAATGAACTAAGTTGCATAGTACCCTAGACTACGACTGTTACAAAAACTAAACTTTATTGATCCAAGTAAGTAAAATGACTGTAAACATATGTATGGACCCTGATAACAGAAACATGTCGAAGTATACGGTTATTATCCTTTCTGACTCCGAGGATGAATACTCACCAATGGACGAAGGAAACCAAGGTGAAACAGAGATATACTTTGGATCGGAGGAACATCTAGACCCAATCAATGACGAGGAAGAGTACCCTTCTGAACACGAGGAGGGAAACTCTGGCACTATAGCACCAATTGCTCCCCCACTACCACGTGCCCCATCCTACGCACCATTCAGAAGCCATCCATATGGACCGTTGAGGATGTTCACCCCGAGAAAAAGTGTGTGACTGGAGTAACGAGAGTCTATCGCGTTACCAAGAGTGGAGAAACGAGGAGGGAATCCCAAGCCAGTTCGAAGTCGGAGGACCATCTTCTTCGCAGGTGCCGACACTTACCCAGGAACCTATGCAACAAACAGTGTCTTTGTTATTAGTGAGGGCCGTCAGACACGACCTCCAATTTCGACAACATCACCGGGAGGTCGGGGAGATCTCGGCAAGAATCGAGCAAGAAGCGTTGTAGAGCACTAACATCTAGTGGGGCAATTAGAACGTTCAGGCAATCCACCAAGACTTGATCGACAAGCTGCGACATCACCTGGTGGAATGCGAGGCGCGCAACGCAACACTGACATAGCGGCACAACGCCCTACAATACGGATAGACCTCGGAGGCATCCCACACCTAGTGCCTCCTCTATCATTGTATTTTTAGTGTTTATATTTTCTATTTATTGTATCCTTAAGTTAGGTAAGGCTTGAAAATTTTTCGGGGAAACCCCGATCATATGATGTAAAAAGATTATGTATAAGCTCTTTTATTGAAAAAATAAGTTTAACTATAAAAATGTCCATAATGATATGTAGTATGAATATTTGCCTTAGTAAATTTCAAACCCATAGACTTATCTTCTTACACCGTGTTAATTTTCTCTGAACTTCAAGATCTTGGCACAAGGAGAATGAACACAACGGAGATCGAATAACTCGTGGCTCAAAGAGTAGCCGACGCAATTGCCGCCCTCAAAAGCAATCACCACAATGGTTCAGCGAGTAGTCGTGTAGCGGGAGGGGCAAAAAACAACCCACGGGGTTCTAGCATAAAGGGTTTCTTAAGTTGTGAAACCCAGATATTTCAACGGCACAGAAGGTGCTGTTGGCCTCACCCGCTGGTTGAAAAATTGGAATCATATTTTCGTGTCAGCAATTGCGCAAAGGACAACAAGGTGAAGTTTGCCACCCACACACTGTAAAACGGTGCTCTCACGTGGTGGAACTCATACGTGCAGTCAGTCGCGATTGACAAGGCATATCAACTCCCATGAGCCGAGTTAAAAAGAATGATAACTGACGAGGACTGTCCCAGAAGATGGAGTCCGAGTTTTGGAATTTATCGATGAAAGGAATGGATATCGTCGGGTATACGAATGGGTTCCATGAGCTGAGCCTGCTATGCCCCGGAATGGTCACTCTGGAATATAAGAGGATTGACCGATATATATGGGGACTCTCCTCCCAGATCCAAGGAAATGTGACCTCTTCAAATTCGACAACAATCCAGAATGCCATCCATATGGCACAACACTTAATAGACCAAGTAATACGACAGGGGGCAACGGCTGCCAAGAGTACTGATCACAAGCGGAAATGGAAAGACCGCTCGGGGAAGAATTCTGGTCATCCCCAACCTATGGGGTCTGAAACAAAGAAGAGTTACACCATTAACAAACCATAGTGCAACAAGTGCAATTCTCACCACAAGGGTCAATGAGGAAATCAGTGCGGGAAGTGTAAGAGACAGGGTCATTTGAAGAAAGATTGCAGGATCTCCAACTCCGGAACCAACAATGGACCCAGTAAGGGTGTTTTGACTGTGGGAATGTGAGGCATTTTTAGAAAAGACTTCCCATAGTTGAAGAATATTGGGGGTGCTCAAGGAAGAGCCTTCGTCATGGGAAGTGGAGAGGCTAGGCAGAACCCCGACGTGGTCACGGATACGTTCCTTCTCAACAATAGTATGCATTCATACTGTTTAATTCTGGAGCATATTGGAGCTTCATATCTACTAAGTTTAGCAAACAGATTAATGCCACTCTTACACCATTAAATGCCATATATGCTATAGAGGTTGCTGACGGTAAAATCCTTGAAACAAATAACATAATACGAGGACGCTCATTTAAATTTGTAAGTCGACTGTTTGAGATAGATTTAATGTCCGTCAAACTAGGGAGTTTTGATGTGGTCCTTAGCCAATAAGAAGGTCCTAACTGTCCAAGGCGAACGAAGAAACACCAAGTAAGGATCATCTCCAGCAATAGGACCCTGAAGTGCCTACGAAAGGGTTGTCAGGAAATCCCAGTCCACATGACGGAGAAGGAGCCGAAGGAGAAACGACTCGAAGATATTCCTATTGTCCGTGATTACCCTAACTTTTTTCCAAAAGAATTACTTGGACTCCCACCATCAAGACAAGTCGAATTCCAAATCGACCAAGTGCCAGGTGGTGCACCAGTGGCTCGAGCACCATACCATTTAGCCTCATCAGAAATACAGGATTTGTCCAACCAGCTGCAAGAGCTCTTAGATTAAAGGTTTATCAAACTGAGTTCCTCACCCTGGGGAGCTCCAGTTTTGTTCGTAAAGAAAAAGGATGGAACCTTCAGGATGTGCATCGACTACGGGGAACTAAATAAGCTTCCCAAAAAAGACCGGTACCCATTGCCAAGGATCGATGACATGTTTGACTAACTCCAAGGGTCAAGCTTCTATTCGAAGATCGACATGAGGTCTTGTTATCATCAGGTTCGAGTTCGCGAGGAAGATATTCCAAAGACAGCCTTCAGAACCCGATACGGTCATTATGAATTCCAAGTATGTCGTTTGGATTAACCAATACACCGGCAGTATCATGGACCTTATGAATCGGGTGTGGAAATGATACTTGGAAAAAATTGTGATTGTCTTCATAGATGACATATTAATCTAGTCACGAAACAAGGACGAGCACGAGTAACATTTGAGGCTAATTTTGGAGTTGTTGGAGAAGGAACAACTGTATGACAAGCTTTCAAAGTGCAACTTTTGGCTAAGAGAAGTGAAATTCCTCAGTCATGTGATCAATAGTAAAGGAATCCAAGTCGACCCTACGAAGATCGAAGCCATCAAGAATTGGGCAACTCCTAGAACCCCCCACAGAGATACGTCAGTTCCTACGTCTTGCCGGGTATTATAGGTGATTGTAGGTCCCAAATTTTTTCCCTAGTATGTTGTTGTAAGCTGTAGATTGGGTGAATACAGCTATTTAAAAACTCAACACATTTTCTCATAGTTTGTATGTATATATCAACAAATGTTAATTACTAAAAGGTTTGAACTGCTAAGGATTTTAAGGAGTCTTATTTGTATGTATATATTAACAAATATCAACAAGTGTTTCCTTTGATTAATTCATATCGAGTCTTATTGAACCCTTTCACCACTAAGGATTGTAAGGTCACGACGTCTACGGATCTAATCTTGACGTGACGTCGTTCAACAAGTGTGGAATCCTCGTTAGACACTTAACGGATTGATCATGCACGGAAACCAGAGCCAAACACAATGATCGTCGATGTAACGAATGACCCCACATGGTGTATTGCTCCACGAAAAACACTCTGAATACTTTCTACCTCGCACATGCACTTGCCAAGCTCAGAATTTAATATGCAAATGCAGATATCAAACAAAATCGTGAATTAACACACATAACTTGCATTAATAAAGCCTCATCTATTACATATGACTATCTATTACATATCTGGACTGCTATCGTCACAAAGGGTGTACCAACAGACTCCTTCTTGACGATATCTTCTAGTAAGATATTCATTAGTTTACAGAACTAGGCTTGGACAAAACACTACCTGCATGGAGTCCCTGCTCCACACAAACTTTGACAACTTTCTGAAACTTCCTGCCTTCAGATCTCCAGCCTTGATGATAGAAAATTGGTTGATCATGAAGCTTTTGCAGGTCATCCCGAGAAAGGCTTACGAGATGCAGAGGGTCATATACCTTCAAAATTACCTTCCCGTCTTCATCTTCCATTATGGTTTCACGTGTTTCATTGTCGACGTACCACCACTTCATATTCTTCAGGATATCTTGCGGCATTGTCTTTAATGGAACCTTCTTCAAGTATCTGACTGGTTTGTAAACCATCTTAGCCCATGGTCTCCCAGTAAGAGGATCCATTCTTGTTTCATCCACCACTCTTTTACTAGATCTTGGTTTAAGCCTTTCGAACCTTTCAGACCGACCCTCCCTTCTGATAATCTTAGCTACAACTTCAGCATATGGATCGTCTCTGAGGTTGATCTATTCTTTCTAGGCCTAGTCTTTCACTTCAAATTTTCGCAATGAATTAAAGTCTTTCAACGTTCTTCTCAAGTACTGTAGCCCATCTCTTCTTTTCAGAAAAAATAGCTGCAGTTATCTGTCATAGAACCAACTTAGAATCCCACCTGTTAACTTTCCCAGACTCGGCAGTCTCATCTTTTTCTTTACTGCCAAGTCAGTTTTCTTTTCTTCTTTCTTAAACGATAATCTCCTCTAATCTTCTTTAGTAAGCTCCCAATCAAGCATATCATATTCTGAATCATCATTACATGCAGATTTCAGCATATCAATGTCTATCACATTCTGATTCTCATTCTCATATAGCTCCGTGACAGGCTGCTTTTGAATGAATACTTCATCAACATTATCATCTTCATCTTCTAATACTTCATCGTCTGATTTCCAGTCTCGAACATCCTCAGGTATGAACCCTCCTTCTTCAAGTTCATCCTGATCAATGAAATCTTCAAAATCAAACATTACATCTTCTTCTAATTCGGCCAAGGCTCCAATCATTTTACCTTGAACTGATTTTGTAGTTTTGAGAGCCTTGCCTTTATTAGCTCCTGAGCCCGATGATCCAGGCTCCCCCTGAACATCAGCTTGTTGAGCAGTTTCATGTGAATGATCTGCTAGCTCACTGTCCTTCTTTTGAGTACCGGGGTCACCTCCTTAATCGTCTCTCTGTCTCCCCTTTAACTCATCACCCTTGCAACTTCTCTCCCCCTGAGCTGCAAGATCTTTTAATATTTGCTCCACTAGGGTCTGAAGAGTTATAATCTGAGGTTGCTAGGCAGTCAGAGTTTGTTGCTGGGCAGCCACAGTTTGTTGTAGATATGCATTCCGCTGCTCTAACTGTGAGTTGTGCTGTTGAATTTCGGAGACTGCCCTTGAGAGTTGGAGAATTTGGACTGCCTGGAGATCGACCTTAACTTTCAATTGTGAAAAGTTTTGGTCGTTTGATTGAGTGGGTGTTGATGGAGTTATGGTAGCTGTGGTTAGAGTTGATGGAGTGGCGGTTGATATGGATGGAGCGGCGGTGAATGTGGATGGAGCTTCTTGAGATAGATGTTGGCGCTTGGCTCTTTGTTGCCTAGACACCAACGCCTGTTCTTCCAAAACATATCTTCGTCTCCTTCATCTTCATCGTGAAGACTCGAAGCTGGACGACGGAACTTTGGTCGGCGTACGACAAGCCTAGTACCATGTGTCTTAAACACTGTTGAGGGATTGGCAGCTTCCCTTTCGTCGCCTTCAAAATCTGAATCGGAGACAGACTCTACAGCGCCTTCTGCTTGCTCCGGCTGGTAGTCATCAATATCTCTGAAAATATCATCCATTTCCGAAGGAGGTTCCAAAATGTCATTAACTAGCTGTTCAGCTATGTTTTCCTGAGCTGCCTCACCCTGTGCAAAAATCTCTTCCAATGTCTGTACTCTCGGGTCAGCCTGGGGTCCCATTATAGAAGCCCCATCTACCGCTTTTGTTGTTTATGTAGGAGGGACTGCCTGAGTAACCGGTGCTTGCTGAGCCGGTGCTTGCTGTTGTGGTTCTTCATCAACTTCCTAGTCGTCAACATTTGGGGACACAAAATTTGGATCAATGACAGCTCCGAATAAAGGAGCCACTTGGGGCCTCACTTGCTCTGCCCTCCTTGCATTGTGGGATTGGCAGTCTGCAAAAATTCGTTTATCTACAGCTGCTACTGCAACTTGTTCTTGCAGCGTTGGTAGATATGGCAAAAAGTGCCTTATAATCATCATTATCAATCGTGGGTACATCAAAAATCGTTCGCGTGCAGGAGAGGTGAGTTGATGAACGAATTCCCCAAAGAAAAACCCAGAAAAGCTAAAAGGCTTATTGTATACCAACGATATCATCCCTGAATGAGGCTTCGAGATCATCGTGTCGAATCCGACTTTCTTTGGTGCAACACATACCATCATAACGTGCATCAGGTATCTCCATTGGCCTATAACACCACTTTTTACATAGGACACTTTAGTGATGCCCTGGGCATGTCACATCCTTTGAAAGGAAGCCTGCCTTATGGGTGCCGGAAAATAAATATGGCCATCTTCCTGATCAACAGTGCCCAGTTGCAGAATTGTCCTCAGATGATCAGCTGAAAATGAAATCGGTTGCCCACTTACTGTAGCCCTCAAGAGCGGAGGCACTACTTAGCTGTCAACATGCAATGATTGTCGGAACTGGCGGACATATGGCAGAATGATCATGGGATTGTGAGTCAATGCGTATGCAACCCTAGACTGAGCTAGAATATCCAACATTTGACGATAAGGTTGCGCCTCAGCTGCTGGAAGGTTTATCGTCATAATCATATTATGCTTGTTATAAAACGCACGATCAGCCATTTCTGCATACAGAGAAACATTTAAAATGCTAAAAATCAATTTCGCAAATGATTATTAAGTCATTTGAACTTGATTAAGTTCAAACGAACTTAATCACCTTCGAATTTACTTAAATTCAAGAAATCAATTCCTTCGAGCTTACTTAAGTTCGAACAGTCTATTGACCTTCAAACTTATTTAAATTCGAGAAACCTTTTCGAATATGTCGGTTTTTGAACTTATAGATATTTTAAACAAGTTCGAAGACCTGACAAGTTCGAGACTTGTAGAACTAGTTCAAATCTTGTAGAACAAGTTCGAAGTCGGCATTTTAAACTTCAATCTCATGATTTAAATCTTTTTACACTTAAATGACTAATGAATCTAGTCCTAATAGGTTCTAATCAAGTTTATTGAGGATTAATATTAAGTTTCATAACCTAAAACGTTGTTATTTAAACCACTTAGTTTTTGGATATTTTAAACTCAAAATTCTCGATTTTAACCACTAAAAAGTCCTAAAATCCACTTACTTAGTTGATTTTGAGTCAAAACACAACTTGTTAACTGTATGTTCGAGGAGCTACTCTGTAGATCTTCGAGAAACAGGACATAAGATCGAAATCCCGATAAGTTCGAAATGGCCTTAGTAAGTTCGAACTTGTTCTAGACATTCACACTAAGCAACAGATTATCACGCAATTTTGTTTCTCGAACTAAAAATGCATCCTAGTACCTTTGACCTTGTTCATATTAATTAAAAATAATCTATACTAAGATAAAATTAAGTAAAATTAAATTAACTATAAATAAATTAAATTGCAATAATTTAATGATAAAAACACACTAACTGAATATTTTTGCGAGATAGTCAAAGAAGGTTCAATCAGATAGCAGTGTCAAACGCACTTTCAGTATTGCACTTTCACACCTAGGACTTTTTTATTCCTTTGATTGTTTGTCGTGACACACATTCCAAGTTGATTATCGGTATGTTTTTCCATTTAAACATTCAACACTTGGGAATTTCCTTTGGCCTTTTATTTATCAAGAAACTACCTTACGTGTCCAATAGTTAGACATACTTCTATGATCTAGGAAGACAAACAACGACTATGAGTTTTTGGTATTTGCAAATTATCTTTAAATGGCAAACGTCCGACACAGGTCTGTATTTACATACAATAAAGTGTCTTAGTTTGTCTTAGAATTATTCCCATGTTAGCAAGACAGCGGTGACAGGTCAGTACTCACGTAAAACAAAGCGACTTATCTTTATAGTTTAAGTCAAAACAGCGGTGACAGGTCTGTACATACGTACAACAAATCGACTTGTTTAGACTTCCTTATCTTTACAAAACTTTTTCTTTCTTAGTTTAAGATGTATTTTGATGAAGCTATACATCCCCCAGATAAATTTGCATACCTCATTCATAATCATTGTCTGTATGTCTCTAACATAGAAATTAAGACATTTTGGTCATACATCTAAGTTAGTTACACATATGACATTTTCTTGATTATTTTATTAGCTTTACGGAAACCCTTCATGTATTATGCCTACCAACATATCAGACAGGAACATGTATATCACTTAGAGTTTCAGTGCATTATGTGTGAAAGTTTAACACTTAGAGTTTGTTAGACTATGTTAATTTTTATCACTTTGAACCTATGACTCTAAGACTTCTCTCATTTTTTAATATTCTCTTTTTTTGAAATTTTTCAACGTTTTCCCTTTTTTTGATTTTCACTTTTATGTAAAATGAACTAATAAAATAAACTAATAACTTAAAACCTTAAAAGAAAGAAAAATCTACTGAGGTCAGGTTACTCCGGATTACGCATGCCTTTTAGTTGGACTAACAACTCAAAGCGTGATCCATCAAATGTTTTTTTTGTGAAAAGATCCGCATTGTTGTCTGCCGTTGGAACTTTTTACCTGTTTGATCAAGTTTGTCTTAGCACAGTCACGAATAAAATGATGTCTTATGTCTATGTGCTTAGTCTTACTGTGCTTAACTGGATTATTTGTTATGGCAATAGTTGGCTGATTGTCTATCCTAATGGGAGCATGAGTATAAGTCAAACCGTAATCCCGCAATTGTTGTTGAATCCACAGAACATTTAACAGCAACTACCAGCAGCTACATACTTTGCCTCGCACGTTGATACGGCTACCGAAGTCTGTTTCTTGCATTGCCAGGACACTAGTCTCCCTCCAAGGAACTCACAAACTCAAGTCGTTGACTTTTCGTTCAAGCTACATGTTGGGATATAATCTAAGAATGTCAAGCTGTTAGTTATATTTCTCAAACTGTTAGTAGTATTTCTAAGTAATTATAAAGTTCGAGCTGCCAGTTCAACAAACTCAAGCTGCTAGTTCAAAAGTTCAAGCTGCCAGAGTTACAATTTCAAGCTGCTCCACAGATTGATAACAGAAAGTGCTGAATTTAGGAAGTGATATATATTTCAAGATTTGAAGATCTTCCAGGCATATCTACTACCAGATAAATCAGAGTCCGTCAAAGAAACAAATCAGAAGGCTATAAATATAGATAGACTAGGTCTTTCTATTTGGTGTGTGTGCAAGTTTTTGTAATCGTGGTGCATAAAGTTTTTCATTGCATTCTGATAAGTTTCTCAAGCCTCTAAGGTTGTAAAACCCTAAGAACAATTAGTGTTCTTCTTCTAATCAAAACAGATTAGAGATGATTGTAATCAAAGATTTTAGTATTATAAAGCTAGTGATATTGATTGTGTTTATTTGAATATCTGTTCTTTATTTGTTCTGAAAGTTTTCTTAAAACAGTTAAGTGTTATTCCGCAAGCTTCTTAATTGGGCTTTGATTCAAAACAAGGTTATTGGTTTAAAATCTGATCTATTAAAACCAGTTAATCTTAGTTGATTTTGATCCTGACAAGTGGTATCAGAGCCACAGGTTGTATTTGTTATTCTTTGTTTTCAAAGTCAGAAACTTTCTTTGTTTAAAATTTTTTTTCTGCAATGGAGTTTGAAAATAGCAGTAGTGGATCTGGGCAAGGACTCAAAGTTCCTATGCTCAAACCCACTGAGTTCGAGATGTGGAAACTTAGGATTGAACAGCATATTCAATTTATTGACTATGCCCTATGGGAAGCTGTTGAAAATCCTCCTGCAGTTGATCCTGAACTAGATGCTGAAGGCAAACCTAAAAGAACACCTCCAAAAACTTAAATTGAAAGAAAGGCTAGAATGAATGAAGTCAAAGCTCTTACTCTTTTACAAATAGCCATTCCTAATGCTTAGTAACATCAGTTTAAAAAGTATTATACTGCTCACTCTCTTTGGCTTGCTTTAGAGAAAAGATTTGCTGGCAATGCAAATCACGAAAAGGAACCAAAAGGATCTCTTAAAATAGCAGTATGAAAACTTTTCTAGTGGCCGAAATGAAACCTTACCTAAATTTTTGATAGGTTTAATAAGTTGATAGGAGAATTGGAGAGTGCTAAGGTCAGCCTGAATCAAGATGACGTGAACAAAAAACTCCTCAGATCTCTTGGTGAAGAATGGACAGTCTATGCTGCTCAATGGAGAACCAAATACACTCTAGATGAAATAAAGTTGGATGACCTCTACAACAGCTTGAGAGTGTTTGAATCTGAAATTGAAAATATAAAGAAATTTTTTTCTTACAATCAAAACAATGCTCTACTGTCATTAGCATTAACTGATAAATCAAACTGTTGTGATGCTTTTTCAGGTGTTGATGGTAACTCTTCTGAAGTTCATTATGAAGCATTTGTTGCAAGTGATGGACTTTTTTCTCTTAATGCTGAAGATCTGGAACAAATCCATCCATATGATTTAGAAGATATGGAATTGAACTGGCAACATGCTATGTTGACTATGAGGGCCAAAAGATTTCTAGAAAGGACTGGCAGACCAAACTTTCAAGCCAGAACAGTAGGCAAGCCAACATTTGACAAATCAAAGGTTGAGTGCTTCAAATGCCACAAACTTGGCCATTTTGCTAGAGAGTGCAAATCTCAAGGTCAGCAGCCACCAAGACCCCAGCAAACCAGTCCAACATCATCCTCAGAAGCTCTTGTCTCTCAAGAAGCCAATGTGTTTGACTGGAGTGACCAGCCAGAAGAGGAGTTTCTGAATCAAGCTCTTATGGCAGAAACTACAACTGACACTTCCACTGATCTACCATCAGAGGTAAATGCTAAACTCTGCTCTCAAACATGCAAAAATATGGTTAAAAAGTACAGAGACCATAATGAGAGCATGTGCAAAACTCTAGCTAAGATGGAAGAGAGGAGATATGAGTATATGCAGGCTATAGAGGATCTTGAAAAACAAATCAATGACTATAAGGATAATGAGATTCAGATGGGACATGATAGAACATATCATGAGTGGGAGAAAAAGGTTCTGAATGAGAAAATAGAGACCCTAAATAAGAAATTAGATTAGGCTGAACACAAGGTGTTAGAAGCTAACAAGAAAGTAGAATCTATAAATATAGACTTGGGTAGCTTCAAACTGGCCAACCAATAGCTAGAGCACCTAATGGAAGTCCAATTTAAAGATAGGGTCAAATCTCAACTCAATCCCAAGGAAGGTATAGGATATAAGGCTACTCCACCCCCATATAATAACAAATACATTCATCATATGAGTGAAGATGTTGATAGGCTTGTGAGTGAACCATTAGATGAGAAAATGAAAACTGTAGATCCTATCCTTGAGGACAAACGTGAGTCCAAAGAAGAAATGGTTCCAAATGAAGGATGTGAGAGTGAGAAAGCTGAGAGTAACTCCAAAACAATGAGTGAACCTATAGAACCTCCTACTTCCAGTTTCATCAAAACCCAAAGTGTGAAAGGAAAAGATAAGATGAGTTTATGCAAAAATGCTCCACATGTTTCTGTACCTTCTAACTGTAACATTGCATCTTCTTCCAAAACAAATTAAAAAAGGTAAGACTGTTCCAGTATGCACATGCCAAAAGCATGGTGTCCAAAAGTTTCCCACTCAGCAACAGGTAAGGCGAAATCAAAGGAACAAGAACCAGTTATGGTCACACAAAACTGGTTGCCCAATCAAAACAATCAAAAGATGTTTCCACTGTGGCAGGAAAAATCATTTGGCCAGGCACTGTCTATATAAACCATCTGTTACAAAACAGACTATGGTTCAAAAACATGTCATTGTTCAAAATTTAAAAGTTTCAAAGGCCCAAACACCTGTCACACCAGTTCCAAAGAAGACAGTTGATCACAGGTACTTAAAAGTCAACAAAAGACAGCCTATACAAAAAAAACAAGTTTTAGCAAAATCTAAATCAAGCATGAAAAAGGTATGGTGTGTTAAAGGCAAAAACACAGATCAAGTTTGTGACAAACAAAACATAGTTTTGTTCACAAATTCTGAATGCATTGTCCTCTCAAAAGATTTTAAAATACCTGAAAATCTTGTTTTACTCAGAACACCAAGAAAGGACAATGTCTATTGTTTGGACACAGAACTTTTATCCAAGTCAAATACTTTAAGTTGTTTAATATCCAAAGCATCATCTAATGAGTTTGTTCTATGGCACAGAAGGACGTGTCACATGAACTTCAAATCCATGAATGTTTTAGTCAAAAAGAACTTGGTAAGAGGTTTACCACAAAAGGAGTTCATTTGTGACAATCATTGTGTAGCATGTCTCAAAGGCAAGCAACACAAAACTTCTCATAAGGCCAAGGAAGTAAATTCAATCTCATCTGATCTTCATCTTATTGATATGGATCTTTTTGGTCCAACATCTGTTTTGAGTTTGAATAAAAGAGCTTACTGTTTAGTCATTGTTGATGATTTCACCAGGTTTACATGGGTTTATTTTCTTAGGACTAAGGATGAAAGTGCTGAGGTAGTCAAATCCTTTATTCTTAAGATTGAAAACCAATCCAACTTAAAAGTAAAGGTGATCAGGTCAGACAATGGAATTGGGTTTAAAAATCATATCCTAAACACTTTCTGTGAGTCTAAAGGCATTGCAAGGCAATATAGTGCACCTAGAACACCACGAAAAAATGGTGTAGCTGAAAGGAAGAATAGAACTCTAATAGAGGCTGTTAGAACCATGCTAGCTGATTCCAAATTGCCAATGACCTTTTGGGCAGAGGCAGTAAATTCAGCCTGTTATGTTCTAAATAGGGTTCAAGTTGTTCAGTCACAAGGGAAAACTCCCTATGAGTTATTCCATCTTAGTAGCCTTCCTAAAACCTTTTGGTTGTTCATTCACTATCCTCCATACTAAAACTCACTTAGGAAAGTTTGAAAGTAAGGCTGAAGAAGAATTCTTTGTAGGATACTCTACTCAAAGCAAAGCCTATAGGGTATATAACAATGTGTCTAAAACCATTGAAGAAAGTGCCAATGTTCAGTTTAATGAAAACACTGCAGATGTCAAAGGCACTACTC
This sequence comes from Centrapalus pauciflorus, assembly GCA_020465985.1. Lineage (NCBI taxonomy): Eukaryota > Viridiplantae > Streptophyta > Magnoliopsida > Asterales > Asteraceae > Centrapalus > Centrapalus pauciflorus. The sequence goes on from JAANYP010005917.1 coordinate 300,238, forward strand.
TTGATTGGTTGTTTGATTTAGATTCACTAACAAATTCTCTAAGCTTTGTTGAGTATTCTGCAGGAACTGTTGGAAACAGTGTTGAAACTGCCAGTACAAATTCTCATGCTGGTAACACAAATATTCAAGCTGTTGGCACAAAGTTTCCAGCAATTGCAGATTTTGCTACATGGGATGAGTACACTCTACTACCACTTCTCTCTTGTGACCCACCTGGGGTCCTGATTGACCAAAAATACATACATACAGAGTTTGAAATGCCTATCCCAAGCCCTGAAGTAACAGCTCCAACCAATAGGGAAACAGTCTCATCTCCTGATCAGACTGTTACTGAAGCAGAATCATCAAGTGGTGGAGAAGGTGATGATACAAATCTGGGAAGCTAATTTCAGACAGAAAGGGAACCTAAACTCAGGGTTCACAAGTATCACCCTCTTAACCAGATAATGGGAGATCCACGCATTCCTGTGCAAACAAGGACAATGAATCACACGGAGTCCACTAATGCTGAATCAGCAATCCCTGAATTCAGTCTAACTGCCTTTGAACATGCATGATTCATGTCACAATTAGAGCCAAAGAAGGCATCTGAGGCACTAAAGGATCCATCTTGGGTTAAGGCAATGCAAGAAGAACTTTTGCAATTCAGGATTCAGAATGTATGGACTCTAGTTGACTTGCCTAAAGGTAATAGGGCAATTGGTACAAGATGGGTGTTCAGAAACAAGAAGGATGAGAGAGGTGTAGTGATCAAGAACAAAGCAAAACTGGTAGCTCAAGGATACACTCAGGAAGAAGGAATAGACTATGATGATGTCTTTGCTCCAGTAGCAATGATAGAAATCATCAGACTGTTCCTAACATATGCCAGCTTCAAAGGGTTCAAAGTGTACCAAATGGATGTGAAATCTGCATTCTTATATGGTACAATTGAAGAAGAGGTTTATGTGTGTCAACCCCTTGGATTTGAAGACTATAAGTTTCTAGACAGAGTTTACGAGTTAGACAAAGCACTCTATGGACTTCACCAAGCCCCAAGAGCATGGTATGACACTTTATCGTCATCTCTTCTACAGAATGGGTTCAAGAGAGGGACTCTGGACAAGACATTATTCACAAAGTCCATCAAATCAGAGAATCTTCTTATTCAAATCTATGTTGATGGTATCATCTTTGGATCAACAAATGACATTCTGCGCAAGGAGTTTGAAACTTTGATGCACAATAAGTTCCAAATGAGTCCAATGGGGGAACTAACTTTCTTTCTAGGATTGCAGGTCAAGCAGAAACCCACTGGACTTTTTATAAGTCAATCAAAGTATGTGAATGACATCCTGGAAAAGTTTGGATACAAGGACACCAAGGTTGCCAGCACACCAATGGACACTCATAAACAGCTTGATGCAGATAAAGAAGGAGTGGATGTGGATATTCATTTGTACAGATCCTTGATAGGTTCACTAATGTATCTTACATCTTCTAGACCTGATATAATGTTTGCTGTTTGTGTTTGTGCCAGGTTTCAATGTGCCCCAAAAGACTCACATCTGTTTGCTGTTTAGAGAATCTTTAAATATCTCAAAGGACAACCAAAATTGGGCCTATGGTATCCTAAGGACTCTCCTCTTGAACTAACAACTTACTCTGATAGTCACTATGGAGGTTGCAACATAGACAGGAAATCAACAACTGGTGGATGTCAATATCTAGGAGCAAGACTAGTCTCTTGGCTGTGCAAAAAGCAGACCACAGTCTCTACTTTATCCACTGAGGCACAATACGTTGCAGCTGCCAGCTGCTGTTCCCAAGTGATGTGGATTCAGAACCAACTGAGAGACTATAGTATGAACTTTCTATCTACTCCTATTTATATTGACAATTCAAGTGCAATCAGCATTGTACAAAATCCAGTGAAATTTCCCAAAACCAAGCACATAGACATTGAATTCCATTTTATAAGGGGCTGTAACGACAAGAAGTTAATCCAATACCAAAATTCATACAAATGATCAGTTAGTTAATCCATTTACAAAACCATTTGATGTAGGAAGATTCACCTTTCTAGTATCAAATATTGGTATGGTAAGTATAGATTAATTTGTTTTTAAATATTCTCCCTTATTTTATGAGGAAAACACTTATTAAATGTGCTTAGTTTAGGGGGAGACACTGTTTCATTAGATGCTGTTGATTTTTCAACTAACAGCTTGAGAACATTCTCAAGCTGCTAGTTCATTCTCTCGAACTGTTAGTTGTTTCACTTGGTCTGTCAAGTGTGTAGGGCATTTCAGTCATTACTAATGAGATTGTGCGCGGGATTAGATATTTTTGAAAAGCCAAACCCTTAAAGTTCCCAGTTTCGTTTGATTGCAACTACCAGTTGCAGAAATATCTTCCACAATCTTTTCACCTTCTCTCTCTGTGCGATTCTCACACAGTCGTTCAAAACCCTAGAATATTCGTCTTTGTGATCATTAATGGAGTCTGTTAAAGAACACAGCTGCCTTCCCTACTCTCTCAAACACGCTGAACTACAGCCATTCCATGATATGATGGATTTTCTACGTGGTTCTCATATCCATTATGCTCTAACTGTCAATCCCACTATATACGTTTCTCACATAGAGTAGTTTCGGAAATCAGCCACTGTAAATACCATTGATGGAGTCACTTCTTTTACAATAATCATTGATGGTAATCCCATTACAATCACCAAGGGGACTATACGCCAACATCTGCATCTTCAAGATGCCATCTGATCTCTCCCTTACTGCTTTACATGAAGGTCTTTTTGAAATCGGGTATAGGGACCCAACTGATTCTTTTACCTTCTATAAAGCACATATTTGTCCTAAATGGAAATATCTTGTACATATTAATCAGCAATGTTTAATCCCTAAATGGACTGGTTCATCTGAATTTTCTTCCAATATTGCCACTGCCTTAGTGTGCTTATCAACAGGCCAACAGTTTAATTTTTCTAATATGAGTTTCAAGGGATGTTAAGGCACCATGCCTTAAAGAATGGGAAATTTTTGATGTATCCACGGTTTTTGGCAGAAATTATTACAAAATCTTGCAACACTTTTAATGTGCAAAAATGGATACATGTTTCCCATAGGCACTCTTTACCTACTTTTAAAAGACATTTAAAACCAAGTGCCAATTTTCACAGTGTGGATGTCCTTTTGCCTCATGCAATGCAGGATGTCCATCCAAGAAATAGAGGAGAGGGTCCTGAGCAGGCTCAGCCAACTATTACTGTTTCACCCCCTGGATCCCAACCCACTCCTCATGATACATATATTTCCTCTGCTCCTTCTATTATACATACTTCCCCAGCCCCCTAACTTAAAATGTATAAATGACAAAGGGTTGTAGGAGCTCCTTCCTCCTCAGTCCAATTCCCAGAGCCAAATAGATCTGTGCAGGCGGACACTCCTGCACAGAATATCGATAGGGAACCCATTGAGGAATCTCCCACCCTCAATTTGGAGGGGAATATCCCATCAGAGGATGTTCATATGGGATTTGTGGCTGGTGCTACTGATGTCTCTACACAAGGGGCACAGGACAGTACCAACATCACTAAGACCACACCCATGGCAACAGAGGGTGTGTAAGCACCTTCTGGAAGTCCCCAGTACCAAGAACAAAGGGCCCAGATGTTTCTACTTCCAGAATTGATGCTAGTGATAGATCTCAAATTCCAATATCATTTGAAGATCTTGAGGCTAGTCTGCAACTAATGACATTGACGGATCAACAACTAAAATCTGTTGTAGCCATTTTGGAACATTACAACTACATTATTGCTGCACAGGGATCACAAATCACAGCTCTGCAACAACTCAAAACAGTCCAACAACAAATACTTGACCAGTTTCACCTTGGGTTCAAGTTATTTGGTAACAAGATCATACAGCTCGAGAAGATGGTTCGATCCCTGCTTGCAAAGGTTTTTGGTCCGTCTGATCAAACCAATGCATCCAAAAAGGTGGAGAATCAGGAGATACCAATCCCAATCCAAACAGCTTCAACTTCACCAAAAACAGTCCCAGCTTCTAGGCTAACTGTCCCATCAGGTTCTCAAGCTGTTAGTCTAGATGTTCAAGCTGTTTCCAATAAGCCAAGTGGGGTGTTTATCAGAGAAGGTTCTCAAACACCTATCCTTGCAGTCCAAGCCACAGTAACATCCTCAGCAGAAACTACAGACAAGGGAAATGGCATTTTGATTGAGCCTCTAAAGATTAAATTTATTTCAAAAGAAGCCCGAGTTGCCCATGATGCTGAACTGGCCAGAAGATTGGCAGAAGAACAGGATCAGATTCTAGACCAGCAAGCCTAGGAACCAATGGGAGATGATGAAACCTTAGGAGATTATCTAAGAGGGTTTGTGGTCAAAGAAAACCAGAAGAAGATGAAAAGGCCAACAGGGCCTTCAAAGGCAGAACACAGAAGATTTCTGATCAATTTCTCTGCAACTGTTCATGTATCTAAGGTCATTGCTCAATCTTGGTCAACAGAGAAGCTTCAGGCTCTATATGACAAAGAAAAAGAAAAAGAAAAAGCTTCCAGAGCCTCCCAACAGGTCCAAGATCCACAAGTTCTCTCTCAAACTGTTGCTGATGCTCCTCAAACTGAAACCATCCAACAAGCAAAGTTTGATCAGGTAAAGAGAGTGTTGTTTGACCAACAACTACAAAAGGCTATGGAGATTGAAAAGACCCTTGACTAGCATGACTTCTCCAAACCTCAAATTACTTACTGAAATGCTAAGTCAATGGATGAAATTGATTTAGTATATCATTTTGTAATCAAAAGAGAAGCTGGTTCAGAGGAAGAATACAAGAGCCTAATCCAACTGGTTCAAAGATTGACTAGAAATGTGCTGACACAAATGTATAATATTGGAACTCCCAGTCGCTCCAGGTCACCAATTGTATGGGTTCAGACAAATTTAAAAGATCTCAGAAGCATTTTTGATCCAGAATCCACTAGAGTGGATATAGAAGCTGCCAAGGAAATGAAGATTGTACAGGTTGATTTATATGCCAAATCCATGACATATAGACTCAATCTTGCAGAAAGATCCAGCGGATTCTACAATTTTGAATTCCTTGAAAGGCCAAAAGCATGGCTACTCCAAATGAGCTCTATGAAGATTGAATGTGAAAAAGTGGAGTTAAAGAGAGAATTCATAAAAGCTATAAGGCAGAAACTTTCACAGTTGTAAGTTTTTGGATGTCTTAGTTTGTATATAACAGTTTTACTTTGTTTAATTTCCTTATTTGTATACAAACTGAAAGTCTTGTGTAAAGAATATAAGTTAGGGGGAGATTGTTGGGAAATAATCTAAGTATGTCAAGCTGTTAGTTAGATTTCTCAAACTGTTAGTAGTATTTCTGTGTAATTACAAAGTTTGAGCTGCCAGTTCAACAAACTCAAGCTGCTAGTTCAAAAGTTCAAGCTGCCAGAGTTACAATTTCAAGCTGCTCAACAGATTGATAACAGAAAAGTGCTGAAATTCAGGAAGTGATATATATTTCAAGATTTGATGATCTTCCAAACATATCTACTACCAGAGAAATCAGAGTCCATCAAAGAAACAAATCAGAAGGCTATAAATATAGATAGACTAGGTCTTTCTATTTGGTGTGTGTGCAAGTTTTTGTAATCGTGGTGCTTAAAGTTTTTCATTGCATTCTGATAAGTTTCTCAAGCCTCTAAGGTTGTGAAACACTAAGAACAATTAGTGTTCTTCGTTTAATCAAAACAGATTAGAGGTGATTATAATCAGAGATTTTAGTATTATAAAGCTATTGATATTGATTGTGTTTATTTGAATATCTGTTCTTTATTTGTTCTGAAAGTTTTATTGGAACAGTTAAGTGTTATTCCGCAAACTTCTTAATTGGACTTTGATTCAAAACAAGGTTATTGGTTTAAACTCTGATATATTAAAACCAGTTAATCTTAGGTGATTTTGATCCTGACACTACCCCCTCCATAGTCTGAATCCTTGTAAGCCTCCAATTCCAGATCTCCATCAGCATGATACCAAAGTCCCAGCTTCGGTTTCGACTTCAGGTATCTTAGAATTTGCTTCACAGCTTTCATGTTGCATCTCCTATGGATTAGCTTGGAACCTGGCACAAATACAAACAGCAAACATTATATCAGGTCTAGAAGCAGTTATATACATGAGTGACCCGATCATGGCCCGATATAAAGTCGGATCCACATCAGTATCACTATCTGTACCTGGTCCTAGATTGTGATTGACTTGTATCGGAGTACTGAAATGTGCCATAAGCTATGTTACTTCCATCCCGAAGCGTTCTAAAATGTCATAGACATACTTCGTCTGATGAATAAACATTCCCACCTTTCGTTGTTCAACTTGTAAACCGAGAAAGAAGTTCAGCTCTCCCATCGCACTCATATCAAACTTCAACTTCATGACCTTCTCAAAATCTTTGCACATTTGTTCGTTTGACAACCCGAAGATGATGTTGTCCATGTACACTTGTACCAGTATAAAGTCTTCACCTTTCCTCTTAACGAATAGTGTACTATCTATTCTCCCTCTCTCAACCCCATTTTCTAGGAGATGAGTAGACAGTGTCTCGTACCACGCCCTAGGTGCCTGATGCATTCCATACAGAGCTTTATCGAGTCGGTATACTCTGTCCGGATACTTGGGATCAGTAAACCCTGACGGTTGCTCGACATACACCAACTCCTTCACCTGTACATACAAGAAGGCACTCCTGACGTCGATTTGATATACCCTAAACTCTTTGAAGGACGCCAATGCTAAAAACAGACGTATAGCCTCAAGCCTCGCTACTGATGCAAACACTTTGTTACAGTCTATCCCTTCTTCGTGGTTGAACCCTTTTACCACGAGTCTTGCCTTGTTACGAGTAACTATGCCCCGATCATCCCGTTTGCACTTAAAGACCCATTTGGTCCCTATAGCAACTTCTCCGCGAGGCAAAGTCACTAACTCCCACACTTCAAGCTTTCTGAACTGTGAAAGTTCCTCTTGCATAGCTTCAACCCAAGAATTGTCTTTCAAAGCCATTTGCACATTCTTTGGCTCTACTTGTGAAATGAAACACGAGTATAAACACGTGTGAGACGCCTCAGAGTCGTTGATCATCAATAACAACACTGTGTTACTATTCACACTACTCCTAGTTCTCACAACGGCATGTGGATTCCCTATGATGTCCTCAATTGGATGATCCTTATTTATTCTCGATGTCTCAATTTCATCAACTTGAAGATTATTTCCTAAATTTGATCCTAATTCATCTACCGGAGGAATGACTTCAGACGGAACAACTTCCTCCTCATGATCACTATCTTTTGAGGTACAATTGTTTATCTGATACCCATCCGTAGGCAACAACGGTTCTTCGTTTGTTGGGGACCCATCTTCTGTCGATATATTTTCAGATGACGTGGGAATGCTCGACTTGGAAAATACTCTACTCTCGTCATTAAGATTTAATGTCGAGAAGTCGTTCTCCACAGTTCCTACATCACCACTAAAAGAAATGATAAATGATTCAAACACTGAGTCATAATCAAATAACCATTCTGGACCAATTTGGGGTTCATGTGAATAACTTGTTATACATCAATGTTAAACACAATTTCTACCGTACCAGTAGTTTTATTAAAAACCCTCTTGTTTGGTGAATTTGTGACATAACCTAGGAAGTATCCTTCGTCAGCCTTTTCACCAAACTTAGGTTGATGTTTTGTTTTCAATAAACTACATGGCACCCCAAACAGTTCAAAGTCAGTTAAATTCAGTGGTCTTTTATTCAGAACTTCATAACATGTTTTGTTCAGTGATTTAATAGTAAGAACTCTGTTTAATACATGACAAGCGGTATTCACTGACTCCTCCCAAAACATGGTAGGAAGCTTTGAATCCGAGAGCATAGTCCTTGCTGCCTCAATCAAAGTCCTGTTCTTACGTTCTGCCACCCCATTTTTTTGTGGCTCATAAGGTGCACTAAATTGATGCGCTATGCCTTTAGTCAGGCAATATACACCAATTACTGCATTCTTAAACTCTGTTCCGTTATCACTTCTGATACGTTTTACCATTTTCCCGTATGAGTTCTCAAATTGGTCTAAGAACCCAATCAGCGTGCCTGTTGTCTCATCCTTTGTACCTAAAAAGAAGACCCTTGAGAAACGTGAGTAATCATCAGTAATAACTAAACAGAATTTAACTACCACCTATACTCCTTTTGTTGATTGGATCGAAGAGATCCATATGCAGCAAATTAAAGGTGGAAGCGATTGAGTTTTGAGTCTTCAACTCGTGTAACTTGTGTTGTTTTCCTTTGTTGCATGGTACACACTTATCTTCAAACTGAAAACTCTTCAATGGAACACCTTGCACGAGGCCATTTTTCGTGATGAAATTCATCTTCCTTAAGGGCAAGTTTTCCATGCATCTGTGCCAGAGTAGAATTCAAACTCTGAAGCTTTTGATAATAGACTAATAGTTCCCATCGATGAATCTGCTACATTCATGTCCATCTTGTATAGATCATTCACCTTTGGGGCTCTCAACATAATCCATTCTCCAGGTTTCTTGAATTCCGGCTTTACCACTGACGCTTCTTTTTCAGTAATGATAACTGAATTCTTCTTATCACTGATCTGAGAGACACTAAAAAGATTGTGATCAAGTTTATCGACATGGTAAACTTTGTAACATCCTAGTATTCAATTACTGTAATTCAGATTTATTTAGATGGATATTTTATAATTAAGTTGAATTATGAGCAAGGATTATGTATTTGGGATATTTAAGAGTTTGTTGTTATTTTAAGAAAATTATTGTAACATCCCACATCGGTGGAGAGGAGAAACCAACATGCCCATATAAGGTTGAGGTTGTCTCTATCCACCAAGACGCGTTTTGGGGCGGGCCTATGGCTTGGCTTCCAGAAACAAAACCGTGCGGCCTTTGCCAAAGCGGACAATATCTTGTCTCGGGGTGGTCTGGGCTGTTATAATTGGTATCAGAGTCAGGCACTGGGTCGATGTGCACAGCGGGGACGCTGTGTTCCCATGGGGGAGGGATTGTAACATCCCACATCGGTGGAGAGGAGAAACCAACATGCCCATATAAGGGTGAGGTTGTCTCTATCCACCAAGACGTGTTTTGGGGCGGGCCTATGGCTTGGCTTCCAGAAACAAAACCGTGCGGCCTTTGCCAAAGCGGACAATATCTTGTCTAGTGGTGGTCTGGGCTGTTATAAACTTGATCAAGAGTGATCATCCCATTTGTGACTACTCCTGTTCCAGTGATATTTCCTCCTTTATATCCAGTAAATGACACAAATCCCTTGTTCCAACTCAAGAAGTCCGTCAGTAGACTCCTTTCCCCAGTCATGTGACGAGAGCAACCACTAACTACGAACCATTTGTTGTTAAAATCTGTAGTTAACTCCTTTTTGCGATCGAATTACACGTTACCCATTTGAGTTGCAAACTCCAGAGTGGTTTGATCCTCAGATTTTTCCCCCATCAAAGGAATTGAATCGGACTGCTGGGTGTCCTCCTTTTCTGTTTCAGCTCTTTCATCGGTCTCAGTTACCTCTGCCATAAAAGCTCTAGCATTTGACTCCGGATGTGTACTCCAATCATATGTTCCATCTAGATGTCTGTTAGAAGATACGCTCATTAACAGACCAGCTATCACAGCTTGATTCCCTGAACCACCAGGATGCTGTCTTCCTTGATTCTGATTCTGATAATTCTCAACCTTTGGTCTCTGACATTCTCTGGAAAAATGTCCCAATCCTTTACAATTGTAGCCCTTTACCTTTGACTTGTCAAAACTAACGTTGTTACTCACACTCAGATCCTACCCGTTCTCTTCATGAATCTCTTTACCCTTTGCATTACCATGGCCAGTTGCCATAGTAGGTCCATTTGTTCTAAATAGTTCGGATCTACCTAATCGTAGTCCTCTTCCCATAGAGCTAAATCGTTAATTTTACCTTGAACGCAGTTGCCATATGCTTCTACAAACGAAGCTAGGAGATTTAAATGCTCCTCAGCTGATTTTGCACTCAACGGCATCTTGGTAAAACCTTGAGAGGTTGATACTGAGTGTTGTGGTTCTTCTTCCGGTTTAGAAAACCCTAAGAAAGCTCTACTACAATATTCTTAAGCTTAAACTGGTATTGACGCTTCTCAAGAAAAGAATGTTGTGTCCCCCGACTTCTGTTCACTAGAGGTTGCTGTCTTTAATTTCACGAAGTACATTTCAGGGTCTTCTACTTGATCAAATTCCATTTCCTTCTTCTATAGCTTAAAGTTGTAGGCCCTCAGAGTTCCAATGACCTCTTCCAAAGTGAGAGTTTCAAACTTTTCTTCATCATGCTTTATCAGCGCCGTGTACATCTCCCACTTAGCTGGTAAAGCATCCAGAAGCTTCTCTCTCTTTATAGTTTCTTGATACTCAACATTGTAATTATCAAGTTCAGTCAATAAATGGTAGAATCTAGTAATCGTTTTATCCAAGGTCTCATTCTTCAGTGCCTTGAATATCGCAAATTGCTGCTTTAACATCTCCCGTCCTCCTCTTTCTTACGCTGGGATTTCCCTCACACCTCTATTCTAGAGCGTCCCAAAGCTCTTTAGAAATTATGTGATTTCTAAGCATGTGTAGAATCACCTGAGGTAGTGCCATTCTAATTGACGAAAAAGCTCGATTCTCGGCCTCATAAATCTTTTTGTCGTCATCTTTTATATTCTGATGCGTCAAAACTTTTAATCGACCCTCAAGCTCTTGTGTTGGGGGAACGTATCCTTCGTGTATGCATATCCACATACGCATATCGTTACATTTTGCGAAGTCTGCAAATCTGTCCTTCCACCAGTAATAATCTTCTAACTTCATCAGCTTGGGTGGGGAGTTAACTTTGCCTACTTCAGGGTCCATTTCCAAAAACTTATGCAAACTCGACATTCTTAAAAAACTTTTTGTTTTCGAACTTAAAAAATTTATTTTAAAATTAACTTCAAAACAAATTTTACGGACTTAATTAAGTTCGTATAATTTTAATTTTAAATTTGTTTCGTAAATTAATTTGTTTGAGTGTTAAGTTCAAATGCAACAAGTTCGAAAGCCTGCAAGTTTGAGAAACCCTAAAGCTTCAAAAAAGTTTGAACCAAAACAAGTTCGGAAAACCCTAAGAACTTCTGACATGTTCGAACCAAGTTTGAATTCCAACCAACTTCGAGACCCAACAAATTCGAATCCCAGACAAGTCCGAACTCCCTGACAAGTTCGAACCTGATCAACTTCGAGAGGAGCGTATTCTTACAACTTCGAAGAACCCTAATACACCCGTTATGTTCGAGCGCCGCAAGTTCATGAACAGGCCAAAATTTCGATTTTTCCCAGATTTCAGATTAAACCAATGTTTTTAAGATTAAAAACACTGATTTCGACTGAAAAGATGAACTAATATGAACTTTGTCTAGTAAACTTGCTCGTAGAAATCTGAAAAACTTCAAAAATACGTGATTTATCTGAGAAAATGTCAAGAAACCATATGAATTTTCACCAAACGCAAAGAACAAGAAGAACACTCACGATGGCTCTGATACTACTTGTAAGGTCACCACGTCTTCGGATCTGATCTTGACACGATGTCGTCCAACGAGTGCGGAATCCTTGTTGGACACTTAACGGATCGATCACGCACAGAAACCGGAGCCGAACACAATGATAGACGATGTAACGGACGACCCCACACGGTGTATTGCTCCATGAAAAACACTCTGAATACTTTCTAGCTCGCACGTGCACTTGCCAAGCTCTAAAATTCGTAATTCTCAAAAGTTGTAAAATAAAACGGATTAAGTCCTAATTAAATCAATTAAGTTCGAACTAAACCCAATAAGTTTGTTTAGGCCCAAGCCCACGAACATGCCCAATACCCTACGAACTTAGCTTCACTAAGTTCGTCAGGGTGGCTTAAGTTCGAGGCTTAGCCTTAGAACTTATCTTCATAGTATAGAACTAATCTGCACATTCTAGAACTTAACATCATGTCAGGAATCAAAACTTAACTACTTAAGATTAACTGATTTGAATTGATCAGAGTATAAACCAATAATCTTGTATTGAATCAAAGTCTAATTAAGAAGTTTGCGGAATAACACTTAATTGTTTTAACAAAAGCTTTCAGAATCAATAACAGATAAATATATTTGAATAAACAAGTTTGCTTTGTAGATATGCTGGAATCTTCGTGTAAATATCCCTTCCTGAATTTCAGCTCTTTCTGTTTATGGAACTGTTGAGCAGCTTAAATCACTTAGCAGCTTGAACAGAGCAGCTTGAGTGATTTTACTCTCGCAGCTTGAACTTTTGTACTGGCAGCTTGAACTTCTTCAACTAACAGCATGAACTTTGTACTTACACAGAAAATCTACTAACAGTTTGAGAAATCTAATTAACAGCTTGAACTACTTAGAATATTTCCCAACAATCTCCCCCTAACTTAAATTCTTTACACAAGACTTTAAGTTTTATACAAATAAGGAAATAAAACAAAGTAAAACTGTTATTTACAAAGCAAGGCTTTCAAAAACTTACAACTGTGCAAGTTTCTGATTGACAGCCTTCAGAAATTCTTTCTTCGGATCTTCTTTATCACAATATATTCTCACTGATCTCATCTGAAGTAACAAAGCCTTTGGAAGATCATAAAATTCAAAATTGAAGTACATACCGGATCCATTTGCAAATTTGAGTCTGTAAGTCTTTGATTTGACAAACAGATCAACTTGTGCAATCTTCATCTCCTTTGCATCTTCTATATCTTTCCTTATTGACTCAGGATCAAATATGCTCTTCAGATCTTTAATGGCTTGCTTTACTTGTGGAAGAGAAGATCTGACTTGGGTTACAAACCCAAGATGATGCATCCTTGTGAGCTCAGCTCTGGTCATCCCTTGGACTATATGCATTAAGCTTTTTATACTCTTCCTCAGGACCAGACTCCTTACTATAAAATGATAGCTTAAGTCAATGTTGTCCATTGGCTTAGCATACCAGTAATTTATAAGAGGCTTTGTGAAGTCATGCTGGTCTAAGGACTTCTCAATTTCCATCACCTTCTGAAGTTGATGCTCAAATAGTACCCTTTTAACCTGATCAAGCTTTGCTTGTGAAATTGTATTTGACTGAGGAACAGAAGCAGTAGCTTGAACAGAAGGAGCAGGATCACTCACACCAGCTTGAACATTACTTGTATCAGCTTGACTTTGGACTTCTTGGGAGACTTTGGCTACCTTACGTTTTTCCATCTCTTTGTCATGGATGTCTTGCAGCCTCTCTGTAGTCATGGACTGAGCCATTTTCTTAGGAATACCAGCTGAAAAGGCAAAATTGATCAAGAATCTTCTATGCTCAGCCTTTGAATGCCCTGTTGGCATTTTCCTCTTTTTCTCTTTCTGCTTGACCACAAGCCCTCTTAGGTAATCTCCTAAGGTTTCATCATCTTGCATTGGGACCTGGGTTTGCTGGTCTAAAGCCTGATCTTGTTCTTCTGCTATCTTTCTTGCAATTTCAGCATCATAGGCAATCTGGGCTTCTTTAGATGAAAATTTGTGCTTTAGAGACTCAATGAGAATGCCCTTGCCCTTATCCTTTGTAGCAGACGATGTAGCTTGGACTGTACTGATGGTAGCCTGAATTCCTTCTCTGATAACAACTCCAGTTGTTCTTGTAGGAGCAGCTTGAGTTTCTAGGCTAACAGCTTGAGCAACTGTTGGGACTGCTAGCCTAGAATCTTGGACTGTTGGAGAAGGAGCTGCTTGAACTGCTTGGACTGATGGAGGAAACTCCTGATTCTCCCCCTTTTTGGAAGCATTGGTTTGGTCAGGAGGACCTACAACCATTGCCAATTGGGTTCGAATCAATTGCTATAATTTAATGATCTTATTTCCACAAAGGGTGAACCCCTTATGAAGATAATCCATTCTTTGATTCTGAGCAGCTTCTGTCTGTCTAAGTGAGATGACTTGTGCCCCCTGTGCAGCAATAATGGACTGATAGTATTCCAACATTGCTACAACAGGTTTCCGCTGAGGATTTGTCAAAAGCATAAGTTGCAGACTGGCCTCAAGATCAGCAAACAAGTGTGATGCTTGTGATCTATCACTGGCAGGAATTCCAGAAGTTGAAGCTTCTGGGCCCCTCTTTTCTTGTTCTGGGGACTTCCAGAAGGTGCTTGCACACCCCCTGTTGCCATGGGAGTGGTCTTAATTATGTTGACATTATCCTGTGCCTCTTGTGCAGAAACAACAGTTGTGTCAGCCACAGTACCCATATGAACATCTTCTGTTGAGATGTTCACCTCCAAATTGAGGATGGGAGAGTCCTCAGTGGGTGCCCTTTGGGTATTCTTTGCAGGAGTGTCCTCCTGCACAGGGACATTTGGCTCTTGTAATTGGGCTGAGGAGGAAGGAGCTCCTGAACCCTTTTTTCTTTTGTATAATATAAGTGGGGATGTGGGCTTGTCAACAGGAACAGATGGCATATTTGTATCATGAGGAGTGGGTTGGGGTGCTGGGGGTGAAGCAGTGATGTTAGGCTGAGCCTGCTCAGGACCCTCTCCTCTATTTCTTGGATTGATGCCCAACATTGCAGAAGGCAATGGGACATCTTCACTCAAAAAATTGGCACTAGGTTTTAAAAGCCTTTTGATAGATGATAAAGAGTGCCTATGAGAAACATGTATCCTCTTATGTATATTAAAATTATTGCAAGATTTTGCAATTAATATATGCTAAAAATCTAGGATATATCAAAAATTTCCCATTCTTTAGAGAATGATGCCTTGACATCCCCTGAAAAATCATATTTGTAAAATTGAACTGTTGGCCCGTTGATAAGCACACTAAGGCAGTGGCTATATTTGAAGAAAATTCTGACCAACCAGTTCTTTTAGGGCTTAAACACTGCTGAATAATATGTACAATATACTTCCATTTAGAAGAAAAATGGGCATTAAAGAATGTAAGGTCTTGAACTGACAGATCTATCTAGACGCGGAACCGTCAACGAGTGCGGAATCCTCGTTAACGGGTAGACGGAAACAACTCTCACCAGAAACACGGAGACTATCAGAAGCTGCACGAACGACACACGAACGCACCTAGGAACTGATTCTCTCCTAAACGGCACTAACACTGATGATAAACTCAAAATCGCTTAATGCTTAATCACTCTCGAATTCTGCAAAAAGTCTAATAATATTTCGAGTCTATCCCTAATTATAGAGGCTAATTCGAGTTTGTCATGGGCTAAACTCGAATCCGGCCCAAAGCCCATTCGAGTTTGTCCCATCTCACATTCTCGAATCTGCCTAAATGGTCACATTCAAATCTGTCTTGTGACTCATTCGAATCTAACCATATTCGAATCCTAGTCCTTAGATAATTCGAATTTACCTTCTCACATAATTAACTTAAGTATTGAAACTTATGTTTTTACTTTATGATTAATTTTATCTTCGATCTTTATGTTTGAACTTCTTGTAATATGTTACATTAAGTTCAAACACACAAACAATAATAATTATCAACCACACATAAACATATATATCTAATACTTGCTAAATCACAATGTTAGATCACTTAGACTGCTATCGTCACACAGGATGTACCAACAGACTCCCCCTTGACGATAGCTTCTAATAATTCACACATTTGATTAAGAACTTTGTTTATTATTTATTCAAACTACTTCCAGTATACAAACCTTTTTCAATACACACTTTAACTACATTCTCATATTTCCTAGCCTCACCATCCATATGAGTGTCACTAGAGATCTTATGAGCATGCAAAATTTGAAGATCATCTCGAGAAAGGTTTACCAGATGAAGAGGATCATAGATTCTAAGAATCACCTTTTCTTCAAAATCTTCCATTACCGCTTCTCCCGTATCATCGACATACCACCAATTCAGATTCTTCATGACATTCTGTGGCATAGGCTTGAGCGGCACCTTTCTTAGACATCTTACAGGTTTGTACTGAATCTTCATCCAAGGACGCCCAGTTAGAGGATCAATTCTAGAAGGATCCTCTACTCTTCTTCCTATCTTTGGATTTAGGCGTTCAAACTTCCTTGATCTTCCCTCTTTCCTTATGATTCTTGCAATTACATCTGCATAGGGATCATTGCCAATATTAATCAGTTCTTTCCATGCTAACGCCTTGATCTCAATCTTTGGCAGTGAATTGAATGCTTTCAGAGTTCGCCTCAGGTACTGGAGCCCGTCTTTTCTCTTGATTATGAATAGCTGCAGTTCTCGATCAAAGAACCAGCTTAATATGCTTCCTGATAGCTTTCCAGTCCCTGGCACCCTCATATTCTTTTTCAGCTCTAATTCCTTCTGCTTAGCTCTGAACCACAACTTTCTTTTCTCTTCATTCGTTAGTTCTCTGGCAGGTTCCTCTACTGATTGCTCAACATTTAACGCAGCATTCACACTTCTATGTTAACAATATCGTTTCCTTGTATCACATATGTATCAGTGATAGGATTTTGCTGCACGACGATCTCATCAGCTTCATCGTCCTCATCAGCACACACCTCGTCATCTGATTTCCAGTCAACAATCTCTTCAGGCACAAACTCACCCTCTTCCAGCTCTTCCATATCCTCTTCAAAATCAAATCCCAAGTCCATTGGGTCGTCATCAAGATCCATGAGAGCATCGATCATCTCACTTATCTCGTAATCCGTAGGCTTAGACGAACTAGCTTCTCCTACTTGACTTAGCTCCCCCTGAGATTGAGCAGCCTGAGCAGCAGAAAAATCTACTAGCTCATTCTGTCTTTGAGAGCTGGGATCATTGCCTTGGTTATCTTCTTCATCATCATCCCTCGGTCTCTGTACTTCTTGATCACGGCACGACGTCTCCCCCTGAGCCTGTAAATTTTTCATTAACTGTTCAATTAGGGAGCGCATCGACCTTATCTCAGCTGCCTGATCGCAGACAAAAGTCTTTAACTCTACGTTCTCTTCCTGAACGTTTTCCACAATCTTCTTTAAATCGGCATTCTCCTTATCAAGATTTGCATTATGAGTCTGAATCTCACCGATTGCCTTTGTTAGGCCTAAGATTTGGATATGTTGGAAGTCAACACGAGCTTTAAGCTGTAGATACCTTTGATTGTCGGCGTATGTGGACGAGGTTGATGGGATGGATTGAAGTGGAGTTGGAATGATCGGCGATGGAATGTATGGTTCATCGCGAGGTGGTGGTGGTGGAATGGTGGTTTGAGGTTCTTGAGGTTGAGGAATTTGAGGTTGAGGAATTTCTGGTTGTTCTGCTGAGGCTGAAGACAATCTTTGCATAAATCTGTGACGCTTGGCCCGTTGCCTTGTCACTAATGGTGCAACCTCTTCTTCTTCAAAATCAGAGTCATCAGACTCTCTTGATTCTTTGCGCCCTGAAGCTTCTTCATTAATCACCACCAATCTAGATCCATAAGTCTCTATCCGAACTGCTGGTTCACTAGATACGGACTCTGGAGCTTCAACCTCTAACTCCTCCATTTCTTCTGACTCAGTGGCAGATGATGACTAATCATTTCCAGTCTGCTCTAGTTCATATTCGTCAACATCCCTCAGCACATGTTCTTCTCCCTCTGGAAGCTCTAGTAACTGATCAACCAACTCTGCAGTTATTTCCTCATTTGCATGAGGCCCAGACGCCCAGATTTCTTCCAAAGTTTGGGCAATCTGCTCAGATTCCGTTGCGGCACTTGAAGGCCCTGCTTCCTGTACCTCTGGCTGTTGACTTGTCGAAGGCCTAGATGCCTGAGTCTGACTCGCAGCAGCTCTTTGTCTTCGCCTTTGTGGCTGTGCGCGCGGTTGTTGTTGTTGTTGTTGTTGTTGCGGTGGTTGTCTAGCTTGAACTTCAACTTCCCCTGCCCAGTTGGCAGTATCTGGGGCTTCAAAATTCCTATCCAAAACAGCTCCAAACAACGGTCGCTCGACCGGAACCGCCAACCTTCCTCTGTGTGAGGAGCAATCAGCAAAAATTCTTTTATCCATCACTGCGACACTTTGGATGTCATTCAACTGAGGCAAATTTGGTAAGAAATGCCTGATGAGCATCATTATGAATCGTGGATACAGTAGAAATTATTGATGCTCTGGAACGGTGATTTGATGAACAAATTCTGAGAAAAACATCTCCGAAAAGCTGAAAGGCCGATTATACACTAACGCGATCATCCCAGATTGGATCTTCGAGACTATATAGTCAAAACCGGCTTTCTTAGCTGCAAAACAAACCATAAAGACATGAGCCAAAAATCTCCATTGTCCAATAAGCCCGCTCTTCATGTAAGATGCCTTCGTAACATCCTGGCTGTAACCCATCCTTTGAAAAGCTGCCTGCCTAATACTTAGTGGAAAGTCAATAGGCCCAGACTCTTCTTCCTGAGATCCTAGCTGCAAAACTTGACGCAGCATATCGGCGGAAAACACTAGCGGTTGTCCAGCTATTCTAGTTCTCAGCACTGTCGGGGTGACAGAGCAGTCCACCTGAAGATGATCATAGAATTGGCGAACATAGGGAATTACAATCTGAATATTGTGAGATAAAGCAAAAGCAATCCTAGATTCTACAAGAAAATCCATCATTTGACGAAAGCCCTGCGCCTCAGGGATATGATGGTCATAGGGAATGACCATATTATGTTTCGACACGAATGCACGAACAGCCATATCTGCACAATAGATAAACTATTAGAATTATTAAAAATCAATAAACTTGCTTAAATTCAAATTTGTTTTATTTTGAACTTGTGTAAGTACAAAATCCAACACAAATGAAATTCCACAAGTTTAATTAAATTGAAAAATGCAAATAATTCAAATAAAATGACAAATTCGAATGTACAGATTCGAAGACACCCTATTTCGAATTTGATGACAGATTTGAATGTAATGGGCTTCTCGAGTTTACTGACAAACTCGAGGAAGTCCACGAACAGATTCGAACAGTCGTCGGTCAATTCTTCATCAAAACCCATGATTTTAACCGTTTTGAACTTAGAAAATCACATACATTAGTCCAACTAGGTTCTAATCACTGATTTATGTATTTAATTTGACTATTTACTGGTCCAAAGTTTGTAATTTTGAAAAACACGACTTAGACCCATAAACCTTCAAAAATTGATGATTTTGGCTAATATGGTGTATAAAACTACATGAATCTTGTACAACCAAGTTGTTTGTACCTAGCAATATCAGTAGAATCGAACACTTTAGCAATAAACTCGACAAATTGTCGTTTTTGTGAAAAATGGTAGATTCGAAGAAATAGATTCGAGATCGCCGGATAGATTCGAAGGAGTAGATTTGAAAACAGGTAAGAATAATGACAAGTACTGTTACCTATTTATAACACCTACCTTCGAATCTATAGCCAAAGTCGAATCTACTGACAGATTCGAGGCCACCCATTTTCGAGTTTGTCCTAAACTCGAATTACACCAAAACACTTAGAAAATTTTCGAAAACTTTGAAATAACTTCAACCTTTTCAACGGTATTGTGTAACAAGATAAACTATGCCAAATCTTTTACCCGAAGCACAAGATTTTCACGCAGTGTTTATTTTATTCAACTGTGAATGCACCCTCAGTAATTTTTGACCTTTTTCCTAAGTAAAAAATAAAATAAAATAAAATAAAATAAAATAAAATAAACTAAGGTAAAATGAAATAAAATAAAATAAAAACTAAGTAAAAACAAAATTTAAAATTTTGACTAAAAATTGAACTTAGACGTAAGCTATACCTATTACAACTTACAATCTATGCTAAATGCTAAACAAAATTTTTTTGATGAGTATAGCCAAAGAAAGGTTCAATCAGATAGCGATGTCAGATACTCACTTTCAGTACTTAAACTTTCACACTTAGGAATTTTTGATTCCTTTGATTGTTTGTGGTGAAATACCCATTTAGCCGATTGTTGGTATTTACCCCCTTAAACATTCTACATTTCGGAATATCCCTTGGCATTTTTATTTATCATGAAATTATCTTACGTGACCCAGACATAGACATACTTTTATGATCAAGGCATACAGACAAAGATCCTAACTTGTTGGTATTTGCAAACTTTCTTTAAAAGACAAACATCGGACACAGGTCTGTATTTTCATACAACAAAGTGTCTTAGTCTGACTTAAGGTTTATTCTTAAAGCTAGCAAGACAGCGGTGACAGGTCTGTACCGACGTACAACAAAGCGACGTATCTTGCCAACTCGAATCTAAACAGAGGCAACAGGTCTGTACTTACGTACAACAGAGTTACCTGTTTTCGACTCTCAATTTTGTATTATTTTTCAATTCTTTCCATTTTAAGATGTATTTGATGTTGCTATACATCCCCAGAAAGTTTGCATACCTCATTTAGACTCAAAGTTTGTATGTCTTGTACATAAATATTAAGACCGATTGGTCGTACATCTAAGTTAGTGATACGTTTGACTTTTTCTTCAATGTTTTATTAGCCTTGAGACTCCCTATATGTATTATGCCTACCAACACATCAAACTAAAATAAAGTATAACACTTAGAATTTTAGTTGCATTATGTATGAAAGCCTAACCACTTAGAGTTTGTAACGACTGTGCTAATTTTCGTCACTTTGAACCTATGTTTCTAAGACTTAACTCATTTTCTGATATTCTCTTTTTTTGTATTTTTCTGATTTTCTTTCTTTTTTTTTTCTTTTTTTTTCATAAGAAAAAGCGCTAAAAGAAGATAAGCTACTAACTTACTAAAAATAGAAACTTACCAAAAATAGAAACTATCCTAAATTAGCAGACTACTATAAAAAGAAAGAAATACTACGACTATAGAGGAAATAAACTACTACTAATATGGTCAAATTTACTCTGGGTTGCGCATTCCATTCAGTTGAATTAAATACTCAAACCGTGACTTATCGAATGCTTTGGTAAATAAATCTGCATTATTATCTTCCGTTGCCACTTTTACCAATTTGATTAAGTTCTTTTCAGCACAATCACGAATAAAATGATGCCTAATGTCTATGTGCTTTGTTTTGTTGTGTTTAACTGGATTATTCGTTATAGCAATTGTAGATTGATTGTCTATCCTAATTGGAGTTTGAGTGTAAGCCAAACCGTAATCCCGCAATTGTTGTTGTATCCACAGAACCTGTGAGCAGCAACTACCAGCAGCAACATACTCGGCCTCGCACGTTGACACAGCTACCGATGTCTGTTTCTTGCATTGCCAGGATATTAGTCTCCCTCCTAGGAATTGACAACCTCCAGTTGTTGATTTGCGCGTCAAGCTGCATCCTCCGTAGTCAGAATCCGTGAATGCCTCCAACTCTAGATCTCTCTCTGTGTGATACCAAAGTCCCAGCTTCGGTTTCGACTTGAGGTATCGTAGAATCCACTTCACAGCCTTCATATGCATCTCCTTCGGATTAGCTTGAAACCTAGCACAAATACACACAGCAAACATCATGTCAGGTCTAGAAGCAGTTAAATACATAAGTGATCCAATCATGGCCCGATATAACGTCGGATCCACATCGGTATCACTTTCAGTACCCGATCCGAGATTGTGATTCACTTGAATCGTCGTGCTGAAATGGGCAGTCAATTTTGTTCCTTCCATCCCGAAGCGCTCTAATATGTCATAGACATACTTCGTCTGATGGATAAACATACCATCCTTCTCTGGTCAACTTGTAACCCCAAAAATAAATTTAACTCTCCCATAGCACTCATCTCGAATTTCGACTTCATCACCTTCTCGAAATCTTTGCACATCTGTTCGTCTGATGAACCAAAAATGATATCATCGACGTACACTTGTACCAAGATGAAGTGTTCTCCCTTTCCCTTAACAAACAGCGTACTATCTATCCTACCCCTTTCAAACCCGTTCTCTAGCAGATGGTTGGATAGAGTCTCGTACCACGCCCTTGGTGCTTGATGCAATCCATATAGAGCCTTATTTAAACGATATACTCTATCAGGATATTTTTGATCTGTAAATCCGGGCGGCTGTTCTACATACACCAGCTCCTTCACTTTCCCATATAGGAAAGCACTCTTTACATCTAATTGATAGACCTTAAAGCCCTTGAAGGAGGCAAAAGCTAGAAACAACCTAATGGCTTCCAGCCTTGCTACTGGCGCAAACACCTCATTGTAATCGATTCCCTCCTCTTGGTTGAAACCCTTTACAACTAGCCTAGCCTTGTTGCGAGTGACTATACCCCGATCATCTCTCTTGCACTTAAAAACCCATTTGGTTCCTATTGCAACTTCTCCTCGAGGTAATGGAACTAACTCCCACACTTCAAGTTTCCTAAACTGTGAAAGTTCTTCCTGCATCGCTTCAACCCAGGAGTTATCCTTAAGTGCCATTTTCACATTCTTAGGCTCTACTTGCGATATGAAACACGAATAGAGACAGGTATGATATGCCTCGGAGTCATTTATCATCGACAACAACACTGTGTTGTTATTTAAACTACTCCTAGTCCTCACACCCTCGTTAGGATTTCCTATGATGCTTTCTATAGGATGATTTTTGTTGATCCTAGAGGTCTCTATCTCGTCAACAGTCAGATTGTGTCCTAAGTTGGATCCTGTTTCACCTAATGGGGGAACAGTCTCAGCTTCCACATTTTCCTCCTCGTGGACATTTTCCTCAGAGTTGGAACTTGTTGTCTGAGTCTGATTCTCAGTTGAAGGTGCCTCTAGATTGGTAACTTCTGGAGATCCATCTACAGTCGCAGTAGGCTCGGATGCGGACTGAAATGTAGTCCTCGGAAAGGTATGACCTTCGTCATTCAGATGTAACGTCGCCATGTCCTTTTCGATTGTACCTACATTTTCATCCAAAGGAATGTTGAATGACTCAAATAACGTATCATAGTCAAATATCCATTCCGGACCTGATTGGGGTTCATGTGTATAACTTGTGACTTCAATGTTATGCACAATCTCAACCGTACCATTCGGTTTGTTAAAAACCCGTTTGTTTGGTGAGTTCGGCACATAACCTAGGAAGTATCCTTCGTCAGCCTTTTCACCAAACTTCGGTTGATGTTTTGTATGCAAAAGAGTGCATGGTACCCCTAACGGTTCAAATCCAGTTAAATTAGGTGGCCTTTTATTCAAAATTTCATAACAGGTTTTGTTCAAAGATTTGACAGTTAGGACTCGGTTTAAAATATGACATGCGGTATTCACTGCCTCCCCCCAAAACATGGTAGGAAGCTTTGAATCCGACAACATAGTCCTAGCTGCCTCAATCAGTGTCTTGTTTTTACGTTCGGCCACCCCATTTTGTTGAGGTTCATATGGTGCACTAAATTGATGCACTATGCCCTTTGATAGGCAATATACACCAATTACAGTGTTTTTGAACTCAGTTCTATTATCACTACGTATTCTTTTAACCCGTGTTCCGTAGGAATTCTCCCCTTGGTCTAAGAACCCGATGAGCTTGGAAGCCCTCTCGTCCTTTGTACCTAGAAAGAAAACCCAAGAAAATCGTGAGTAATCGTCAGTGATAACTAAACAATACCAACTACCTCCTATACTCCTTTTGTTGATTGGACCGAAGAGATCCATATGCAACAAATCGGATGTTGAGGTTATGGAGTTCTGCGTCTTGGACTTGTGTGTCTTCTTATGTTGTTTGCCTTTCTTGCATGGTAGACACTTGTCCTCGAACTGAAAGCTCTTCATAGGCACACCTTGCACCAACCCATTCTTCGTTATGTAGTTCATGTTTTTTAGGTGCAAGTGAGCCATGCGTCTGTGCCACAACACTGATTCAGTCTCCGAAGCTTTTGATAGTAAGCAGATCGAACCCATCGAAGTATCCGGCTTGTTCATATCGAGCATGTACAAGTCATTCTTCCTTGGAGCCCGCATCAATATCCAATCTTCAGGTATCTTGAATCCCGGTTTTAGCACTAACGCTTCAGTGTCAGTAAAAAGCACTGAATTCTTCCTATCACAGATTTGAGATACACTAATGAGATTATGGACCAGTTTATCAACGTGATAAACTTGATCCAATGTAATCGTCCCATTAGTGACTTCTCCAGTTCCAGTGATGGTTCCTCCTTTATTTCCCGCGAATGATACAAATCCCCAATTCCCACCCTTGAAGTCTGTAAGGAGACTTCGTTCCCCTGTCATGTGCCTGGAGCATCCACTGTCGACGAACCATTTGTTGTTTAGACCTGTGGTAATCTCCTGCACATGAAAGAAAATAGGTTACTTATCACGGGGAACCCAAGCCATAACTGACTTGGTAATACCATTCTCGTCCACATACTTAAACTCTTTCAAATACCCATCTCGCCTTTCAGGTGACTTGGGTCGTTAAACAGGAGTTTGTTGTGGTGCAGAGTGATGTAAATTCACTCTTTGCCATTGAGTAGGCATTTGTTGTGGAGCTCTCGAATAATTCCGATTATATTGCATTTCAGATTGTGATCCCTGAGTTCTAACCGGTGCGTAATGTCTAACGGGAGTATGAGACCTAACTGGAGTGTGTGCCCTGCTAGGTGTTGTGCTCCTATAGGCTTGTTGAGGTGCTGACCTCGATTGATTAATGACACGATTCGGTGAATTTGTCCTAACCACTTCTTTTGATCCAACCTTAACCGGTGTTCGTTTCACAACTTGTTTTGGTGCAGCCTGCACAGTTTTCTCGGTACTTTGAGAACTACTAGTGCTCGCCACACTTGTTGAGGGTTTAGGCTGTTCTGGCTTCACTGTCTTAGGTGTATTTTCAACTTTCCTATGTGGACAAGTAGAAGCTACATGCCCCCTTTCGTGACATCTAAAGCATGACATTTTGTCAATTGGCTTCTTTTGTGAGCCCTTAGACTTAGGTGTCTCACTAGTGTCTTGGTCCTTTTGTACATCTTTTGCGACTGGCTCATCGTCCTGATCATTAAAATCAATTTTCTGTTTTCTTGCAGGTGTTTCACTGGAGGAAGACACAAATTTGACTTTCTTAACCTTGACAGTTGTGTCAGCCACCTTAGGTGTATTTTCTATTTCAGGCTCAGATATAGGTGCAGGTAAGTCTTCTAAGTCTACTGATTTATCAGTTTTATCCTGAGGTTGAGGCACGTAGTTTGCATTAAAAGGTGGAGGAATTTCATGAAATCCTAGACCTACAGGTTTTTTAGATTGATGTTGAGCATCTAAAACTTTCCCTAGGTTCAGGCTTGAATTCCTAAACTTCTCTAGCTTACTATTGGCCTCTGCTACCTTTACCTTTGTTTCAGCTAGCTCTATGTCTTTGTCCTTAAGGTTTTTGGTCAAGGCCTCTACATGCTCATACATAAGCTCTAACCTAACACACTGCTCACTCAGTTTGTCTTTCAGAACTACTACATCTTGAGCATCAGCCTTTGGTTTTTCCTTAAGATCTTGTTTAATATCGTTTAGGCTAGGGTTATCAACCTTTAAAGACTCATTTTGAGCAGTTATTGTTTGATGTGATTCTAAGACTAGATTAAACCTATCATTAGAAGTAACACATAACAAGCATAATTCATGAAAAAGAGAGTAAGTCAGACTAACCTTTGTGTGGTCGGATTCCACGTTGGCCATTTGAGCGGCAAACTCCAGAAGCGTCTGATCATTCGTCTTCTGCACCCAAATCGAACTGCTGTCCCTTGTGGTCTGCTCTTCCCCTTCACATCCATTCTCCGTGACTTCAGCCATAAAAGCCCGAGCATTTGATTCCGGATGTGAGCTCCAGTCGTAGGTACCATCTAGCTGTCTGTCCGATGTGACGTTCGACAATAGACCAGCTAGATTGGCTTGACTGGCAGATGAACTCGGAAGGTACCGTTGTTGAGACTGATTCTGAAACCGTCCCTGATGCTGACTCTGCCCTTGGTACGTATCTACCTTCGGTCTCTGACATTCTCTGGCGAAGTGTCCCAGACCTTGACAGTTGTAGCACTTGACCTTGGACTTACCAAATCCAATCCCCTTATTGTTCATTGTCAGATTCCTCCCAGTTCGTTTGATGAATCTTTTAACCCTTTGGGTTACCATGGCCAGTTGCCATTTAAGGTCCATCTCCTCAAGATCGTCAGGGTCGACCGGATCGTAGTCTTCATCCCAGAGAGCAGGATCGTTAATTTTCCCTTGAACGCAGTTCCCGTATGCGGCCACAAATGAAGCAAGTAGATTCAAATGTTGTTCCGCTGATTTAGCGCTCATGGGCATCTTAGAATAGCTCTGAGATGTCGTCGTCTGTGCTGCTTGAGGTTGTTGTTCTTCTGATCTTCCCAACCCTAAGAACGCTCTGTTCAGTGTGTCATCAGACTCTGCTGGTGACGACGTTTCTCCGGTGAAAAACGCTGTAGCAGTCTTCAGATCGGCGGTCGCTGAAGGTTTTGTTGATTTTCCAAAATACATTGCTGGATTCTGGACTTGTTCGTAATCAGTTTCGGCCTTCAGTAGCTCGAAATGATAAGCTCGCAACGTTCCCACAATATCCTCCAGAGATTGGGTATAATACTTATCTTCATTAAGCTTTATCATTGCCACATACATAGCCCATTTGGCTGGTAAGGCATCAAGAAGCTTATTGTTCTTATCGGTGTCATTATACTCAATCCCGTGACTTTCAAGCTCTGTCAATAGATGATAGAACTAGGTGATATCATCCAGCTGTTCATCCTTTAACGCCTTGAAAATAGCAAATTGTTGTTTCAATAATTCCATGCGCTTCCTTCGTACCCTTGGATTACCCTCACACCTTTTCTCCAGTGACTCCCAAAGTTCTTTAGAAGTCTTTTGAGTCCGAAATGTATGCAGAATATCCTGAGGCAACGCCATTCTAATTATTGAAAAAGCTCTGTTCTCAGCTTCATAGAGTCTCTTATCATCTTCCTTCATCATCTGATATGATAGAACTCTCTGACGGCCTTCAACTTCAGAAATTGGTGGAATGTATCCTTCGTCAATACATAACCACATGCGCATGTCGTTAAAGCGCACAAAATCGGCAAACCGATCTTTCCACCAATAGTAATCCTTGAGTTTCATCAGCTTAGGCGGAGTGTTTGCCTTCCCGACCTCGTGGTCCATTTCCAGAAACTTTTGAAGATTTGACATCGTTTCGAAAGTAATTGAATGGTAACTTAAATAATTTAATTCGAAACTAATTTAATTTAACTATTTCGAATCTAGGCAGATTCGAATCTAATTAATTATAAATCTGTTTGGAATTAAATTCGATTAAGTGTGGAAATTTAATTAAATTCGAAATTATGACAGATTCGAAAGTCCCCTAAACTCGAAGGTCAAGCAAATTCGAACACTCAGAAGATTTGAAGCCCTATTCAATTCTAGATCAGATTCGAACCAAACTCGAATGACAGTAGATTCGAGACCCCTATTGAAACTAGCACAGACTCGAAGCAAACTCGAATCACAGTTTATCAAACTCGAAAGGAGCGGATTTGGTTAGACTCGAAATTAAGAATAACCCTAATTACTCCTAATAGATTCGAGCGCCGCAAACTCGAAAAACGGCTAACCGTTCGATTTCTTTACGTTTTGCAGATTAAATCAATATTTTTACAAAGAAAAATATTGATTTCGATCAAAAACGTGAAAAACAACAAAGGATTTCCCGGATAAGAATTTGCTAAGCTCGAAAAACACGAAAAACACGAATTTTGAGAGAAAAACCGTCCAAACGTCAAGAAACCTAGAATGTATCTAGATGAACACGAAGAACACCCCGTAGGCTCTGATACCACTTGTAAGGTCTTGAACTGACAGATCTATCTAGACGCGGAACCGTCAATGAGTGCGGAATCCTCGTTAACGGGTAGACGGAAACAACTCTCACCAGAAACACGAAGACTATCAGAAGCTGCACGAACGACACACGAACGCACCTACGAACTGATTCTCTCCTAAACGGCACTAACACTGATGATAAACTCGAAATCGCTTAATGCTTAATCACTCTCGAATTCTGCAAAAAGTCTAATAATATTTCGAGTCTATCCCTAATTATAGAGGCTAATTCGAGTTTGTCATGGGCTAAACTCGAATCCGGCCCAAAGCCCATTCGAGTTTGTCCCATCTGACATTCTCGAATCTGCCAAAATGGTCACATTCGAATCTGTCTTGTGACTCATTCGAATCTAACCAGATTCGAATCCTAGTCCTTAGATAATTCGAATTTACCTTCTCACATAATTAACTTAAGTATTGAAACTTATGTTTTTACTTTATGATTAATTTTATCTTTGATCTTTATGTTTGAACTTCTTGTAATATGTTACATTAAGTTCAAACACACAAACAATAATAATTATCAACCACACATAAACATATATATCTAATACTTGCTAAATCACAATGTTAGATCACTTAGACTGCTATCGTCACACAGGATGTACCAACAAAGAATGTAAAAGAATCAGTAGGGCCCCTATATCCAATAGCATAAAGACCATTATGTAAAGCAGTAAGAGATAGGTCTGATATACCTAAGGCATCTTGAAGATGCAGATGTTGGTGTATGATCTCCTCAGTGATAGAAACAGTGTTGCCATCAATTTTGGATGTCTAAGATGTGACTCCATTAACGGTATTGACTGAGGCGTTATTCCAGAACTGTTCTATATGAGATATGTATATCGTTGGGTTTATGGTAAGAGCATGATGGATGTGGGAACTTCGAAGGAAGTCCATCATCTCGTGGAATGGTTGAAGGTCAGTGTGTTTGAGAGAATAGGGAAGACAGTTATGTTCTTTGACAAACTCCATTGACAATCAATCGATGATTTAGGGTTTCAGAGATGTGTGTGGGAATCACTCAGAGAGAAGAGAAGGTCGTGGAAGATATTTTGCAACTAGTAGTTACAATAGAACGAAACTGGAACCATTAAAGGTTTCGAAAATATCTAATCCCGCGCACACACTTATGGAAATTACCATATTACCCTGCACACTTTGATAGATCAAGTGAAACAACTAACAGTCCGAGAAAATGAACTAGCAGCTTGAGAAAAGACTCAAGCTGTTAGTTGAAAATTAAGCAAGTGCGAATGAAACAGTGACTCCCCCTTAATCAAGCATATGTGATAGACATAAGTTTCATAGAATAAGAGAGAATAAAGAAAATAAATTAATCCATATTAACCATGCAAATATTAGAAACTAGGAAGGTGAATCTTCCTACATCAAATGGTTTTGTGAATAGATCAGCTAACTGATCATCAGTATGAATTTTGGTAACTTGGATTAATTTCTTCTCATTACAGTCCCTTATAAAATGAAATCTAATGTCTATATGCTTGGTTTTGGGAAATTTCACAGGATTTTGTACAATGCTAATTGCACTTGAGTTTTCAATGTAAATAGGAGTGGATAGGAAATTCATACCATAGTCTCTCAGTTGATTTTGAATCCACATCACTTGTGAGCAGCAGCTTGCAGCTGCTACATATTCTGCTTCAGTAGATGAAGTGGAGACAGTGGTTTGCTTTTTGCACTGCCAAGAGACCAATCTTGCTCCCAGATATTGACATCCACCAGTTGTGGATTTTTTGTCAATGTTGCATCCTCCATAATCACTGTCAGAATAAGCTGTTAATTCAAGAGGAGAGTCTTTAGGATACCAGAGGCCCAAATGTGGTTGGCCTTTGAGATATCTAAAAATACTCTTAACAGCAACCAGATAGGAGTCCTTTGGAGAACATTGAAACCTGGCACAAACACAAACAGCAAACATAATATCAGGTCTAGAAGATGTTAGATACATAAAAGATCCTATAAGTGATCTGTATAGATGAATGTCCACATCTATTCCATCTTTGTCCGTATGAAGTTGCTTGTGAGGATCCATTGGAGTACTTGCAGCTTTGGTATCCTTGTAGCCAAACTTTTCCAGTATGTCTTTAACATACTTTGATTGACTGATGAAGAGTCCTGTGGGCTTCTGCTTGACCTGCAATCCTAGAAAGAAGGTGAGTTCTCCCATTGAACTCATTCGGAACTTTTTGTGCATCAAGACCTCAAACTCCTTGCACAGACTATCATTGGTTGACCCAAAGATAATATCATCAGCATATATCTGAACAAGCAGAATCTCAGATTTGATAAACTTTGTGAATAGAGTTTTGTCCAGAGTGCCTCTCTTGAACCCATTTTGTAGGAGGTAGGATGACAAAGTGTCATACCATGCTCTAGGTGCTTGGTGGAGTCCATAGAGGGCCTTGTCTAGTTTGTAGACCCTGTATAGATACTTGTAGTCCTCAAATCCAGGAGGTTGACATACATAGACCTCCTCTTCAATTGTGCCATACAGAAAAGCAGACTTCACATCCATTTGATACACTTTGAACCCTTTGAAGCTTGCATAAGCTAGGAACAGTCCGATGGCTTCAATTCTTGCCACTGGAGCAAAGACATCATCATAGTCTATTCCTTCCTCTTGAGTGTACCCTTGTGCTACTAGTCTTGCTTTGTTCTTGATGACTATCCCTCTCTCATCCTTCTTGTTTCTGAATACCCATCTTGTACCAATGGCTCTCTTACCTTTAGGAAGATCAACTAGTGTCCATACATTCTGAATCTTGAATTGTAGAAGCTCTTCCTGCATTGCCTCAATCCAAGATGAATCTTTCAATGCTTCTGATGCCTTTTTAGGTTCTAGCTGAGACATGAAACAGGCATGTACAAATGCAGCTAGACTAAATTCAGAAACTGCTGGTTCAACAGCAGTAGTCTCCTTGTGAACCATTGTCCTTGTTTGCACAGGTGTGTGTGGATCTCCCATTATTTGATTGATAGGATGATACTTGTGAACCCTAAGTGTAGGCTCTCTATCTGTCTGGAAAGAAATTCCAAGATTTATATCATTTCCATCGAGACCAGTTGATGGTTCAGCTTCTGGAACAACTTGACTTGAATCTGGGACTGTTTCCCTTTGTGTTGGAGCTGATCTCTCAGGACTTGGGATTTGCCCTACATTGTCAGGATAGGAATCTTGTTGATCATTCAGAACCCCTGGAGGGTCACAAGACAGAAGAGGTATAACAGTATACTCATCCCATTTATGTGAATCTGCAGCAGGTTGAAACTTTGTGCCACCAGCTTGATCATTTGTGCTACCAGCATGAGAATTTGTGTTGATAGCTTCAATCCTGTTTTCATCAGATTCTGCAGTATACTCAACAAAGCTCAGAGAATTTGTTAGAGAATCTAAGTCAAACAACCAATCAGGCCAGTGCCTTTGACATTTGTAGTATGTTCATTAAATTCAACATTGGCACTTTCTTCAATGGTTTTAGACACACTGTTATATACTCTATAGGCTTTGTTTTGATTTGAGTAACCTACAAAGAAACCTTCTTCAACCTTACTTTCAAACTTCCCTAAGTGAGTCTTAGTGTGAAGAACGGTACATGGACAGCCAAAAGACTTGAAAAAGGCTATTAAGGGTAGTCTATTATGGAATAACTCATATGGAATTTTCCCTTGTGATTGAACAACCTGAACCCTATACAGAACATAACAGGCTGTATTAACTGCTTCTGCCCAAAAGGTCATTGGCAGTTGTGAATCAGCTAGCATGGTTCTAGCAGCCTCAATTAAGGTTCTGTTCTTTCTTTCAGCTACACCATTTTGCTGTGGTGTTCTTGGTGCACTATATAGCCTAGAAATACCTTTGGACTCCAAAAATTGTTTAGGATATGGTTTTTAAACTCAGTTCCATTGTATGATCTTATCACCTTAACTTTTGAGTTGGATTGGTTTTCTATCTTAAGAATAAATGACTTAACTAGCTCAGCAGTTTCATCTTTAGACCTAAAAAAGTAAACCCAAGTAAATCTGGTGAAATCATCAACAATGACTAAACAGTAAGCCCTTTTATTCAAACTCAAAAGAGATGTTGGACCAAATAGATCCATATGAATCAAATGAAGAGCAGATGAGATTGAATTTACTTCTTTGGCCTTATGAGAAGTTTTGTGTTGCTTGCCTTTAAGACATGCTACACAATGATCATCACATATGAACTCCTTTTGTGGTAAACCTCTTACCAAGTTCTATTTGACTAAAACATTCATGGATTTGAAGTTCATGTCACACATCCATCTGTGCCAAAGAGTAGACTCATTGGATGATGCTTTGGAGATCAAACAGCTTAAAGTACTTGATTTGGATAAAAGTTCTGTGTCCAAACAGTATACATTGTCCTTTCTTGGTGTTCTTAGCAAAACAAGATATTCAGGAATTTCAAAATCTTTTGAGAGGACAATGCACTTAGAATCTGTAAACAAAACAATATTTTGTTTGTCACAGATTTGAGACACACTCAATAAGTTGTACTTAAGCTGTTCAACATACAAAACATCATTGAAAATCATGTTGCCTGCATTAACAGTGCCTTTACCTGTAACCTTACCTCCTTTGGAGTTTCCTCCAAATGCAACAAACCCTCCTTCAAAGCCTTTGAAATTTGACAAGCACTCAGAATTGCCTGTCATGTGCCTAGAGCATCCACTGTCCAAATGCCATCTTGTTTTATGTTGTGACCTGTGGTTGCCCTGCATAGATAAAAGCTTAGTTAGTAGTGGAGTAAACCCAAACCAAGTTGGTTTTGGGTTGTCCTTGTGCATTGACATAACTAAATACTGTTTTTGACTTTTTATACTTAGTGAGATCCATTGATGGATTCTGTGGGGAGTATTTAGTTAGTACATGAGGTATCCAGGTATTTTGTCCATCCTTTGCTTTAACAGTCTCAGATGATCCATTGGCAGTTCCAGTTTTATGCTTAGCAGCTTTAACTGTGTTTTTAGTGCTAACAGCTTCAGAAGTTGCACTAACAGTTTCAACACTTGGCTTAGCAGTTTGAACATTTGTATTAATAGTGTGATCTGAGAATTTGTTTTCCACACACCATATCTGTTTAAAAGTTGATTTGGGCTTGGCCAAAACTTGTTTTTGGTGTGTGGACTGTTTTTATTGACTTTTGAGAACCTGTGATCAACTGTTTTCTTTGGAACTGATGCAGCCGGAAGTTTGGCCTTTGAATTTTGAGAATTTGTCCTTTTATGAATCACAGTCTGTTTTGCACCAGATGGTTTTTAAAAGCAATCCCTGGCCAAATGATTTATCCTGCCACAATGGAAGCATTTTTTGACTGTTTGGATTGGAGAACCAGTTTTATTAGATAGTTTCTGGTTCTTGTTCCTTTGATTTCCCCATACCTGCTGTTGTTTGGGAAACTTTTGGACACCATGCTTTTGGCATGTGCAGATTGGAACATTTTTACCCTTTTTATTATTCTTTGATGAAGAAGCAGTATTACAGTTAGAAGGTACAGAAACCTGTGGAGCAGCATTGCATACACTCATCTTCTCCTTTCCTTTCTTATTGGGGACTTGGGTTTCTATAGGTGCACTCATTGTTTTGTGTTCTTTCTCAACCTCTGTGCACTCACAGTCTCTATTTTGAATCAGATCTTCTTTAGATTCAGAACTGTTTTCAAGGATAGGATCTACAGTGGTCATAGACTCAGCTAATGGTTCATTAACAAGCCTATCAGCAACTTCACTCATTGGATGAATGTATTTGTTGTTGTATGGGGGTGGAGTGGCTCTGTATCCTATACCTTCTTTTGGATTTAGCTGAGATTTTACCCTATCTTTAAATTGGACTTCCATTAGGTGTTCCAGCTTTTGATTTGCCAATTTGAAATTTCCTAGATCTATATTGACAGATTCTAGTTTCTTATTAGCCTCTAACACCTTTTGTTCAGTCTCATCTAATTTTTTATTTAGGGATTCTATTTTCTTATTCAACTCCTTTTTCTCCCACTCATGATATGTTCTATCATGTCACATTTGAATCTCATTATCCTTATAGTCATTTATCTGTTTTTCAAGATCTTCTATGGCCTGCATGTATTCATATCTCCTTTCTTCCATCTTAGCTAGAGTTTTACATATGCTCTCATTATGGTCTCTGTACTTTTTAACCATATTTTTGCATGTTTTAGAGCAGAGTTTAGAAATTACCTCAGATGGTAGTTCAGTGGGGGTGACATTGGATGTTTCTGCCATTAGAGCTTGATTTTGAAACTCTTCCTCTGTCTGATCACTCCAGTCAAACACATTGTCTTCTTGAGAGACAAGTGCTTGTGATGATGAGGTCTGATTAGTCTGCTGAGGTCTTGGTGGCTGTTGACTTTGAGATCTGCATTCTCTGGCAAAGTGGCCAAGCTTGTGACATTTATAAAACTCAACATTTGATTTATCAAAAGCTGGTTTACCTTCTGCTCTGGCTTGAAAGTTGGATCTGCCAGTTCTTTTCAGAAACATTTTGGCCCTCATGGTCAGCATTGCATGTTGCCATTTCAGATCCATCTCTTCTAAGTCATCTGGATGAATCTGTTCTAAATCTTCAGCATTTAGTGCAAACAATCCATCATTGGCAACAAAAGCTTCATAGTGAGCTTCAGTAGAGTTACCATCACCACCTAAAAAGAAATCACTGCAATTAGATTTTTCAGATGACAGTAGAGCAGTGTTGTTATTATAAGAAAAAGATTTCTTTTTAGTGTCAATCTCAGTTTCAAACACTCTCAAACTGTTGTACAGATCATCTAGTTCTATTTCATCAAGAGTGTCTTTTGTTCTCCATTGAGCAGCATAAACTGTCCACTCTTCACCAAGAGATCTAAGGAATTTTTTGTTGACTTCATCTTGATCCAGGCTGACTTTTGCACTCTCCAATTCACTTATCAGTTTGTTAAACCTGTCAAAGATTTGAGTAAGGTTTTCATTCTTGTCACCAGAAAAGTTCTCATACTGCTGTTTCAAGAGATCATTTTGATTTCTCTTGGTACTGGCATTCCCAGCAAATCTTTTCTCTAAAGCAATCCAAAGAGAATGAGTAGTATAAAACTTTTTAAACTGATGTTGATAAGCATTAGGAATGGCGATCTGTAGAAGTGTAAGAGCTTTCACTTCATTCATTCTAGCCTTTCTTTCTAGTTCAGTTTTTGGAGGGGTTTTGATAGGTTTGCCATCAGCATCAAGTTCAGGATCAACTGCAGGAGGAAATTCAACAGCTTCCCATATGGCATAATCAATGTATTGAATATGCTGTTGAATCCTGAGTTTCCACATCTCAAACTCAGTTGGCTTGAGCATAGGCACTTTGAGTCCTTGCCCAGATCCACTACTGCTATTTTCAAATTCCATTGCAGAAAATTAAAATTTTGTAAAAGAAAGCTTCTGACTTTGAAAACAAAGAACGACCCGTGGCTCTGATACCACTTGTCAGGAATCAAAACTTAACTACTTAAGATTAACTGATTTGAATTGATCAGAGTATAAGCCAATAATCTTGTATTGAATCAAAGTCCAATTAAGAAGTTTGCGGAATAACACTTAATTGTTTTAAGAAAAGCTTTCAGAATCAATAACAGATAAATATAATTGAATAAACAAGTTTGCTTGTATTGCTGTACTCAATGATTACAATCACCTCTAATCTGTTTGATTAGACGAAGAACACAAATTGTTCTTAGGGTTTTACAACCTTAGAGGCTCTATGAAAACTTAAACAAAAAGCAATTACAAACTTGAATGTGCAGAAACTTAATTACAATAGAAAAACCTATTCTATGTATTTATATTGCTTTCTGATTTGTTTCCTTGAAGGACTCTGACTTTTCTGATAGTAGATATGCTGGAATCTTCGTGTAAATATCTCTTCCTGAATATCAGCACTTTCTGTTTATGAAACTGTTGAGCAGCTTGAATCACTTAGCAGCTTGAACAGAGCAGCTTGAGTGATTTTACTCTGGCAGCTTGAACTTTTGAACTGGCAGCTTGAACTTCTTCAACTAACAGCATGAACATTGTACTTACACAGAAAATCTAGTAACAGTTTGAGAAATCTAACTAACAGCTTGAACTACTTAGAAGAATTCCCAACACATCACATTCTAGAACTTAACTTGATAGTCTAGAACTTAACTTGATACTATAGAACTTAATATGCAAATGCAGATATCAAACACAATCGTGAATTAACCCACATAACTTGAATTAATAAAGCCTCATCTATTACATATGACTATCTATTACATATCTAGACTGCTATCGTCACATAGGGTGTACCAACAAGGATCTGTTTTGAGTGAAGCAGGCAAAGTTGACAGCTTCAGCCCAAAAAGATGAAGGCAAACTTGATGCACACAACATGGTTATAGCAGCTTTATTGAGGGTTCTATTCCTCCTTTCAGCAACTCCATTTTGTTATGGAGTTCCTACAGCTGAAAAGTTTTCAGAGATCCCTCTTTCCTTCCAGAAGTCCTCAAGAATACTGTTTTTGAATTCAGTACCATGATCACTTCTAAGCTGCTTGACGTGGGCAGAGTTCATAACTTCCATCTTCTTGATAAATCCAATAATCTCTCTGGCAGCCTCTCCTTTGGTCTTTAGAAAAATCACCCATGTAAACATGGAGAACTCATCAACCATTACTAGAGTGTGTCTTCTACCTCCTAGACTTGGGACACTCACAGGTCCAAACAAGTCCATATGGATTAAGAATAGAGGTGTTTCAATAGAGGAATTATGTTTGGATTTAAAAGATGTTTTTCTTTGCTTACCATCCTCATAAGCAGTGCAGAGCTTTTCCTTAACATAAGTTATATAAGGCAAACCTGTTGCCAACTCTTTTTTACAGAGTTTATTGATATTCTTGAAGTTCATGTGTGATACCCTTTTGTGCCGTACCCAGTTGAGGTCTGCATTGCTCCTTGAGATGAAACAGGTTTCCATTGTTGGATCACCAGAGTTCATATCTACAACATATACACCTTTCTTTCTTTGTGCACACAGCACAACTTTGCCTTGGGGATCTAGTATGTATCCTAGGAACTCATCAAAGTTAACCTTGTATCCAGCACCACAAAGTTGACTAATGATAACAAGATTATGTTGTAGCCTAGACACATAGGCTACTCTGTTGCATATTGCAGCACCAGCTTGAAAGGTTCCATATCCTTCTGTGGATCCTTGAACATTGTCACCAAAGGTGACCTTCGGGCCTTTTTCAGGCTTGAGATCACTTAGCAAATCTTTGCAACCTGTCATGTGGCCTGAGCAGCCGCTGTCCAAGTACCAAGCCTGGTTTGGTTGTTTAACCTCAGAGTGTCATGGGAAAATATTAGTTTTTAGGGGAACTCGTCATAAAGATGAGTTCTTCTTCTTCATCAACGTTTGTTGATGGACCACTAAGATCTAC
The DNA here is from genome assembly GCA_020465985.1 of Centrapalus pauciflorus. Classification (NCBI taxonomy): domain Eukaryota; kingdom Viridiplantae; phylum Streptophyta; class Magnoliopsida; order Asterales; family Asteraceae; genus Centrapalus; species Centrapalus pauciflorus. Next base: position 337,677 of record JAANYP010005917.1, read on the forward strand.
ACTAATATTCCCAATTTGGATTTTATCAGCTTGGATACTCTTCTCAATGAGCATGTTACTTCCAACACTACTGGTTTTTGCAATGTTGGAGCTAGCAGTGTCAGCACTCTTATGTCCTTAGTTTCAGTACAGTCTTTGGCCATATGAGTCTTGTTTCCACATTTGTAACATTTTCTCTTTTTAGACTTTTTGGAAGAAGCACTCCCAGAAACACATTCTAGTATATCTTTGTTGGTTTTCTCAACAGGTTTTGACAAAGTCTCACTTGTTTTAGAAGAACCAACAGCTTGGGTGGAAGGTACAACAGCAACAGCTTTACCTGTGTCATCTTTCCTCTTTTTGGGAGGGCAAAGATCAAACACAGGTAGTTTGATTGTCTTTTGTCCTTCCATAGGTTTGGGAAACTCATTCCCAGCTTTCTCAGGTTGAGCAATGGCTTTGCCTTTGCCTTTACTGAGATGTGATGATTGTTGCCTATCAACATAATCATTACTTCTGGTTTTAACAAAGGATATTCCTTCATTTATAACCAGCTTTCCACTATGATCTTAAAACTTATTTGAAATCACAATAGTTTTGCTTCCAACATGACACTTACCCCTGTTGAAAGCAGGCTGCTTTCCTTTTGAAAACTTTTTCTCAAAATGTTCAGCATCAAAAAGGTTAACAGGTTTCTTCCCATCAGCTTTAGACCCAAAACCTGTCTGGTTGTGTAACAACCTAACTTTTGGTCTAGCCATAATTTCAGTATTTTGAGCAAATACTGTAATTTTGTTACATTAGTTATCTTGTAATTTAATTAAGTATGAGATTATTTAATTAAATTATATTTATCTTATAAATTATTAAAGATGATTAAATTAAAAGAGATGTAAAATACAAAAGTTTAGGGGGTTAAATTACAATTATAGTTAAAATGAATATATATAAAAAAACAAGAAAATGATCATTTAAGATCATTACACCAAAATTACTCTCTCTCTCTCTACTCTCTCTCTCTACATCCTACGGCCAACATCAAAATTCATCAAGAATTTCATAAACTTGCAATCAATTGAAGTATTAAAGTCAAGGAAGTTACAAAATATCATCAATTGACAAGAGTTTGAGTTAATAACTACATTAATTTCGAAATATATGTGTGTTTGGTTCGGTTTTGAGAAAAACCGATACCAAAGAATTTATAACATGAAATTTGTAGTGCATGTATGAATTTTTAGTAGATTATGATGAATTTAAGTTAGTAGATGTAACAGAAACAAAATTCGTGAGTTGGATCATCCAAAATAAGCAACAAACTGAAATTTATGATAAAATGGTGTTCTTGACAAAAATAGCATATTTTGGATGATCTTGATCAAATTATAGTGTTTTTGATAAGGAAAATAATATAAAATCAATCTAATAATGATAATATATCAATATAATACATTGCATGTTACTGAAAATAAGTTTAGTGAATTATTGTTAAAAATCCGTATGAACATCAAGAACAAAATCTGGGAAAATTCTAAGACATGAATCCGAATTCGGATGGGACCGAAATTGGATGTGATGCCCAATTCGGATCCCATCTCGGATCCCATAATTCGGATGAAAGAGTAGCCGAATTCGGATTAGTTACTTACGATTCATTTCGGTCCTAATCAGGATAATCTATTTCGGATATGTCCGAATTTGGATGCTTCCATTTCGGTCCCTATGTTTCGGATGGCTAAGTTCGGATTGAACATTCCGGTCCGAATCCGGATGCCTGATCTGGATTGGTCCGAATCCGGATGACCAATCCGGATGGTCTGAATTTGATGGATCCGAATCTGATTGATCTATTTTGATACTTTAAAGAATACAAAGAAAATAAACAAAATGATTGATGAGTTATCAGTTATCAGAATCAGATAAAATAAGATTTTAAGCTAAAGGCTAATGAATTGATATGATATGATTCTAGACAGGTTCAGTGAAATTCTGAACATAGATTTAAAGATATTGAAAGCGGGTCAAAGAACTGAAAAGAAAGCCAGAACTCTGATTAAAGATAAAATCCTGGGATAACCCAGGTGGTGGATTTTATATCTGCTTGATAAAGACCCCAGACCAGTGAGTTATAGATATTCAGATTTAACATGCAAGATTTCCGGATGAGACATATTGTTGATGTTAGATTAATTTGACACTCATATTATCAGCTGGATTGTGACTAGTGCACACTATGGTTCGGTGTTGCCCAGTGGATCATGATAGCTATTTGATTTATCACTTCATATGACTTTGAGATTTATTATTCATTTCAGTTATTGTATGAGATTTTTGCTATCATGACTTTGATTACGTATGCTTCAGTATTGCACGTATCTTTGACATATTGATTCAGCTTGATTAGCCTTGTCGGTCTATTGTTCTAGACCTTGCTATTTCACCAGTTCTATTGAACTTGGTATGATATTCCGATGTTCCGCCATGTTGAGCGTGGCTTGAACATCATCCGATTCTTGATTTTTATGTCTCAATCATGAGTGGCTGTAGCGGCAGTCAAGATATATCAAGCTAGAACTTATGATCCGCTTTATAATGCATGTTAATTTGAAGATCTATATTCTCACTAAGCTTTGCTTACAGATGTTGCTTACTCTTTTTACAGGAAAATATAAAGGAAAGTCACCTGCCGGATCTAGTACTTAGGTCGTACAAGATCAAGATTGAAGTTCTCATAGATCGCTACTCAACAACCCTTTTGGTACTGATTGGAAGACGATAATGTGGTGGCCTGGGTAGATTTAACTTGATTGTGTGATGATATGAAATAGATTAGACTTGTGCCCTTTATAAGTTTAATTTTAAAACTGTAATGTATTAAACTTAATCCTAAAATGTTTGTACTGTAATTTAATATTCCGCAACTTAATTACATTATCCTAGTTATGGTTGATATCGTATTGCATGATGTGGGACCTAGACTCTGAGGACTGCCCCGTGAGGGGTGGTCTTCACAGGTTGACAGGTTTAGTGCCCAAAGCTACAGTTTTAACTTCTTTTATCTTCTTTTGTTTATTTGAATTGGCTAGACAATTACAAACTGGTTTGATGGAGAACACATTCCATCATAAGTCTTTATAGCTTGTTCACACAAACTGTCAGTGTTTGAGCCCTGACAAACCTGTTTGTTGAGACCAGCTTTCCATTTACTTTTTGGATAAAAGGACTTGTAAGCTCACCAAGAGTGGATAAGTCTTTTTCCAGATTATTAATCCAAACAATAGAAGCCGCTGTATCAAGATCTCCTACAAGATAGGCTTGGATTTGAGCAGGAATTTGCTTATTGATACATTGACTGACTCTCTTAGCTGAATGGCACCAAGAGTCAACAATCTTTTGAAGCTTAGCATGCTTTGAGACTGTTTCTCTCTTTTCTTCTAATAAAATAATTTGATGTGTTTTACTTTATCAAGTTCAGTTTTCAACTCATGAAAGTTGTTTAGTTCATTAGTTTTTATTTCAAGATAAGATTTTATCTTAGAGATTTCAGTCTTTAGGGCATCATGCTTCTCAACAGTAGCTTCTAAATCAACAAGTAAATAATCAAACATTTTAATTTTTCCTCAAAGCTGTAATCCTTAATATTTTGTACCTTATACATCATGTTGGGATTCCACTATTACAAGGTGCTGAGAGTTTTAGCTTCAGCCAGGTCTTGTTTGAAATTGCTTGTTGATGGGGTATCAATATTGGCCATCAGACAGTTGTTGTCTTCTTCATCAGATGATGAATTAGACTCCTCCCGGTCACAAGTTTCGGCCATAAGTCCCTTCTGCTTGTTAGAAGCCACACAGTCTTCTAACTTTTTCAGCTTTGCCATGGCCATTAGGTACTTAACCCTGTAGCCATCTTCTTTGTTTGTCTTGTATGGTTTGGAGGAAGAGCCAACAGCTTTAGACACATAGTCAGCAGCTTTATGGCCTGTTTTGCTACATTTAAAGCACTCAGCCTTAGTTTTGTCAAATGCCTTCTTCTTGATGGCACCTGATTTCTTTTGCATCATCTTACCACCAAACCTTTTGTTACTAAATTTTCTGACAAGCATGACAATCATTTGCTCATCATCAAACTTAGAAAGATCTTCACAGTCCTCTTCTTCAGACATTTCCTCCATTTCATCATCAGCCTATTGATCAGCTTGTGTGAACACGTCACACACCTGATTAACAGGTTGTCTCATGCTGGCCACTAAGGCTGCACTTCTTTTGGATATCTCCAAGCCATTTCTTTTCTGTTGCCTTGATTGTTCATCATTTAACAGAGATCCATAAAGATTTACAAGATCCATGCCTCTGATGTTACCTGAGTTTCTGAGGATAGTAGAGAAGTAATTCCATTCCTCAGGTTGTATCTCCAGAAACTTGTTCACCAAAGTTAAGTTGTCTTTAGTGATCCCAACAGCTTTGGGATCATTTATCAAGGCAGTAGACCTGGTGTAGGTTTTAGTGAGAGTCCCCTTTGGCTTTGCAAAGAACAGTTAATATTGTCTAACAGGATTATTGATCCTGTTATCCAATGTGATTGTGGGGCCATCATAGACGGTACACAGTGTATCCCACATTTCTCAACCTATTTGAACACATCATCAGGAAGAGAGACTACAAGTTTGTTCCTGACCTTTGCATCAAGGGAAACCAGACGTTTGTCTTCATCAGACCATTGAGCTTTTGCCTTTGCAATGGTCCTTATTTATGGAACAGCTCCTTCAGCAGCAGGAGTTATAGTAGTGACAGAGGTTGGCACATAGGGACCTTCCATCACTATCTCTGGTAGTTCTACATCCGGATTCTCTAAATAGAGCATCATTCTACACTTCCAGCCAGAGAAGTTCTGATGATTGAACTTGGGAGGTTTTGCCATTGACCCATTGTCATAGTAAGAGGAGGAGTTGGTAGAACTGTTGTCCATGGTGGGAAATAGGGAGATGTAAGAGATCTTAGAGTTAACACACACTCTAAACTTGCTCTGATACCAGTTGTAGGCCCCAAAAGGTTTCATTAGTATGCTGTTGTAAGCTGTAGAAGGGGCGGTGAATACAACTATTTAAAAACTCAACACACTTTTCTCAATGTTTGTATGCATATATCAACAAATGTTAATTACATACAAGTTTGAACTGCGGAATGGTTCAAACTGAGATGATAGAACAACAGATAAACAACTAATCTAAGACACACACTCAGACTAGTTACAATGAATTCACTCAGTAAGATGTACTCATTGATTTTACAAGACAGACAGACAGATTGAACAAGAACAACTTGGACAGACTCAACTATTCTTTTCTAAGCAGACTTTGCATTTATGAAAACACAATTCTTTGCACGTTGTAGATATCTCTCTCTTGGTTATCTCACATTCTTTTGAATCTTCCTTTTATACTCTCTCAGAGAATACTTGTGAACCTTCCTCATTGGATGCAGAGATAGTGGAGTGTCTTTCCAAAAAGACAAAAGTGCTAGTCTGCACATTCTAACAAAATAACATTTTTCCCTATGTAGCAGAATCTTTGTCTTTTCCTTTTTGTCTCCGTTGCAGATTGGTTTACCATAAAGAGGAATGCCAACTTTAATCCTTTCCTCTTCTTGTAGAGCCATTTTGGTATTAGAAATGGTCTGTCACCCATTTCAAATATCCAATTTGTCTTCATGTATCAGAATAGCTTGGGCAGTGTAAGCAGCTTTTCATTTTCCACTTTGTCTTCGACTTGCAAACTGATGATGACATGAAAACAAATTTCATAAAGTGTATAACCTATTCACAAAGAACAGGTTCTATTCACAAAGAACAGAACACTTAGTTTTGGTCCAAGCTGCTCAATAGGCATGAGCAACGTAGACATTTTATGTCTAGCCTGTCCAACAGAATAGGACAGCTTGGGCAATATGCCTAAGTTACAACCAATGTAACAGGGTGAGCAGCTTTGACTAATATTGCAAATCACTTATCAGGTTTCAATAAGGCATTAACAGGCCTTAAATTATACCTTTTAAGTGTATCAAATATGTTTGATTTATAATCCCCCCTATAGTAAAGAGGAGGGTTGATTGAGGCCTTTTTGTGCCTAACAGCAATTCATTGAAAACTTCTCAAAGATCACTAGATCCCTAACAGAATTGACCCGAAAGGACGTTCTGTATAATTGGGGTGATGACCAGGAGACAGCATTTTAGTTGCTGAAGCACAAACTGTGCAGCGCGCCTATTTTATCTTTAATCGAAGGAAGCAAGAATTTTGTAGTCTACTGCGACGCTTCACACAATGAGTTGGGACGTGTGTTGATGCAGAAAGATAAGGTCATAGCTTATGCTTCACGAAAACTTAAGGTTCACGAGGTGAATTACACAACACATGACTTAATGTTGGGAGCAGTAGTTTTTGCCTTTGAAATATAGAGACATTACTTGTACGGTACGAAGTGTACTGTATAAACAGATCATAAGAGCCTCCAACACATCTTGAACCAGAAAGAATTGAATATGAGGCAGCGCCGTTGGATCGAATTATTGAGTGACTATGATTGTGAAATTTGTTATCATCCGGGGAAAGCTAATGTGGTTGCCGACGCTCTGAGCCGAAAGGAACGAGCTAAGTCGTTATGAGTGCGAGCCCTAGTCATGAACATTCAACCAAACCTTCCTTCCTTAATTCATGGTGCGCAAATGGAAGCTATTAAGAAGGAAAATGTGAAGAATGAAGCCTTGAGAGGCATGGACAAACAGTTTGAGATAAGGGCTAATGGTATCAATACTTCATGAATAGAATTTGGTTACCAAGCTTTGGTGGAGTAAGAAAGCTGGTCATGGATGAAGGACACAGGTCGAGGTATGTCATTCACTGTAACATGGGCATTAAACCAGGTTAGCAACTACGACCTAATCAGTATTTAATAGCCAATTATAACCTAATCAATGGTCATTAGAAATTAATCAAAGTGATTAACAAGGTTCATGAAGAAATTCAACTCAATTAGAATCAAATTCATCGGTGCGATGAATCGGGAAATCAATTAATCCGATCGATTTACGATATGATGGATTAATTCAACTAAGTACATAACTAAATTATGATTAGTGACACTAATCATACACTAATACACTTACTTAACATTAATTATGCAAGACTAAAACAATTCATTAAAACAATGCATCCAAAAGTATTTATAAATTTACAAAAAAAGGGAAATACAAGAATACATTCTAAATACATTCATACAAAAAAAAAAGTAAAATACACCATAAATACACCCTAGGGGCCGGCCACCTCTAGTACACATACTAGAGGTTGACTTCAATATTTTATTACAAATCCCATTTCTACTTTAAACATAATCATTTTGATAAAAAGTGCACACAACCTCCATCTTCCATGCCTTTCATAATTGCAAAAGTTCCTCCTTTGCATATAAATAGAGACCAAACCATTTCATTATTTTCACACCAAAATCTCTTTCTCTCCTTTCTATATTACAGCCACACCACACACACCCACAACACTTCAAAATTTTCGTTTGTTCTTCAAGAATTCAAGGAAGTTTTGGTGCAAATCTTGCAAGAGTTTCAACTTCTTCTCAATTTCATACTCTAAATACATCAAAGTAAGTAAATACTAACTTATTTCATCTTATATGTATGTTTATATAAGTCTTGCATAATATTATATAATCACCAACAACAACAAGTTTCATAAAAACTCAAGTTTATAAATCACTAGTTTTGTTTTTAATGTTTTCTTCAAATGTGTTTATAAATATATAAACACATCATATAAGTGTAAACATTATGAAAACAAGTGATATATATGTGTTTTATAACTTTTATATAAGTAGTCTTTGAATAAACAACAAGAATCACTAGTTATTTGAAGTTTATGAACTACGGATTTTCGGCAGAAAACTTGCATCGACTTTGAAAAATCATAACTAATTCATAAATTCGAAATGAGTTGATTCTTGTCTCGAAAGATAGATCTATGTCTTAACAAAAAATCTGTAAGTTTTTATAATTTATTATGGAGTTTAAACCCCCAGAAATTATTTGGGAAACCGAAAATTTGACAGCTCAAAAGTGGCCAACATAGGGTTTTTAACGAGCTTTTTCCCCAACCTAAACACCTTGAAAATTATATATATATAAACTTGACGTTTTAAGTGGGTTTTATTTATAAACTTGTAATATTGGGTGATTTAAGACATAAGAACCTATATATATATACACATATTATCATATATGAGAGCTATTAGGTCCCTATTATCATTTAGGACTTGATTAAACACATCTGGTGCATCACCCATCAATCTACGCTAATTTGCATTTTACGCCAAAATTTGCCATCACAAGCTCTGTGAGTCTTCAAAGCCCCTATTTTCACACTGTTATGTTTTGGGGTTGAAATACATGCTACGTTTTCATATGGACACGGAATCAACTTCATTTCTATTATGTATTACACATGTGGTTCCATCAGCCCTCAAATCATGAACCGTTAATTACATTTATTTGTAAACGCAAATATATTGTGAATAGATCTATCGGGAGTCATGTCCCCCATTCGGGTTAGTCTTAATCGGCTAACGACGGGATGCATATATATTCAACACACGGTATTACGTATGGGAATACTGCACAGGGCAAACTCATTTATTTAAGCTTCGGTTGCATGATGGTTTATATGTAATACATAACATGGAATTTATGATTATATAAATTCAAACTCAACAGTTGTTGTCCATACAAGTCAGATTTACGTGTAAACCTATGAGCTCACCAACAATTTTGTTGACGTATTTTAGCGTGTATTTTCAGGAAATTAAGGCAAGTGCGGTGCATCGGAAGTATTTTCACGCTTCCGTACTTTTGGAGTCGCATGCATTTTCATACCATCGGAGATTTATTTACATTATTTTGATTAATTTAATTATGTATTCAAATCTCTGTACTGTGCGAACTACACTTTATCATTTCAGACTATGTAAAACATTTCTATATTTTAAAGTTATATCGATGTCTTTATGAAAACGTCCATATAGTGGTCGTTCATTATGATTATGGTTACGTTTCTGCGACGTCACGCTTCGTTGCCAACCGGGGTAACGGGGTGTGACAGATTGGTATCAGAGCCATAGTTATAGTGAACTAGGTTGCATTAGTATCCTAGACTATAACTTCATTTTAGATTTTTACTGATTTTCAAAGACATTTTTATAATTAACTTAATATGGGACTTGATGACAGCGGCATGTCAAGCCGTGTTGTGATCGTACTATCAGATTCGGAGAAAGAGCATACCCCCACCAGCCTGTATAATCCGGGGGTGTTTGTCGAGGAAGACCCATCAGAAGAAGAGGACCCCTCTGAAGAAGCATTGCCAATGGAGGTTGACGAATCCTCCAGCGGGTGGGGAGAGCCATCCGAAGAAGACCCACCATCACCGGTGGTCCCCTCTTACTTCCCCTACCACCCATCTGCACCATCACACTGCACCTACCGCCCTCACCCCAACGGGCCACTGATGAAGTTTACAGCCGTAAACGGCTATTCATGCCGAGACGGGAGTCTATCCCGGTACCGGCACCACAGCCAAGCCCGCCGCAACAGTGACGGGCGGATGCACGACTTTGGGGCTGGATGCCCGAGACTCTCCGTGAGTGGAGACAAGAGGAAGGAATCCCTTCCCACTTTGAGATCGGAGGACCATCCTCCGCACCTACCCCATCACTCACCCAAGAACCCGCCGAACAGACCATACCACTCTTGGTAGCACGGTCTTCAAGGCAAGATCTCCAACTTCGGTTGCTTAACTAAGATATCGGAGAAATGACCGCTCGTTTAGAGCAGGAGGAGTTACAAAACTCCAACCTATACTGGGCCAACCGGCACGCCCTCGCCTTCCAGCAGGACGGCCTAGATGAGCTTCGACAACGATTAGCCAAGAGCGAGGCCCGTAATGAGGAGCTGACTCAGCGCCTCAATGCTTTGGAAAAGGGAGAGACCCCCGATCACTCCCGCACCTAGTATCCCCCCCTCTATCTTTGTAATGTTAGAAAATTATTATGTAATAGTGTAGGACTGCAAATTTTCGGGTAATAACCCGCCCCAATGTAAGAAAGTTAATAATGATTAATGAAAATTGCAAGTTATTTATGAATCTGTATTTGATGATTATAGAACTGTGCCTTAAGAAAAATGTATATCTTTAAGACTCAACTTCTTACACTATGCTCTTTTCTTTAAACTTTAAGATAATGCCACCAAGGAGAGCTATGAACACCGCTGATATCGAACAACTGGTCGCACAACGAGTGGCAGCAGCTATACCACCTATGAAACCAACAGAAACAGCATTGCAAATGGCGACGGAGGTGCTAGTCGTACCACGGGAGGATCTGATTCAAGTCAAAAGGGGTGTGGAATCAAAGGATTTTTAAGCTGTAGGCCTCGATACTTCAACGGAACAGAAGGTGTTGTCGGGCTAGTTCATTGGTTCGAGAAACTGGAGTATGTGTTTCGTGTCAGTGGTTGCATCGAGGATGAGAAGGTCAAGTTCGACACCCACACTCTTCAAGATGGCGCCTTGACATGGTGGAACTCATATGCCCAGTCTGTGGGGATTGATGCAGCTTACCAACTCGCCTGGCCGAGTTAAAGCAAATGATGACCGACGAGTATTGCCCAAGAAATGAACTACAAAAGATGGAGTCAGAGTTTTTGAATCTGACCATGAAGGGTACGGATGTAGCTGGGTACACCAACCGTTTTCATGAGTTGAGCCTACTGTGCCCGCAGATGGTCACCCCGGAATACAAGCGTATTGAGCGCTACATTTGGGGACTCGCCCCCCAAATCCAAGGAAATGTTACCGCATCCAACCCAACTACTATCCAGAGCGCCATTCGAATGCCGAAAAATTTGATGGACCAAGTGGCCCGAAGGAACGAGGCTAAAGCTGGGGAGAACAAGAGGAAGTGGGAAGATAAATCGGGGAAAGGTTCGGGTTCACAGTCCAAGAAGCCCGAAACCATCAAAGCCTTTGTTGCCAGAACTGAGTCTAGAAAGGGCTATATCGCTACTAAACCCTAGTGTAACAAATGCACCAACCATCATGTAGCTCCCTGCCCAACCTCTTACGGGAAGTGTAAGAAGCTTGGTCATCTGACCCAAGACTGTAAGTTCAACACCAACGGAGGCAGCAGCGGCACGCAAAGAATCTGTTTTGAATGTGGGAACGCTGGTCATTTCAAGAAGGATTGCCCCAAGAAAAGGAACAATGGTGGAGCTCAGGGAAGAATGATATGTATGCTTATGTGCTATTTGATACTGGGCTGATAGAAGTTTTATAACTGCTAAGTTTAGTGAACAAATGAATGTCACTCTTTCCCCATTAGAAAATGCTTATGCTGTAGAATTAGCGGAAGGAAAGTTGATTGAAGCGAATAGTATAATTAAGGAGTGCACACTAAAATTGGCAGATCATCCCTTTAAGATAAACTTGATGCCTATTGAACTCGGAAGTTTCGATGTAGTTATCGGTATGGATTGGTTGTCAGATAACCATGCCAAAATCTTATGTGGTAAGAAAGTCGTAAGTATACCACTTAAGAAAAAGAAAGTCCTCACAGTCCAAGGAGAAAGAAAGAATCGCCAGTTGAACGTCATCTCTGGTCTAAGAACGCAGAAATGCTTCGAAGAGGTTGTCAAGCAGTGTTAGTTCAACTAGTGGAAAAGGAATCGAAGGAGAAGCGACTTGAAGAGATTCCAGTAGTTCGTGACTACCCAAAAGTCTTTCCTGAAGACTTGCCTGGACTTCCACCAATTAGGCAAGTAGAATTTCAGATTGACTTGGTGCCTGGAGCTGCACCTGTCGCACGAGCACCCTACCGATTGGCACCATCAGAGATGCAGGCATTATCCAATCAGTTACAAGAACTTTTGGAGAAAGGATTCATCCGGCCAAGTTCCTCACCTTGGGGAGCTCCGGTCTTATTTGTCAAGAAGAAGGACGAATCCTTTAGGACGTGCATCGATTATCGAGAGCTGAACAAATTAACGATAAAAAAACCAATACCCTCTTCCCAGAATCGACGACTTATTCGATCAACTTCAAGTATCTAGTTTTTACTCTAAGATTGATCTGCGATCCGGTTATCACCAAGTGAAAGTTCGGGAGGAAGATATACCCAAGACAGCGTTCAGAACTCGTTATGGACATTACGAATTTCAAGTGATGCCATTCGGTTTGACCAACGCACCAGCCGTATTCAAGGATCTTATGAATCGAGTGTGTAAACCGTATTTGGACAAATTAGTAATAGTGTTCATAGACGATATCCTTATCTATTCCAGGAATAAGGAGGAGCATGAGCAGGATTTAAAGTTAATTTTGGAACTTCTAGAGAAAGAACAGTTGCACGCCATGTGATCAATAACCAAGGGTTCAAGTAGACCCATCAAAAATCGAGGCCATTAAGAACTGGGCAACTCCTAGGACCCCCACTGAAATCTGTCAGTTCTTAGGTCTTGCCGGTTATTATAGGCGATTCATAGAAAACTTCTCGAAGATAGCTGGTTCATTAACGGAATTGACTCGAAGGGGCATAAAATACAACTGGGGTGAAGATCAGGAAACGGCATTCCGACTGTTGAAGCAAAGATTGTGTAGTTCACCTATTCTGTCCCTACCGGAAGAAACAGAAGATTTTGTTGTTTACTGCGATGCCTCACACAATGGATTGGGTTGTGTGTTAATGCAAAGAGACAAGGTTATTGCTTATGCATCGCGACAACTTAAGGTTCATGAGGGGAACTACACGACTCACGATTTGGAGCTTGGAGCTGTGGTGTTTGCTCTCAAGATATGGAGGCACTACCTGTACGGTACGAAGTGCACGGTGTTTACAGATCACAAGAGCCTTCAGCATATTCTAAACCAGAAGGAATTAAACATGAAGCAGCGACGCTGGGTTGAGCTGCTTAGCGATTATGACTGTGAGATCCGTTATCATCCGGGTAAGGCAAATGTATTAGCCGATGCTTTAAGCCGGAAGGAACGAGTTAAACCCTTAAGGGTACGAGCTTTGGTCATGACTATACAGTCAAACCTAAACTCTCAAGTCCGCAAGGCACAAGAGGAAGCAGTCAAGGAAGAAAATCTGCTGGATGAGCCCTTGAGAGGAATGGATAAGCAGTTTGAAATCAAGTCAGACGGATGTCGGTACTTCATGGGCAGAATTTGGCTACCAAAATTCGGAGGATTGAGAAAGCTGGTAATGGATGAAGGGCATAAAACAAGATATGCTATTCACCCAGGGTCAGATAAGATGTATCACGACTTGAAGGGAATGTACTGGTGGCCAAACATGAAGGCTGACATTGCTACATATGTCAGCAAGTGCTTAACGTGTTTGAAAGTTAAGACTGAGCACCAGAAACCATCAGGATTGTTGGTTCAACCAGAAATACCCCAGTGGAAGTGGGAGAATATCACCATGGACTTCATCACCAAGTTTCCAAAGACTTCTGGAGGTTATGACACCATTTGGGTGATTGTGGATCGACTTACAAAGACCTCATACTTCTTGCAAATCAAGGAGACTGATAAGATGGATAAGTTAACACGAATCTCTCTTAAGAAGTCGTCTCAAGGCATGGAGTACATGTATCAATTATATCAGATAGGGACACCCGGTTCACATCAAGATTTTGGTAATCATTGCAAGAGGCATTGGGTGCACGCCTAGACATGAGCACAGCCTATCACCCGCAGACGGATGGTCAGAGTGAAAGGACAATTCAGACCTTAGAACACATGCTAAGGGCATGTGTTATCGACTTTGGCAAAAGTTGGGACAGACACCTGCCATTAGTTGAGTTTTCTTATAACAACAGCTATCACTCGAGTATTAAGACCGCTCCATTCGAGGCACTCTATGGGCGAAACTGTCGATCACCACTTTGTTGGGCTGAGGTAGGAGATAGCCAGATTACTGGACCCAAGATCATCCAGGAGACTACAGAAAAGATAGCCCAGGTTCGGAACTGATTAAAGATCGCACGGGATCGACAGAGAAGCTATGCAGATGTTCGACGGAAGGATTTGGAATTTCAAGAGGAGATCAAGTAATGTTGAAAGTCTCGCCTTGGATAGGCGTAATCCGTTTTGGGAAACGAGGAAAACTCAATCCTCGATATATTGGACCATTCAAGATCACTAAAAGAATTGGCCCGGTAGCCTACCGACTCGATCTGCCCCTAGAGCTTAGTAATGTTCATAATACCTTCCACGTATCCAACCTTATGAAGTGCCTGACTGATGAAACACTTGTTATACCCATGGACGAGCTGGAGCCAGATGATAAGTTGAACTTCATTGAACAACCCGTGGAAATAATGGACCGAGAAGTCAAGAAACTAAAGCACAGCCGGATCCCGATAATAAAAATCAGATGGAACTCTAAATGAGGTCCTGAGTTTACGTGGGAACACGAAGATCAGTTCCGGGAAAAATACCATCATATGTTCTCAAATACTCAAGCAGTGGAGAACACGAGCTAATTTCGGGACGAAATTCCCTTAACAGGGGGAGACTGTAACATCCGGCATTAAACCAGGTTAGCAACTACGACCTAATCAGTATTTAGTAGCCAATTATAACCTAATCAGTGGTCATTAGAAATTAATAATAACGCAAGGAGTCTATAACACACATGTCATAGGATAATGTAGAATATGGCTAATTAAAAACTTTAAACTTCATACACAAGGTTTAACACAATACAGTACATTCGCAAACCCAGATTACACTAAATATATTATCCCTGATCAACATACAACGTATCAATATGATATTCCCAGAACACTATTACAAGCAGTTCAAGTCATTACACAAACAATCAACAGATCTTCAAGTCAACCCCAAACCTAAATCTGCGGCTGCGATCCCTTCTGATTCCCTGAACATGTTAGACTCGAAGACATGAGATATAAAGCCCGTGAGCACACGAGGGTTGACACTGCACATAAAAACATAGCACGTGGCACACACAATCCCTGTCCATGTCCCTGTTGCCCCACACACACCCTAGGTATATAAACACAAGTATGAGATTGGAATAATACACAAGCCCTGTGGGGACCCCTCCCAGGCCAACACACCGCACACAGCAGTGAGTAGCAATAACCCTGTAGCACAGGAGCGACCCGGCTATAGGCCCTGCCGTATATATACTCCCCAAGGACTGTTAGGGACAGTCAACCCGCGCGATCCCTTTCGCGACTCACTGTCCGTATGGAACACATCACGGACCCCTGGAATCGATCTCATATCACATACATAACACGTATAAGGAAATAGAATATACCTGAGGTTCACGTCCTTGTCTCATATACATAAACACGCACAATATATCTACACAACTATAAATACCAAAGACGGCGCGCGTTTTAGAAAACAACTCAAGTACTCACCTGACTGATTTCCCGAAGTCTGAACACCCTGATCGAATCCGACCCGCTGTCCGCTAGTCCCTGTAATCACACGGACATCCCAATAGTTAAACACAATCCCGAGTAGCACATATCACACAATCACATTGACCCGAACTCAATTCGAACCCGACAACCCCACGGAATGGAAGCCCGATCAATACCCGAAACCCGAATCAATTTAACCCCAACGAGACCCCAATCCTGGACAAAGCCCACCCCAAGCAATCCCGAAGGAAACCCGACACTAATTCGACCCAAACCCTTTTCATGAGATCCAACTCGGATTTCCCCTGCACGCTGTTGGTCGCGCCGCAGGCCCCCTGGTGGTCGCGCCGCGATACCACGAAATCCCCATAGCTGATCTGCGATTTTAGCCTCAACCCAGGAGCATCTAAACTCCCATAACTCGAATTCAGCCACAATTTTACACACAATTACACTAGTTAATAACCCCTTACAGCTTGGGAATCACTTTACACTGTTTCACAACATACATTACAATTTTAGAGACTCAATTTAAAACCTTACCTTGTTGAGCTCCAAATACAAAGATGAAGAAGATGATGATGATTATTCCAAGCTTCAGCACTCAATTCAGATTACCAAAGGGTTCTTTGCTGGAGTTCTTCACAATTCACACACACAACACCTATGAGTACACACACTTAGGGGGCGTTTGGTTCGCTGGAATCTGACGTAATGGAATGGAATCTGCCAAAGGAATGAAATTCTGGAAGGAATGGAATCTGTCTGAATCCAAATACTATAGTTTGTTTGGTTGGCAGGAAAGGAATGGATTTCAGATACAATTCCTTAATTGTTTTCCGTTTGGTTGATAAATCTGTCAAAATGAATTTTTTTTCTTGAAGTACAAAAATATTTTAAAACTATGATTTATTTAATCAATTTCTTTATAAAATAAATTTTTTATATTGCAAAGTCACAAAACAAATACCTTAAAATGTTACAACCAAAATAAAATGTGATATAGTAGTACAAAAGACAACAAAAAACATGATTGTAATATATTTGGTCATTTATGATAGATAATTTGAGTATTGATTATATATATATATATATATATATATATATATATATATATATATATATATATATATATATATATATATATATATATATATATATATATATGTTCTTAAATGATTGACAACTTTTCCAACAAAAATTACCCACGGTTATGGTAGTTTTTAAAAGAAAAAGTGGTAGTGGAACCAAAAACAGGAGGTGAGCTGGAGGAGAGTACGAGCAAAACCCTAGCCACCGCAGATGGAGCTGATCGGCGTCGGAGATGGAGCTGATTGGCGCCGGAGATGGAGGAGATCGGCGGTAAGACGTCCAGCGGCTAGCAGATCGGCACCGGAGAGGAGGAACAGGTTTTTTTTGTGGCTGCTAGGGTTGAGAGTGAGCGGATGGTTGTCAAAAGGTAGGGGTGTTCAAAATCGGATATCCGAAATTTCGGATAGTGAATTTTTCTATCCGAATCCAAAATTTTGGATATCCAAAATTCCGGATTCGGATATCGGATTATCCGAATATCTGAAAATTCATATTTTTAATTTTTTAAAAAAATTAAATCAAATTTTTGAATATCTAAAACACAAATTTTATATATCCAAATACATGTTAAAGATAAGTATATCAAAAACTAAATGTATCCGGAATTATTTTACCCATAACGACTAAAAATATATTCAAAAAACTAGAAATATAAAATATTAGTTAATAAATCTATAATATCAAGATAAAACTCAAAAATATACATTAGAATAATAACAAACACTCAAATATTATGTAAATAATCAATATCAAAGATATAAAAAAATTTAAAAAAAAAATAATTTTTTTTTGGATTTTCGGATATCGGATTATCCGAATATCCAAAATTTTAGAATTTTACTATCCGAATCCATAATTTCGGATCGTATTTTTGGATTTTATTTCGGATGCTCGGATTCAGATTTTTATGAACACCCCTATCAAAAGGAATTGAGAATGGAATTTAAATTCCTCTCATTTTGCTATGGAATGATCATTCCTTCAAAAGGGGGGGGGGGGTTCAAAATGTGGAATGATCATTCCATTCCTTTGGACTACCAAACAACCCATCAGAATGGAAAACCATTCCTTTTCCGCCAGATTCCATCAGATTCCAGCGAACCAAACGCCCCCTTAGGGTTCTCAAAAGTGGATAAGGAAGAAAAGATAAGCATCCTTATGTACGTCTCTATTTCAGCCGGTCCCGGACACAATAACCCGAGCCCGATATCACATTTTCAATATTTATGCCCATTTAACCCATTTAATCCCGTGATCCCAAAACATAATCCATCCGTTAAAATTATAACCCGATGACACGCAAGCCCAATCCCGACACGTATCAATCCACGAAACGGGATATAATTCGACCAACCCAATATAAATAAATTATTTATCCACTAAAATAATTCCACGTACCAGGCCCAAAGACGGATGTTACATATATATATATATATATATATATATATATATATATATATATATATATATATATATATATATATATATATATATATATATATATATATATATATATATATACATTAAAACATTTTTAAGTGGGTTTTATTTATGAAATTGTTAAGTTGGGTGATTTAAAACATAAAAATCCTTATTCATTCATATTATCATATGTATGGGAGTTATTAAGTCCCTCATATCATTTAGGACTCGGTAACACGTCTGGTCTCACCACTCAGAAACAACGCAAATCTTCATTTTACGCTCACATTTGTCATCACACTTACGGTGAGTACTCATAAGCCCTATTTTTACAATGTTATGTTTTGGGGTGAAAATACATACTATGATTTTTATATGGACATATTACATGTGATTTTTGAATAAACAACAAAAATCACAAGTTGTTTGAAGGTGTCCCCTTTCATCATTCCCTCAAGATCATGAACCGTTAGTTACATTTTATATAAGCGCGAAAATATTATGGATAGATCTATTGGTATTAATGTCCCCCACCCAGGTTGGTCGCTGCAACTGCTAAGGGATGCATATATATTTAACATTACAGTATTACAACGGGGAATATTGCGCAGGGCAAACTCATAATTAAGTTTCGGTTGCATGATGGTTTTATGTAATACATAACATGGAATTTATGTTTTTATAAATTCAAACTCAATTGTTGATGTCCATACAAGTCATTCTTTCGTGTAAACCTATGAGCTCACCGACTATTTTGTTGACGTATTTTAGCGTGTGAATTGTAAAACCTTCAGAGATTTATTGGAGTCGCATAAATTGTAAAACCTTCAGAGATTTATTTGCATTATTAATATCATGATGGTTATGTATTTGAATCTCTGTAATTTGTGAACTACTTACGTTTTATTTGGATCATGTAAAAACAATGATATATTCTAAAGTTTATTAGGGGCTGTTTGCTAGAGAGATTTGAGGGGAGAGAATTGTGTTTTCTCTTGTTTGGGAGAAATGCTCTCAATTTTTGGGTGGAGAATTGAATTCTCTGGGATTTGTTTGAAGGCTAAATATGGAGAAATGCAATTCTCTCCATTTGGTAGAGAAATGGTGAGAATTGACTGTCTTGTGTCTCTACTCCACCTGAGCCACCATTTCTTCTCTTTATTTATTTGTAAATACCAAACAAGATACAAAATTTCAATTCTCCACCCATTTTCATTTCTCTCCAATTCCATTTCTCCTCCATTTCCAATTTCATTTCTCATCATTATGACTATGCTTCTGCGATGTCACACCTAGTTGCCAACCGGGGTAACGGGGTGTGACAGATTGGTATAAGAGTCATAGTTATAGTGAACTAGGTTGCATTAGTATCCTAGACTATAACTACACTTAAGTCTTACAAATTTTGGAAAAACATTTTGTAAATAAATGGACCTTGATGACAGATACATGTCAAACGAAATAATCATCTTCTTGTCTGATTCCGAAGATGAGTACACTCCCATGAGACCAGAAGTCATGGAGGTTTTCGTCGAAGAATATCCATCTGAAGAAGAGGACCCCTTCGAAGAGCTGATGGAGGAGTTGGAAGAAGAACCGGTGGAAGGAGACGAATCCTCCAGTGGATGAGGGGAACCATCCGGAGAAGACCCACCATCTCTGGTGGCCCATCATACATACCCTACCACACTGAAGTCCCATCCCATAAACCATATCGTCCACACCAAAACAGCCCACTCATGTTGTTCACGCCAAGGAAAAGGGTAATAATGCCACAACTGGAGTCTATCCCGGTTCCTGTCCCTCAGCCAAGCCTGCCGCAACGGCAACGGGTAGATGCCCGACGCTGGGATTGGATGCCAAACACCCTCCAGGAATGGAGGCGAGAGGATGGAATCCCCTCCCAGTTCGAGGTTGGAGGACCATCCTCTGCACCGACCCCACCACTCACCCAGGAGCCCGCAGACCAGACAATGCCCCAGCTAGTGGCAAGAGCCACCCGGCACGATCTCCAGATCAGGCTACTTAACCAGTATATCGGGGAGATCACTTCGAGGATCAAGCGTGAAGAGATGCAGAATACAAATATCTACGGGCCAACGAGCACGCTCTAACCATCCAACAAGACGGACTGGAGGAACTCCGTCAGAG
The DNA here is from genome assembly GCA_020465985.1 of Centrapalus pauciflorus. NCBI lineage: Eukaryota > Viridiplantae > Streptophyta > Magnoliopsida > Asterales > Asteraceae > Centrapalus > Centrapalus pauciflorus. Next base: position 357,845 of record JAANYP010005917.1, read on the forward strand.
ACTGGCCAACTGCGAGGCACGCATCGAGGCGCTGACACAACGCCTCAATGCCCTGGAGCAGAGAGAGACCCTCGATCACTCCCACACTTAGTGCTTTTCTATCATTATAAGAACTATATTTACGATTAATGTATGTGTTTAAGTTAGTATAGGACATGAAATTTTTCGCGTAACAGCCCGACCCCTATGTAAGAAATTATGTATCAAGCCCTTATTAATGAAAAATTAAGTTTAACTATGAATCGGTATTTAATGTTATAGAACTGTATGCCTTAAGAAAATTCGAACCTTTGAGACTCAACTTCTCACACTATGCTCTTTTCTTTAAACTTTAAGATAATTCCGCCAAAAAGAGCCATGAACACTGTCGAGATCTAGCAACTGGTCGCACAATGAGTGGCAGCAGCTATAGCCACTTTCGAAACCAACCGCAATAGCACCGCAAATGGCAACGGAGGAGCAAGCCGTACTACGGGAGGGTCTGACTCAACTCAGAAAAGGTGTGGCATAAAAAGATTTTTAAGTTGTAAGCCCTGATGCTTCACGGGACTGAAGGCACTATCGAACTAGTTCGCTTGTTCGAGAAACTAGAATCTATCTTCCACGTCAGCGGATGTATAGAAGATGAGAAAGTTAAGTTCGCTACCCACACTCTTCAGGACGATGCATTGACTTGGTGGAATTCGTATGTCCAGTCTGTTGGAATCGACACGGCCTATTGACTAAGTTGAAACAAAAGATGACAGATGAGTACTGCCCCCAGAATGAACTGCAAAAGATGGAGCCTGAGTTCTTGAATTTGTCGATGAAGGGAACGGATGTCATCGGGTACATAAACAGTTTTCACAAATTGAGTTTGTTGTGCCCACAAATGGTTACCCCGAGTACAAACGGATCGAATGCTACATTTGGGGACTCGCTCCCCAAATTCAAGGCAGTGTCACTGCCTCCAACCCCACAACAATTCAAAGCACCATTCGGATGTCGAATAATTTAATGGATCAAGTGGCCAGGAAAATGGAGGCCAAGGCAAGGGAGAACATAAGAAAATGGAAAGACAAATCAGGGAAAGGTTCGGGCTCACAATCCAAGAAGCCCGAAACCATCAACGCACTCGTTGTCGGGGCTGAGCCAAGGAAGGGCTATACCGGTAACAAATCGTTGTGTATCTGATGCACCTACCACCACGTAGGTCCATGTCTAACCCCTTGCGGGAAATGTAAGAGACTTGGTAATCTGACCCAAGATTGTAAGTATAACGCCAACGGAAACAACAGTGGCACGCAAAGGAGCTGCTTCGAATGTGGGATAGCTGGGCATTTCAGGAAGGACTGCCCAAATTTGAGGAATGGTGGAAGAGCTTAAGGGGGAGCGTTTGCACTGGGAATAGGAGATGCCCGTCAAGCCCCCAACATAGTAACGGTTACGTTTCTCCTATACGATATATATGCTTATGCACTATTTGATACTGAGGCTGATAGGAGTATATCTGCTAAGTTTAGTGAACAACTGAATGCCACTCTTTCCCCATTAGACAATGCTTATGCCGTATAATTAGCTGACGGAAAGTTGATTGAAGCAAATTGTATAATTAAGGAGTGCACGTTAAAATTGGCAGATCATCCATTTAAGATAGACTTGGTGCCTATTGAACTCGGAAGTTTCGACGTAATTATTGGCATAAATTGGTTATCAGACAATCATGCTGAGATCCTATGTGGTAAGAAAGTGGTGCGTATACCGCTTAAAGAGAAGAAAGTCCTAACAGTCCAAGGAGAAAGAAAAAATCGCCAGTTGAACGTCATCTCTGGTTTAAGAACACTAAAGTGCCTTCGAAGAGGTTGTCAAGCAGTATTAGTTCAACTAGTGGAAAAGGAGTCAAAGGATAAGCGACTCGAAGAAATCCCGGTAGTTCGTAACAACCCAAAAGTCTTTCCTGAAGACTTGCCTGGACTTCCACCAGCTAGGCAAGTACAATTTCATACTGACTTAGTGCCTGGAGCTGCACCTGTGGCACTAGCACCCTACAGATTAACCCCGTCAGAGATGCAAGAATTATCCAATCAGCTGCAAGAGCTGTTGGATAAAGGATTCATCCAACCAAGTTCCTCACCTTGGGGGAGCTCTGGTCTTATTCGTGAAGAAGAAAGACGGATCATTTAGAATGTGCGTTGACTATCACGAGCTAAACAAGTTAACCATCAAAAACCGATACCCTCTCCCTAGAATCGACGACCTGTTCGATCAGCTGCGAGGATACAGTTACAACTCTAAGATTGATCAGCGTTCTGGATATCATCAAGTTAAAGTGCGGGAGGAGGATATTCCAAAAATAGGCTTCAGGTTTCGTTATGTACATTACGAGTTTCAAGTAATGTCATTCGGTTTGAGCAACGCATCAGCCGTATTCATGGACCTTATGAATCGAGAGTGAAAATCGTATTTGAACAAATTCGTAAGTGTATTCATAGACGATATCCTCAACTACTCTCGAAGCAAAGACGAGCACGAGCAGCATCTGAAATTAATTCTGGAGCTTCTAGTGAAAGAACAGTTATATGCCAAATTTTCTAGGTGTGATTTTTGGCTGCGAGAAGTGAAATTCCTTGGGCACGTAATCAACAGCCAGGGATTACAAGTGGATCCATCAATAATCGAGGCCATTAAGAACTAGGCAACCCCTAGAACTCCCACAGAAATCCGTCCGTTCTTAGGTCTTGCCGGTTATTATAGGCGATTTATTGAGAACTTCTCAAAGATAGCTGGTTCTCTAACGGAATTGACTCGTAAGGACGTGAAATATATTTAAGGTGAAGATCAGGAGACGACATTTCAACTATTGAACCAGAGGCTGTGTAGTGCACCTATTCTATCATTACCGGAAGGAACAAAAAATTTTGTGGTCTACTGTGATGCCTCACACAACGGGGTTGGGTTGTGTGTTAATGTAAAAAGATAAAGTTATCGCTTATGCATCGCGACAACTCAAGGTCCACGAGGTGAACTATACGACCCATGACCTGGAGATCGGAGTAGTGATATTTTCTCTTAAGATATGGAGGCACAACCTTTATGGTACTAAGTGCACAGTGTTTATGGACCACAAGAGCCTTCAGAATATTCTAAATCAGAAGGAGTTAAACATGAGACAACGACACTGGGTTGAGCTGCTCAGTGATTACGACTGCGAGATCTGTTATCATCCAGGCAAGGCAAACATTGTAGTTGATGCCTTGAGCCGAAAGAAATGGGTTAAGCCCTTGAGAGTCCGAGCTTTGGTCATGACTATACAGTCAAACCTAATTTCTCAGATTCTCAAGGCACAAAAGGAAGCAGTCATGGAAGGAAATCTGCTAGATGAATCCTTGAGAGGCATGGATAGACAGTTCAAGACTAAGACCGATGGACGTTGGTACTACATGAACTAGATTTGGCTACCGAAGTTCGGAGGATTGAGGAAGCTGGTCATGGATGAAGGTCATAAGACAAGATATGCTATTCACCCAGGATTAGATAAGATGTATCATGACCTAAAGGGATTGTACTGGTGGCCAAATATGAAGGCTGGCATTGCTACGTATGTCAGCAAATGCTTAACGTGTTTGAAAGTTAAGGCTGAGCACCAAACACCATCAGGATTGTTGGTTCAACCAGAAATACCCCAGTTCAAGTGGGAGAAAATAACCATGGACTTCATCACAAAGTTGCCGAAAACGTCTGGTGGTTATGACACCACTTGGGTGATTGTGGATGGACTCACAAAGACTGCACACTTCTTACCAATCAAGGAGACTGATAAGATGGATAAGTTAACCCGAATCTATCATAAGGAAGTCGTCTCAAGGCATGGAGTCCCGGTATCGATCATATCGGATAGGGACAACCAATTCACGTCACGGTTTTGAAAATCAATACAAGAGGCGTTGGGTATGCGCTTAGATATGAGTACACCTTACCATCCGCAAATCGACGGTCAAAGTGAAAAGACCATTCAGCCGTTAGAGGATATGCAAAGGGCATGTGTGTTTGATTTCAGCAAGAGTTGGGACAGACACCTACCGTTAGTCGAGTTCTCCTACAACAAAAGCTATCACTCGAGCATAAAAGTTGCTCCGTTTGAGGCACTTTACGGGCGAAAGTGTCGATCGCCGACTTATTGGGCTGAAGTAGGGGATAGCCAAATCACCGGCCCTGAGATCATTCACGAGAGTACCGAAAAGATAGACAGATTCGGAACCGATCAAAGATCGCACGGGATCGGCAGAAAAGCTATGCAGATGTTAGACGGTAAGATTTGGAATTCCAGGAGGGAAACCAAGTAATGCTGAAAGTCTCGCCTTGGAAAGGCGTAATCCATTTTAGGAAACGAGGAAAGCTCAATCCTCGTTATATTGGGTCATTCAAGATTTCCAAAAGAATTAGCCCAGTAGCCTACCGACTCGATATGCCCCCAGAGCTAAGTAATGTACATAATACCTTCCACGTGTCCAACCTAAAGAAATGCTTGCCCAACGAAACACTTGTGATACCCATGGATGAACTGCATCTAGGTGATAGGATGCACTTCATTGAACAACCCATATAAATTATGGACCGAGAAGTCAAGAAGCTAAAACACAGCTGCATACCTATAGTAAAGGTTAGGCGGAACTCTAAGCGCGGCCCTGAGTTTACATGGGAACACGCAGATCAGTTTCACAAAAAATACCCTTAGTTATTCTCAAGTGCTCAATCAGTGGAGAACGCGAGCTACTTTCGTGAAGAAATTCCCTTAACAGGGGGAGACTGTGACATCCGGCACAAAACCAGGTTAGCAACTATAACTTAATCAGTAGTATTAGTAAATTATAACCTAATCAGTGGTCATTAACAATTAATCAATGTGTGTTAGGCACAAAAAGGCATCAGGCAAACCTGTTCTGCATCTGAGTGGGAGATTATTAATCAAACCTGTTGATGCTTTTGAAGGTTGAATTTAAGGCCTGTTATATGCCTTATTGAAACCTGAAAATGATTTGCAATATCAGCCTGAAGCTGTTCTATATGTTGCATGTGTTGCAACAAAGGCAGTTTTGCCCAAGCTGTTCAGTCTGCTGAACAGGCTGGACATAAACTGTCTACGCTGCTCTATACTGAGCAGCTTGGGCAGTTTTCAAGTGTTCTATTCTTTGTGAACAGAACCTATTCTTTGTGAACAGGCTAAACACTTTATGGAATGTGTTTCCAAGTCCTCATGTATTGTTTTTGACTTCAAGATCAGTTTACAAAGTCGAAGACAAAGTGGAAATCAGAACTGCTCAGCCTGCCCAAGCTGTTCTGCTACATGAAGACAAAAGGTTATTTGAAAAAGGGTGACAGACCTTTTTCTTATATCAAAATAGGCCTTTACAAAGGAAGAAAAACACAAAGTTGACATTCCTTATTTGGTTAAAGGCAATACAACAGTAGACAAAGTGAAAAGACAAAAGTTCTGCCCATATGAAGACAAGTCTGCTTTTCAGAAAAGTGCAGAAAAGGTTATGTTGTCTTTTCAACAAGACTTCTCCTTTTTCATTCCGTCCAATGAAGAAGCTTCACTTAGATCCTCTGAGTGAGTATAAAAAGAAACTTCCAAGGATTGAAAGAATAAGCAGAAAAAGCTAAGTGCTGAATCCAAGAGTGAACGTGCATTCAAAGTGTGTCTTTCATGCATGCAAGTCAGCTTGAATAAAACAGTGCTCAGTGTATAAGCTGTTCTTGTTCAAGCTGTTCCTCAGAGTCTTGTAAACACAGTGAGTGATTCTTAGTGAGTGTATTCATTGTAACTAGTTTGAGTCTGTCTTAGACTAGTAATCATACTGTTGTATCTGTCATCTCAGCTTGAACCATTCCGCATTCAAGCTTGTTTGTAATTAACATTTGTTAATAATACATACAAACATTGAGAAAATTAAGTGTAGTTTTTAAAAGCTGTATTCACCCCCCCTCTACAGCTTAAGGCTATATACTTGGGATATCTTTTGGGACCTACAACTGGTATCAGAGCAGTTTAGAGTGTGTGTCATTCTAGATCTCTCATTCTCCCAAAGTTTCCATGGACAACAGTGCTGCAAGTTCCTCATACTATGACAATGGTTCAATGGGCAAACCTCCAAAGTTCAATCATCAGAACTTTTCTGGTTGGAAGTGCAGAATGATGCTCTACTTAGAGAATCTGGATGTACAACTACCAGAGATTGTAATGGAGGGTCCCTATGTGCCAACCTCTGTTACAAAAATAACTCCTGCTGTTGAAGGAGCTGCTCCTGAAATCAGAACATTTGAGAAAGCAAAAGCTCAATGGTCTGATGAAGACAAAAGACTGGTGGCTCTTGATGCAAAGGCCAGAAACAACCTGGTCATCTCTCTACCTGATGATGTGTTCAAACAGGTTGAGAAGATGAAGACTGCAAAGGAGATGTGGGATACTTTGTGTACTGTCTATGATGGACCCACAATCACACTTGACAACAGGATTAATAATCTTGTTAGACAGTATGAACTCTTCTTTGCAAAACCAAAGGAGACTCTCACTGAAACCTACACCAGGTTTACTGCTCTTGTAAATGATCTCAAAGCTGTTGGGATCACCAAGGACAGCCTGACTTTGGTAAACAAGTTCTTAGATGTTCTGCCTGAAGAATGGAATTATTTCTCTACAATTTTAAGGAATTCAGGTACCATCAGAAGTATGGATCTTGTTAACTTATATGGATCCTTACTGAATGATGAGCAATCAAGGCAACAGAAGAGAAATGCCTTGGAAATATCTAAGAAAGGTGCAGCTTTTGTGGCCAGCGTGAGACAACCTGTAAATCAAGTGAGTGATGTGTTCACTCAACCTGATCAACAGGCTGATGATAAGGAGGAAATGTCTGATGAGGAAGACAATGCAGATAGTGCTGAATTGGATGATGAGCAGATGATAGCCATGCTTGTCAAAAGGTTCAACAAGAAAAGGTTTGGAAGAAACATGCTACAAGGAAGCTCAAATGCTGTCAAAAAGAAAGCATTTGACAAGACCAAAGCTGAGTGCTTCAAATGTGGCAAAACTGGCCATATAGCTGCTGACTGTGTGTCAAAAGCTGTTGGTCAGACATCCAAACCACACAAGACAAACAGGGATGATGGCTATAGGGTTAAGTACCTTATGGCCATGGCTAAGCTGAGGAAGTTAGAAAACTCAGTGCTTTCTAACCGGCAAAAGGGACTAATGGCAGAAACTTGTGACTGGGAGGAGTCTGATTCATCATCTGATGAAGAAGACAATAACTGTCTGATGGCCAACACTGATGTCCCATCAACAAGCAACTTCAAATAGGATCTGCCTGAAGCTGAAGCCTACAGCAGCTTGGAAAACTGGAATCCTACAATGATGTATAAGGTACAAAATTTTATGGATTACAGTTCTGAAGAAAAAGTTAAAATGTTTGAATATATGCTTGTTGATCTGAAAGCTGCTATTGAGAAGCATGTTGTTTTATTATCTGAAATCTCTAAGCTTAAAACTGATATTGAAACAAAATCCAGTAAACTGGACAGCTTCCATAAGTTGGAAGCTGAGCTTGATGAATTAAAACACATCAACTCCATTTTACTGGAAGAAAAAAAAGAAACAAATAAAAAACATGCTAAGCTTCAAAAGATAGTTGACTCTTGGTGCCAATCTGCACAAAAAGTCAGCCACTGCATAAGTCAGCAGATTCCTGCACAAATCCAAGCCTATCTTGGAGGGGATCTTGACACAGCAGCTTCCATTGTTGAGGTTAATAATATGAAATAAGACTTGTCCACTCTTAGTGAGCTTCCAAACACTTTTATTCAAAAAGTGAATGGTAAATTAATCTCAACAAACAGGTTTGTCAGGCCTCAAAACACTGACAGCTCGTGTGAACCTAGCTCAAAAGTTGTTGATGAAATACGTTTTCCATCAAATAAGCTTGCTAAGTGTTCTGCTGATTCACACAAGCAAAAGAAAAGAAAGCATGTCCAAACTGCAGCTGTGGACACCAAACCTGGTGACAAAACAGGCTTTGAGTCTAAAGCTGGTGCAAAGAGGCATACTAATCCTTTTAATGCTGAACATTTTGAAAATAAGTTTTCAAAAGGTAAGCAGTTTGCCTTTAACAAGAGTAAGTCTCAGGTTGAAGGCAAACCTGCTGTGATTTCAAATAAGTTTTCTAATCATAGTGGTAAACTGGTTTTAAATGAGAATAAGTATTTAAAAACCAGAAATAATGATTATGTTGATAGGCAACATCAATCACATCTCAGGAACGACAAAGGCAAAGTCATTGCTCAGCCTGAGAGATCTGGGAATAAGTTTCCTAAACCTGTGGAAGTTCAAAAGCCAATTAAGCTTCCTATCTTTGACATCTGCCCTCCTAAAAAGAGGAAAGAAGAGACAGGCAAAGCTGTGGCTATTGAACTTTCCACTCAAGCTGTTGATTCATCAAAAAGTAATAAGTTTGCTAAACCTGCTGATGGAATCAACAGAAATAACCCAGAATGTGTTTCTGAAAGGTCTTCTTCCAAAAATGCTAAAAGGAGAAAGTGTTATAAATGTGGAATGAAGACACATCTGGCCAAAGACTGTCCTGAAACTGAGGACATGAGGCCTGCTGACTCTGATGGTTCCCTCACTGCCAACATAAACAGTGTTGGAAACATCTCAGTAAATGAGAGTGGTATTCAAACTGATACCACTCAAATAGGGAATATTAGTGTTGACATCACAAGTCCATCAACAAATGTTGATGAAGTAGGAGAACTCATCTCTGTGATGAGTTCCCCTAAAAGTATCTAATATTCTTCTTATCACTCTGCAGGAAAAACAACCATCCCAGGTTTGGTACTTGGACAGTGGCTGCTCAGGGCACATGACAGGTTGTAAGGATCGGCTGAGTGATCCCAGGCCTGAAAAAGGGCCAAAAGTCACATTTGGTGACAATGTACAGGGATCCACTAAGGGATATGGAACTCTTAAAGCTGGTGCTGCAGTGTTCAAAAGAGTAGCCCATGTGGTTGGGCTAAAACATAATCTTGTTAGCATAAGTCAACTGTGTGATGCTGGCTATAAGGTTAACTTTGATGACCACCTGGGTTACATATTAGATTCCCAAGGTAAAGTTGTGTTGTGTGCTCAACGAAAGAAAGGTGTATATGTTGTGGACATGCAATCTGCTGATCCCACAACTGAAACCTGTTTTCTCACAAGAACAAATGCAGACTTAAACTGGTTATGTCACAAAAGGCTGTCACACCTGAACTTCAAGAACATCAACAAACTCTGTAAGAAAGAGTTGGTGACAGGTTTGCCTTCTATAACCTTTGTTAAAGATAAACTCTGCACAGCTTGTGAGAAAGGCAAGCAGAGGAAATCATCAATTAAATCCAAACATAACTTCTCTATTGATACTCCTCTCTTCTTAATCCATATGGACTTGTTTGGACCTGTTAATGTCCCAAGTCTAGGAGGAAGAAGATACACTCTAGTAATGGTTGATGAGTTCTCCAGGTATACATGGGTTATCTTCTTGAAGAGCAAAGGAGAGGCTGCTAGAGAAATTATTGGATTTGTGAAAAAGATGGAAATGCTGAACTCTGCCCAAGTAAAGCAGCTCAGAAGTGATCATGGTACTGAATTCAGAAACAGTACTCTTGAGGACTTCTGTGAAGAGAAAGGAATCACTCAAAACTTCTTAGCTGTAAGAACTCCACAACAAAATGGAGTTGCTGAAAGAAGAAACAGAACTCTCATTGAAGCTGCTAGAACCATGCTGTGTGCATCTGGTTTACTTTCATCATTCTGGGCTGAAGCTGTTAACACTGCCTGCTTCACCCAAAACAGATCCTTAGTGGTGAAAAGGTTCAACAAGACTCCCTATGAGCTGCTCAAAGGGAGGAAACCAAATGTAAGCTATTTCCATGTGTTTGGTTGTCCCTGCTTCATTTTGAATCAAAGGGACCAGCTGGCAAAGTTTGAACCAAAAGCTGATGAATGTGTGTTTGTTGGCTACTCTGCTATCTCTAAAGCCTTCAGAGTGTACAACAACAAAAGAAAGGTGATAGATGAATCTATCAATGTCACCTTTGAAGAGTCCAAGAATGCTTCCACCAAAGCTGTTCATGAATCAATTTCTGGAGAATTAAACTTTGATGATCTGGTGCATTCAAACAGTGAAGAGGACTCAAAAGCTTCCACTACACCCAGTGTGGAACCTGTTAATCATGATGGGCATGATGATGATTATGTCAATACACCCTGTGTGAATAAGTGTACTGATCTAATTACAACTGCATGTCCTGAACCTATCAATGCTGATTTTCCTAGTTCCTCTGCTGATATGTTCAACAGTGGTAAGTCATGTTCAACAAGTGAACAGGCTCAAGACAACAGTGTGTCTAAAAATCTTGAGAGCTGTTCAACAAGACCTGCTGAAGCTGCTGATAACTCAGGAGAATCAATATTGAAGAATGATCCTAAGTGGATCAGATGTCACCCTAATGATCAAATAATTGGTGATATCAGTAAAGGGGTACAAACAAGGTGGGACAGCTTAGGGAACTTCTGTATGTTTTCTAGTTTCGTTTCACTAATGGAGCCAAAGAAAGTGGATGAAGCATTAAAAGATGCCAATTGGATCACTGCCATGCAAGAAGAGCTCAATCAGTTTGAGAGAAACAAGGTATGGAAGCTGGTCCCTGCTCCTAAAGGTAAAACTATAATTGGCACTTATAACACCTTGCTTTTATTTGCATTTTATTTTAAGTAATTTTGAGCAATTTGCGTAAAATGATGTAATTTCGAGGTTTGGTATAAATAGGAGCCGAGAGTTCATTTTCTCATTTCTTGCAAGACATATTCCTTTCCAGAGCTCCTCTCTCTAGAATTGAGCTTCTCTCTAGCTTTTCTCCCAAACCGACCGGCCAAATCTCGTGTTCTATACGTTAACGGAAAGACCTCGAAGAGTACTACGTGAATCTCCTATTGCATGTACGATTTCATACGGATTTGAGGTAAGAATCGATCTTTTCTTTTTCTGCATTTTCGGTTTTGAAGATATGAGATTCGAGTCTATCATTTACAGGTGATTTAAAGCTAATTTCGCATGGGTTTTACTAGAATATGATAGATTATGTATAATATAATCAAACCGAGGCTTGTTGCTTAGTTTATTTGTGATTTTAGGCTTGAAAATGCATGTGTAAAGCTGTAGCTTATGAACAAACTCGAGAATATGTAGAACAGACTCGAAAATAGATAGAACAGGCTCGAATAGGGCTAGATTCGAATCATAGATTCGAATCTAATCACCAGATTCGAGATTTCCTTCGAATCTAACTTCAGATTCGAATGAGGTTTCGAATCTAATCCCCTGTTCGAGTCTGGCTTCGAGTTTGATACTCAGATTCGAGTCTGGCTTCGAGTCTGATGCTCAGATTCGAATCTAGCCCCTAAATTTCGAATCTAATTGATAAAATTTACGAACAACGCATAAATTAGCAAAATAAATAGCAAAATATTTAGCTAGAAGTTATGGCTTATAGATGTTGCAATATTGAGCTAGCAATATTAATTTAGCACATGTTCTGTAATATTAAACTTCAGATATTATACATAAGCTGTTTAGCCCAGCTGCGAGTCAAAGCCAGTGCCAGTATATATATTGAGCCTAGATAAGCAAGTGCAAGCGTTATAAAGCAATTTAAAGCGTAAATAAGCCCGAGCAAGCATTTCAGAATATTTCAAGCATTTTCAGTACAGTGAGTAACAGTTATTCTTGTTTACATGTTTTATATGAAATTGAGACATAAATTGCTTCTATGTGACTTCTTTGGAATTCAATAGACTTTTGTGAGTGAAGGCGAACACTGTGGTACAGGTGATGCCCAGCTTAGCCGGATCTTACATTTGATCTATTAATATGCATATTTATCTGCTATCTGTTTATTGTTCTGCATACTATACAGCAAGCCTTGTTTTAGCGTTTCTTTGTGCATCTCATAAGCATTATATTTAGCGAGCAAGCAATTCTGATGTTCACCACTATCCCTTGAGCATTATGCGGGTAGCTAGCCCCGCATCACAGATTGATCATCTGTCAGCGGTAAACCCATAGTGGTGGCATCTCCGTTCTGCGTGAAATGTCTCAATTGTGCAGCGTTCTTTCTGGGTATTAAGCAAATGAGCAAGCAAGCAAACAAGCAAGCAAGCATAACAGCCTTTATAGGCATTTTCGCCTCATATTTTACATGCATTCTTGAATATCTGTTTACTCACTAAGCTTTAGCTTACAGTTGCTACTTACAATTTTTACAGGAAAAGGTAAAGAACAAGCTGGACCTTCTGCTTAGGTCTATTATCTGATCTGCCCAGAGGACTTAGCTCATTTTCAGCTTGTGGTATAGCTTATGATGCCTTGGGTTTTGGGTAGCTGCTTTTATTTATGTTATGATGTTTTTAGCAACTTAGTACTGTAACCTTGAAGCATATGTAGTGCAAGACTTATTGTAATATTTTATTTAGCTTTATGCATTTATTCTTATTTCCTGGGATTAGCAAGCGTGTTTTAAAGCAAGGATGTGACAGGATGGTATCAGAGAATTAGTTTGAGGGATTCAAGTGTTAGCAATAACACTTGGACTCAAACTTTTAAGCAAAGATATTAGCCTCGAATGTCTAGGCTTTAACTTGACCTGAGATAGGCTTTGACTTTGCTTTAGGAATTGGGAAATGGGGTAGAATAGGAGTTATGCCTATTCTTATGCAAGTATTATTTATATAATTTCAGAACATGTCTGGATCTGGTGAAGGAGCTGGAGGTGGACTCACTCCTGAACAGATCATGCAAATAATGCAAACAATGCTTAATGAGAACAACGAGCGTCAAGCTAAGTTCTTACAAGATCAGTTTCGTGCTCGTGATGAAGCCGAAACTAAGCGTAGAGAAGAACGTAGGAAACAACAGCATGGTGACACTGGACGCCACAACGACGACACCGACGAGGAGTAAACCCCTGTAGTCCCTCCTAAGGGCTGCAACTTCCGTTACTTTAAGGCTTGCGGAGCTCAACCTTTTAAGGGTGCTGCAAATTCGATCGAAGCACTTGAGTGGATCACTGGCATTGAGCGGATTTTTCTCATCAGCGACTGTGCTGAAGCATCCAAGGTCAGCTTTGCTACTACACTGTTCGAGGGTGGCGCTGTTATGTGGTGGAGATCTCAGGAAAACATGCACGGAGCCAACTGGATTAAGTCCCTATCTTGGGATGAATTTAAGGTTATTTTCTTTCGTCAGTACTGCCCAGCTGATGAAAAGAAGCGTTTGGAAGAGAAGCTAATGTCTCTTACTCAGGGAACCAAATCGGTGACTGAGTATGAGATTGAATTCACCCGACTAAGCTTGCTGTCTGACTATCAAGTCGCTACTGAAGAGCGAAAGATCGACCGTTTTCTTATGGGTCTACATCCCGAGTATCAGAAGTTTTTGAAGCATCAGAGGTACACCAACTACGCTGATTGTGTTGAAGCTGCTCGAATTCTCGAGCAGGATTTTATTCGAGCTGGAGGAGTTCCTACTTCCTCTGTTAACCCGACATGTCCATCACCGCCCAAGAAATCGCGCACCGGAAGCTATTCTGGATCTTCATCCAGATATTCTCAGCCACAGCAGTCTCAGTACCGACAGTTCAGCTCGCCTCCGGCGCAGCAATCTCGATCTTATGCGGTGCATTCCGAGCCGAGGCAGTGTCGCCGCTGCCAGAAGTCACACATTGGGCGTTGTAACCCCAATGATGTGAGGTGCTATGTGTGCAACGAAATAGGACATAGCAGTGAAGAATGTCCTAACAAAGTTAAAGTTTGCAACAATTGTTTACGCCCTGGACATAATGAGCATGCATGTACGCATCCGTTCAGCATGATTTACCCGAGTGCAGAGCATCATCCGCGATTGCAGCAGCAGCAATACCGACCTCAGCAACAATATCATCAACAAAGACAAAATCAACCGGCCCGGCATAGCACATCGCGAGGAGGTTCTAGTCGCCGTAACGAGCCAGCTCGGAGTCAGAATCGCGCATTCCAGATAACGGCCGAGCAAGCAAAGGAAATACCAGATGTGGTATCTGGTATGTTTCTCGTTAACTCTGTACCTGCTAGAGTTATTTTTGATTCAGGAGCCAACCGTTCCTTCATATCAAATTCATTTGCATCTAAACTTGGAATTGCACCGACTACACTACCTGTTATCTTTGATATTGAAACGGCTAGTAATGTAAGTGTGTCTACCGATAAAATTTACCGTGACTGCATCATTTTGCTCGACAACTGCACATTCCAACTAGACCTTATCCCGATGGACTTTCATGAATTCGACGTCATCGTCGGTATGGATTGGCTTGATCATCATGACGCCAACATTGTCTGCAAGAAGAAGTTGATAAAGCTCACTACACCGGATGGCCGCAGTATCTGCATCTATGGTGACAGAAAGAAAGGTGACTTATGTTTAATTTCTGTAGTCAAAGCTAGGAAACATATAGCTAAGGGTTGCGTGTCATACTTAGCATATGCAATAGATGCTAAGTCTGAAAAGAAAACTTTAGCCGAGGTACCGATAGCCTCTGAATTTCCAGATGTCTTTCCCGAGGACATCTCTGGACTCCCACCAGACCGTCAGGTGGAGTTCAGAATTGATTTAGTGCCCGGCGCGGCACCAATTGCTCGAGCCCCGTATAGACTTGCACCTGCTGAGATGCAAGAAATGATGAAGCAATTGCAAGAATTGCTTGACAAGGGACTCATACGACCAAGTTCATCTCCCTGGGGAGCTCCTGTTTTATTCGTTAAGAAGAAAGATGGGACTCTACGGATGTGCATTGATTATAGGGAGTTGAACAAGGTAACAATAAAGAACAAATATCCATTGCCCAGAATAGACGATTTTTTCGACCAGCTTCAGGGAGCCAGTTACTTCTCAAAGATCGATCTTAGATCTGGGTATCATCAGCTCAAAGTTCATGAAGAAGACGTCCCTAAAACGGCTTTCCGTACCAGATATGGGCATTACGAGTTTCTTGTTATGCCCTTTGGCCTTACAAACGCTCATGCGGCGTTCATGGATCTGATGAACCGCGTTTGTAGACCAATGCTCGATAAGTCCGTTATCGTCTTTATAGACGATATTCTCATCTACTCAAAAACCGAAGCTGAGCATGCTGTGCACCTTAGAGAGCTGCTAGAGTTGCTGCGCAAGGAGCGACTTTACGCCAAGTTCGCTAAATGCGAATTTTGGTTGCGACAGATACAATTCCTTGGTCATGTGATATCTGGTGAAGGAATCTCTGTGGATCCTTCTAAGATAGAAGCCATTCAGAACTGGGAAGCTCCCAAATCAGCCACTGAAATCCGAAGTTTCTTGGGATTGGCGGGTTACTACCGTCGATTCATTAAGGACTTCTCAAAACTAGCCATGCCTCTTACATCTCTTACTCGCAAGAATATTCCCTTTATTTGGGAAGAAGCTCAAGAGAACTCATTTCGAACTTTAAAACAGAAACTCACCGAAGCGCCTATTCTGGCCTTACCCGAAGGCAATGAAGATTTTGTGGTCTTCAGTGATGCCTCCTATCAAGGACTCGGGTGTGTTTTAATGCAAAGAGGCAGAGTCATAGCATATGCTTCTCGCCAACTTAAGGATCATGAAAAGAGTCATCCGACTCATGACCTTGAACTTGCTGCTGTGACTTTTGCATTGAAAACATGGCGGCATTATCTCTACGGCACCAAATGTCAGCTGTATACGGATCACAAGAGCCTTAAGTATATATTCAGCCAGAAGGAGCTCAACATGCGCCAGCGACGCTCCATGGAACTCATCAAAGACTATGACTGTGATATTCTTTATCACCCTGGCAAAGCGAATGTGGTGGCCGACGCATTGAGTCGTAAATCCTACTCTGCTAAATGTCTCTATACCTTGACTCATACTTTATTTTCATCTACTCTGATTGATGAAATTCTCGTTTCTCAAGCCGAAGCCCTAAAAGAAGAAAACCTCAACTCTGAGGACATGAAAGGGCAACTTCAATTCTTAATCGATAGCCCTCGTGGCTTAAAGCTCTTCAAGAATCGTGTTTGGGTTCCGAAATTTGGAGGTATACGACAGAAGATACTCTCAGAAGCGCATTGCTCAAACTTTTCTGTACATCCCGGCAGCACCAAGATGTACAACGATCTAAAAGTCGAGTATTGGTGGCCCGGTATGAAAAGAGACGTAGGCCAATATGTTGATAATTGTGTTACATGTCGATTAGTCAAAGCGGAGCATCAGCAGCCTTATGGCAGTCTACAGCCTCTACCGATTCCCGAGTGGAAGTTCGATCACATAACGATGGACTTTGTGACGAAGTTGCCGACTACACGAAGACAGCACGACGCAATATGGGTTATCGTGGATCGCCTAACCAAAGTCGCACATTTCATTCCGATTCGCGAAAACTATTCACTTGAGAAACTAGCCAAGTTGTACATAGACGAGATCGTTACACGACACGGTGTGCCTCTATCAATTGTTTCCGACCGCGACAGCCGATTTACTTCGAGGTTCTGGAGTGCATTGCAAGATGGATTAGGCACAAAGATCAGAATAAGCACAGCGTATCATCCGCAGTCTGATGGACAGAGTGAGCACACGATCCTTACACTCGAAGACATGATGCGGGCTTGTGTTTTAGAGTTTAGCGGTAATTGGGACGACCACTTGCCGTTAGCAGAATTTTCTTATAACAATAGTTACCACTCATCCATTAAAGCCGCACCTTTCGAAGCCTTATACGGACGTAAGTGCCGAACTCCTACGTGTTGGCATGAAGCCGGTGAAGCACCAATCGCCGGTCCCGAGCTACTTCAGCAGACAAATGAAAAGATCTGAATCATACGTCAACGCTTAGAAACTGCTCAATCTCGACAGAAATCGTATCACGACCGACACCATAAACCTTTAGAATTCCAGAAGGACGACTATGTTGTATTAAAAGTCTCGCCGATGAAAGGTGTGTTCAGATTCGGCAAGCGTGGCAAGTTAGCACCACGATTCGTTGGTCCTTTCAAGATCACCGAGCGTGTTGGAACTCAATCTTATCTGTTGGACTTGCCGAGCGAACTGTCCAACATACACCCCGTATTTCACGTTTCGCAACTAAGGAAGTGCAAGGAAGATGACAAAGAAAAGTGGGCCGATCATCTAACTTACAAGATTAATGAAAAGCTACAATGTGACGAGCCTGAAGTTATTCTAGAGACAAAGATGAAGAAGTTGAGAAATCGAGAGGTAGCAATGGTGTTGGTGCAATGGAGGACTTCTCACGGAATTTCTCAGACCTGGGAATCTGAGCAAGACATGAGAGTTCGATATCCACATCTGTTTGAGCCTTAGGTACTTCGAGGACGAAGTGCAAGCGTGGTGGGCTCATACTATAACACCTTGCTTTTATTTGCATTTTATTTTAAGTAATTTTGAGCAATTTGCGTAAAATGATGTAATTTCGATGTTTGGTATAAATAGGAGCCGAGAGTTCATTTTCTCATTTCTTGCAAGACATATTCCTTTCCAGAGCTCCTCTCTCTAGAATTGAGCTTCTCTCTAGCTTTTCTCCCAAACCGACCGGCCAAATCTCGTGTTCTATACGTTAACGGAAAGACCTCGAAGAGTACTACGTGAATCTCCTATTGCATGTACGATTTCATACGGATTTGAGGTAAGAATCAATCTTTTCTTTTTCTGCATTTTCGGTTTTGAAGATATGAGATTCGAGTCTATCATTTGCAGGTGATTTAAAGCTAATTTCGCATGGGTTTTACTAGAATATGATAGATTATGTATAATATAATCAAACCGAGGCTTGTTGCTTAGTTTATTTGTGATTTTAGGCTTGAAAATGCATGTGTAAAGCTGTAGCTTATGAACAAACTCGAGAATATGTAGAACAGACTCGAAAATAGATAGAACAGGCTCGAATAGGGCTAGATTCGAATCATAGATTCGAATCTAATCACCAGATTCGAGATTGCCTTCGAATCTAACTTCAGATTCGAATGAGGTTTCGAATCTAATCCCCTGTTCGAGTCTGGCTTCGAGTTTGATACTCAGATTCGAGTCTGGCTTCGAGTCTGATGCTCAGATTCGAATCTAACCCCTAAATTTCGAATCTAATTGATAAAATTTACGAACAACGCATAAATTAGCAAAATAAATAGCAAAATATTTAGCTAGAAGTTATGGCTTATAGATGTTGCAATATTGAGCTAGCAATATTAATTTAGCACATGTTCTGTAATATTAAACTTCAGATATTATACATAAGCTGTTTAGCCCAGCTGCGAGTCAAAGCCAGTGCCAGTATATATATTGAGCCTAGATAAGCAAGTGCAAGCGTTATAAAGCAATTTAAAGCGTAAATAAGCCCGAGCAAGCATTTCAGAATATTTCAAGCATTTTCAGTACAGTGAGTAACAGTTATTCTTGTTTACATGTTTTATATGAAATTGAGACATAAATTGCTTCTATGTGACTTCTTTGGAATTCAATAGACTTTTGTGAGTGAAGGCGAACACTGTGGTACAGGTGATGCCCAGCTTAGCCGGATCTTACATTTGATCTATTAATATGCATATTTATCTGCTATCTGTTTATTGTTCTGCATACTATACAGCAAGCCTTGTTTTAGCGTTTCTTTGTGCATCTCATAAGCATTATATTTAGCGAGCAAGCAATTCTGATGTTCACCACTATCCCTTGAGCATTATGCGGGTAGCTAGCCCCGCATCACAGATTGATCATCTGTCAGCGGTAAACCCATAGTGGTGGCATCTCCGTTCTGCGTGAAATGTCTCAATTGTGCAGCGTTCTTTCTGGGTATTAAGCAAATGAGCAAGCAAGCAAACAAGCAAGCAAGCATAACAGCCTTTATAGGCATTTTCGCCTCATATTTTACATGCATTCTTGAATATCTGTTTACTCACTAAGCTTTAGCTTACAGTTGCTACTTACAATTTTTACAGGAAAAGGTAAAGAACAAGCTGGACCTTCTGCTTAGGTCTATTATCTGATCTGCCCAGAGGACTTAGCTCATTTTCAGCTTGTGGTATAGCTTATGATGCCTTGGGTTTTGGGTAGCTGCTTTTATTTATGTTATGATGTTTTTAGCAACTTAGTACTGTAACCTTGAAGCATATGTAGTGCAAGACTTATTGTAATATTTTATTTAGCTTTATGCATTTATTCTTATTTCCTGGGATTAGCAAGCGTGTTTTAAAGCAAGGATGTGACAGCACTAAATGGGTTTTCAGAAATAAAATGGATGAGCAAGGTCATGTCATTAGAAATAAGGCAAGACTGTGGGCAGATTCTATGGATGCAGCATCAGCTTGAAGATTATGAGCTTGTGTATAGGAAAATTCCTATTCTGTGTGACAACACAAGTGCCATAGCCATTTCCAACAATCCAGTATTTCATTCAAGAACAAAGCATATTGAAGCCAGACATCACTTCATCAGGGATCACATTCAGAAAGGTAATGTGGAGGTAAGTTTTATCTCCACAAATGAACAGCTTGCAGACATTTTCACCAAACCTTTTGATGAAACAAGGTTCAATTACCTTGTCAGCAAGCTGGGCATGTTAAACAAAAGTGACTAAGTGTCCTCAAAGGTCTAAGACCTTGTATGTCTCACACTGCTCAAGTTTCTTAGAACAGCTTCGACAGAACAGGTTCTACATGTTCTGTACTTAGCCATTTTACTGAAATCCTTGAACAGCTTGAACATACAACAGGCTGAACAAACACAGTTTACTCGTCCAGCCTGCTCTGATGGTCCATTTTCATTCTGCTCATTTCCTCACACTGATTTACAAGACATTGTTTTGTAACCTGCTCAGCTAGTGGACACAACCTGTTCCTACATGGTTGAACAGGTTGAGGGAACAACTTGAAGAATGAACAGCTTGTGATGACCCTGCTCATCACAGGTTTGACCAACAGCTTAGACCAACAGTTTTTAATTACCTTTCTTCAAAATTAAGTTACTTAATTTCTGTTTTTTTTATTTAACTTAATTACTGCAGATAATGTGGGTTACGTGTGTTAGTGATTAAAAAGGGCTCAAGTGATCTGACAAACGGTCTGACATGGACAACCGTTCCCTTTTCCATTAACGACCTTTTCAAATCAATCGCCCAAATGTTTCTCTCTCATACCCACTCACATTCAAATCCTATAAATACCTCATACTGTTACATCTTCGTCTTCCTCACTACTACCATAAACCTTCTAAGAACCCTAAAAATCGACTAAGTGTCTTGTGCTTCTGCTACTTTCCCTACTTTCAAAATGGCTCACAGAAACAACCCCTGCCTACCAGTATTCGTTGGTGATGATGTGCAGAAACATTCATCAGTCACCACAATGCTCACCCTCAAACCCACAAACTACATTGCCAACCTCACAATCCCCAAAAACTATGTGGGGAAAGGTTATGATCAAATGGTGGAGTTTTTAACAGTTCATCCGTTGAACTATGCCATGACTGCTTATCCTGGTGTCCTGTACGAGGAGATGGGGTACGAGTTTTGGTACACTTGTGCCTACAACCCCAACACCAAAGTCATTAAGGGGACTATTCTTAATGGGACACAGACCATTGAGATTACTGCTGATCTTCTCAGGGAGGTTCTTCATTTGCCCATTGCTGATTCATATGATATGCCCCAGCCTGAAAATGAGCAAATGGGAAATTTGCTACGCTTCTGTGGTGTAGCAGAACCCAAAATTGGAGCAACACTGTATAGGAAGGATTTGTCTCCTACCTACAACTTTCTGTTTGCCTCAATGATGATGAGCTTCAGCAGCAAAGTTGGTTCATTTGACCAACTGAGTCGTGATGAAGTCCCACTAGTCCTACAGCTGGTGGATGGGACTACAATTGATATGGCTAAGTGGATCTTTCTGAACTTGAGGAACCTGGTGCAGCAAGAGCCAAGACAAGCTGCTGTTCGATACCCCAGGTTTCTGAGCCTCATATTCAGACACATTTGTGGTGAGCACCTGTACAACTCTCAGCCTTTACTTCATACTGCTGCATTCCCTGTGATAGGGAATAGAGTTTTCTACACTGCTGTTCTTCCAAATGAACCTCCTCTGTCCACACCAATGAGGAGGTTGTTAGGACTGGTGGAAGGACCCTCTGCTGTGAGGGTGGATCCAGAAGCTGCTCCTAAGAGAAAATCCAAAGCCAGGTCCAAACTTGTTAAGAGGACCATGGCAACCACTGAAGCTGGGCCTGTGCAAAAGAAGGCCAAAACAGCTCAGTCTGAGCCTGAAACCTTAGCCTCTGTGGCTGAGGGGGAGCAGGCTCATCACTCTGGTTCATTCGTTGAACCTCAAGTCTCTGTGGCTGGTGCCTCTGTGGCACCTAAGACTATGGAACAGGCCCACCCACCTGTTTCTGACCCAGTCTCTAAACCTGTCCAGTCTGAACCTCTCATCTCCTCTCCACAATCACCCACTTCATCCATCCAATACCAACGAAAATCACTCACCAAAAAGAAACCAGCCCAGACAACACCTCCTCTGTTCCCTCCCAACAGGGTTCAGTTGTAAAAGAAGCCACCCCTGCTGCCTCTCCTATTTTGGGAGAAGGCTCAGCACAATTGGAGCCTGCTTCACTCCAACCTGAGTCCACCCAGAGTCAGCCTAGACCCTCTGGTTCCTCCCAACAGGAACCAGTTGTACAAAAGGAGATAACCACATTAACTATTCCAGCCTCTCAACAGGCTGAGAATATTGAAAGACAGGAGCCCTCTCCACTCCATACTAAGTCCACACTGTCCCCCACTCCAACTTCTTTACACCCTGAGTCTGCACGAGGTGCCCACACTGCTGGTATAGACCAATCAGCACCTCAGCCTCAAACTTCTGCTCCCCATGATACAGTTGTTCTACACCAAACAGCTGCTGAGGGACCAACAACCCAAGCTGATGAACCTCAGGGATCATACCATCCCTTTGGTGAGGCTGCTCCCTCTATGCAAACTCTTTCAGCAGGTTTCACCACTGCTGATGTTGAAATGCATATCCCATCTCCCCATGATGAGGTGCTTTTACACCAAGGCACTGCAGAGGGAACACCCACTGGCCTTCATGAAGGTGTTGCAACACAAGCAGCATCTGAAAGGCCCCCAACATCAACCCCTTCTCCTGATGATGCAGCTACAGCCGCTGCTGAGGGACCCTTTGACCCCTCCAAGCTGGGTCACATTACTTTTGCCCAGGCTATGGAGCTTCTCTCAAATGTTCCTCTTCCCTCTCCATCACATCCTCATACACCAGCCTCCTCATCATCTTCTCCGTCAACCCACTCTAAACAGTCCACCCACACACCTCCATCTCCTAAAGACCTGCCTTTGAAGGATCAGCTTTCACTGCTGACCAACAAAGTTGGTTCTTTAGAAACTACTATGACCTCTCTACCATCTCTTATTTCAGACTCTGTGTCTGAACAGCTTAAGTGGTTTTTTGATTTGTTCAAGGATTCCTTCCCTGCCACTCCACAACCAAATAATTCTCCACGGCTGCTTGCACTCACTGCACAGCTGCAAAATGTGTCCACCTCCCTATCCTCAATTCTTTCACTACAACAGGACTCTATGTCCTCAATGACAGCTATTTCTCAACAGCTGTCATCTCTCCTAACTTCTTGCAACTCTACCCTTCCTGATACTCTGGCCAGCTTGAACACACTCATTGGCTCCCTATCAAATTCTGTGTCATCAAATCTTGCTGATGTGCAAGATTCTCTAGAATTACATCTTGCACCGCTTCAAAGTTTGTTGTTCACAGCTTCTGATAGGGAAAATATTGTTAAGCTGACCTCCCTTGCTGATACCCAATCCTCTTCTCTTCAAACCTGTCTTTCACAGCTTGCAGAGGTGAAGGACAACTTGTCATTCTTAGTGAATAGCCTTGTTGGCCCAAGGCTTGCTGCCAAAACTGCTGGCAAGCCTGATGACTTCGTGTCTTCAGGCAGACCAGGTGTTGAAGGTGCTGGGACATCTCCTTCAAAGGGGGAGAAGTCATCTGCCTCGAAGACTAAGTCTAAGGGGGAGAAAACTTCTTCTCCTAAGGAGAAATCAGTACCTGCAATACTCACTGGTCAACCAGCAGGTGCTTCAACAGGTACACTAGAGGGTGTCTCTCACGCTGCTAAGCCTACTCAGGTTGAATCTCTAATCCCTGCTCAGTCTAAGGGGGAGGAAACTATTCCTGAGGACAGACCAAGCAGCAGAAGGAGGCATCTGATTTTAGAAGAAGAAGAAGAGGAGGAGGAAAGTCCTGAAGCTGCTGTCACTACAGCAGCTAAAGGAAAATAAAAAGCAGCAACTGATCCCCAACAGCAGAAAGCAGCAGAGCTTAAATTTCACAAAGCCAGGGCCAAAGAAATGGGTCTTCCTATGCACAAATATTTTGAGTTTAGAGAAGAACAGCTTCAAGCCCTGGAAGCCTTAAGAAAAGAAGAAGAATCTGCAAAAGCTGCTAAGTCTTTTGCACTTCAAGAGGCAAGAAAAGTTAAAATGTCCTCTCTTGTTGTGCAAAAGAAAATTTTGGAAGCTGCTAAGGGATCAGCAGAAGAGAAGGAAGCAGAAAAAGAAAAAGGTGCTCTGGTCTCAGTGACCAAAACTTTAGTGCCTTCTGCAAGAGCTCAATTTCACTTTGACAACCTGGCAAGAAGAAAATTTCAAGATGTTGCTGATAGAAGGCTTGCTAAGGAAGCAATTGTCAAAGCTGTGCCCATATCAAGAAAAGGCAGTCAGTGGAATTTAAAAATAACCAGAATGGGTGCAACAGGCCCAGAACTAGAAACATATGACTACACTGACGTTGCATAAATGGGGTACAGAGAATGGATTGAGCTGGCAGTTGCTCTGAGTGAGTCTAAGTCTGAAACTGCTAAGACTATCAGAGCATATGTAAAGAAGCTGATGGAGAGAGTGAAGAATCTTGGCCTGATCTCCAAAGAAGTTAGTGAAGGTGTCTATGTGACACAACCTAAAATAATGGCCAGGAGGACAAGGAAGGACACTGAGATGGAACAACTCCTCATCTTGATAGAACAAGGTGACTATGCTATTGAGATGAAAGGAGTTGATCACAGCCTGCCTAGTGGAATAGAGTTTGAAGATGGCAAGATCATTGAAGAGCCTGAGCTGGGGGCATTTTTTGTAGATCCCTTAACTCAGAAGAAATGCTTTCAGAGAGAATCAGATCTATACAAGGTGGATCTGAGACAGCTTGTAGCCTTCAGACTTGCAGTTTCATTCAGGCAGTCAAGCAGGTGGAGAGCAGCTATCTGGGATCAGCTCAGAGGCTGTTATGAAAGAGGAGAACGTGAGGATCCCAAGTTTATGATAATATGAAGTGAAATTCAAGAACTTGAGGAGACTAGAGAGGAACTTGGAAAGATGTTTGAAGGTCCCCCTCCATTGTGATGAAGTCCATCTACCATCTGGGTAGGTGAAGAATGGAAGCTGTCCATCAGTTGGACAGGCTTACCATTATCTGTTCCCAACAAAAACAGTCCAATGTACATTAGTTGTACTTTATTTACATTTGTTGTAATTTTCTCTTTTACATTAGTTGTAATATACATCACTACATCAGTTGTACTTTTGTAAGAACATGTGTTGTTCTAATGTAATTAAAAGTCAGTGTATATATAAACTGATCTTTTACTTTATGTTGATGTTGTAATTTTATTTCAACAAATGTACTGTAAAAATATATAGTGACTCTTGATAAGGCCAGCTTAGACTGGTTATAGCAAATAGGGGGAGATTGTTAGGCACAAAAAGGCCTCGGTCAAACCTGTTCTGCATCTGAGGGGGAGATTATTAATCAAACATGTTGATGCTTTTGAAGGTTGAATTTAAGGCCTGTTATATGCCTTATTGAAACCTGAAAATGATTTGCAATATCAGCCTGAAGCTGTTCTATATGTTGCATGCGTTGCAACAAAGCTAGTTTTGCCCAAGCTATTCAGTCTGCTGAACAGGCTGGATATAAACTGTCTACGCTGCTCTATACTGATGAGCAGCTTGGGCAGTTTTCAAGTGTTCTGTTCTTTGTGAACAGGCTAAACACTTTATGGAATGTGTTTCCAAGTCCTCATGTATTGTTTTTGACTTCAAGATCAGTTTACAAAGTCGAAGACAAAGTGGAAATCAGAACTGCTCAGCCTGCCCAAGCTGTTCTGCTACATGAAGACAAAAGGTTATTTGAAAAGGGAGACAGACCTTTTTCTTATATCAAAATAGACCTTTACAAAGGAAGAAAAACAAAAGGTTGACATTCCTTATTTGGTTAAAGGCAATACAACAATAGACAAAGTGAAAAGACAAAAGTTCTGCCCATATGAAGGCAAGTCTGCTTTTCAGAAAAGTGCAGAAAAGGTTATGTTGTCTTTTCAACAAGACTTCTCCTTTTTCATTCCGTCCAATGAAGAAGCTTCACTTAGATCTTCTGAGTGAGTATAAAAAGAAACTTCCAGGGATTGAAAGAATAAGCAGAAAAAGCGAAGTGTTGAATCCAAGAGTGAACGTGCATTCAAAGTGTGTCTTTCATGCATGCAAGTCAGCTTGAATAAAACAGTGCTCAGTGTATAAGCTGTTCTTGTTCAAGCTGTTCCTCATAGTCTTGTAAACACAGTGAGTGATTCTTAGTGAGTGTATTCATTGTAACTAGTTTGAGTCTGTCTTAGACTAGTAATCATACTGTTGTATCTGTCATCTCAGCTTGAACCATTCCGCATTCAAGCTTGTTTGTAATTAACATTTGTTAATAATACATACAAACATTGAGAAAATTAAGTGTAGTTTTTAAAAGCTGTATTCACCCCCCCTCTACAGCTTAAGGCTATATACTTGGGATATCTTTTGGGACCTACAATGTGATTAACAAATTTCATAAGAAAATTCATCTCAATTAGAAACAATTTCATCGGCGCGATGAAACGGCAAGTTAATTAATCCGATCGATTCACGATATGATGGATTAATTCAACTAAGTACATAATTAAATTAAGATTAGTGACACTAACCATGCATTAACAAACTTACATAACATTAATTATGCAAGACTAAAACAGTTCATTAAACTAATGCATTCATAAGTATTTACATAAAAAGGGAAATAGAAGAATAAATTTTGAAATACTTTTATACAAAAAAAATACATCAAAATACACCCTTAGATGGCCGGCCTCTAGGAGGTACAATTAAAAAGTTTGACTTTCATTTTTATAATACACAACTCCATACACCATCAAAATCATAGCTCCTTTCATCATACTCTTTCACTTCATCTAGATTTATACTCCACCTCCATTTGAAAGACCAACTTTTCTATATAAATAGAGAGCTCATTTCCACACTTTCATCTAGAAAAAAAAAAATCCTTCTCTTCCTCTCTCAAAAAAAATCGGCCAAAAGGCCATCTTCAAAACAAAAGTTTGCAACTTTTGTTCTTCAAGTTTATTTCAAGTGTTCTTGGTGCAACTTTTCAAGATTCCAACTTCTACTTTTCTTCTAATTCCTCAAAGTAAGTAAATACTAACTCATTACTACTCATATTTATGTTTATATAAGTCTTGCATAATACATTTAATCACCAACAACAACAAGTTTCATTAAAACTCAAGTTTATAAATCACTAGTTTTGTTTTAAAGTTTGTTTTCTTCAAATGTGTTTATAAATATATAAACACATAATGTAAATATAAATAATATGAAAACAAGTTATATAAATGCGTATCATAACATTTTATACATGTGATTTTTGAATAAACAACAAGAATCAAAAGTTGTTTCAAGGTTAAAAAATCTGGATTTTCGGCAGATATATTACATCGAATTTGAAAAATCATAACTAATTTAAAACTTAACGAAATGAGTTGATTCTTGTTCCAAAAGTTTGATCTATGTCTTAGTTAAATATCTGGAGTTTTTCATAATTTAATATAGAGTGTTGAACCCCCAAATATTATTTGGGAACCAAAAGGTTTTACAGCTCAAAAATGGCCAACATAGGGTTTTTAACGAACCATTTTCCCTAACCTAAACACCTCGAAAAATGGTCATTCTTAACTTGAAAAATTCTTTGTACATAGTAGTTTTATGACTATGAATATCAAAGCCCAAATCGTTACGGAGCTTGGTCAAAAACAACCACAAAGTAGGCCGAAAAACCTCTAAAAAGCTGGAAAATTAAATTTATATATATATATATATATATATATATATATATATATATACACACACACACACACACACACACACACACACACACACACACACTTTATGTTTTTAAGTGGGTTTTATTTATAAACTTGTTAAGTTTGGTGATTTAAAACATGAAAACCCTTATGCATGCATATTATCATATACATGGGAGTTATTAAGTCCCTCATATCATTTAGGACTCGGTTAAACACGTCCGGTTTCATCACTCATCAACAACGTAAATCTTCATTTTACGCTCATATTTACCATCACACTTACGGTGAGTACTCATAAGCCCTATTTTTACAATGTTATGTTTTGGGGTGAAAATACATACTATGATTTTTATATGGACATCTTACATGCTATATTTCTTTTATGTATTACACTCATGTGGTTTCATCATGCCCTCAAGATCATGAACCGTTAGTTACATTTTATGTAAGCGCGAATATATTATGGATAGATCTATCGGGATTAATATCCCCCACCTAGGTCGGTCGCTCCAACAGCTAAGGGGTACATATATATTTAACATTACGGTATTACAGCAGGGAATACTGCGCAGGGCAAACTCATAATTAAGTTTCGGTTGCATGATGGTTTTATGTAATACATAACATGTAATTTATGTTTTTATAAATTCAAACTCAACTGTTGATGTCCATACAAGTCTTCTTTCGTGTAAACCTATGAGCTCACCAACAATTTTGTTGACGTATTTTAACGTATATTTTCTCGTAATTAAGACAAATGACATGCATTGGAAGCACGACAAGGCTTCCGTATTTTTTGGAGTCGCATAAATTTTCAAACCTTCGGAGATTTATTTGCATTATTAATATCATGATGGTTATGTATTGAATCTCTATAATTTGCAAACTACTTACGTTTTATTTAGATTATGTAAAAACAATGATATATTTTGAAGTATATTAATGTATTTTTCGAAAACGTCCATATAGTGGTTGTTCACTTGATTATGACTATGCTTCCGCGACGTCACGCCTAGTTGCCAACCGAGGTAACGGGGTGTGACATCTTTGCATTCAATCTTGTGATACTGTGGTTATTCTTAATGATTTGTAGCTTACACATGTGTATTTAATCTTATTTATGTTGCTTTAGTATGTTATTGTATTGATGTTTCAAGACCAACAAACTTAAAATCTCTAGGTCCAATACCTAGATTGACAGATTGTCTTTAAGTCTCTCTTTCAAAGACTTCGAATATTTGCATCAACAATAGAGAGACTATGTCCATTGCACATAACCATTAAAATGAACAAGACAAGTACATGCTCATATATACCAAAACATGAAGATATATTTTATCCAAAACAGCTCCTTACCGCGAGACAAGTCTCGGGGTCACTAGCCTTGAACCAACCCCGAGTCTATATGACTCAGACTCAACACACACAAAGCCTTAAGGCCGAGAACAAGTTCCGGTGTCCAGGGCCCAAGGCCTTAGTCTCGCGGGGTGTAGGCCACCCTCAGCCAATCTTCATCCTTCTAAGGCCGAGACTATAAGTCTCGCACCTTATGTACTTAGCTCCGGTCTTGGCTTTGATTTTGCTACAAAAGTCTAATTAAATGCTAGATATATGCATGAAAATGTTTGATTTCATGTTTAAAACATAAATTGAAAATCATTTTTTTGATGAAGTTTTCATGCGAAGGCTGCTGTAGGCCGAACACATACACGTCACACACAGTGGCTTATTTTTGACAAATTTAAACATGAGTTACATTGTAACTTTTCTTGCTTCTTGTTGATTGATGTTTGTTTTGATGATTTTTAAAGAATTCCAAGTGATAATCTTGCAAATTTGTTAAGAGGGGTTGATGTTATTATTAACTGTGTGTTTCGTATGTGTGTTCAATGAGATGAAGCAGATGATTAAATGAATCATCATCCTTCATGATACGTATCTTCTTAATATTAATACTTTACCTAAATTACAATTTTCACTCTTAATCTTAACTTTAAGCAATTAAGACATTTAACCCTCAATATAACTTTTATTAATATAGATCAAAGTACATTGCATAAAAACACAAGTTACATTATTAAAGCTAAGGGATGTTACATTAAATGATCATGATGGGTGAACTAACTTTCTTTCTGGATTACAGGTTAAACAAAATTCAGATTGAATTTTTTTATAAATCAAAAAAAAGTATACATGTGATCTTCGAAAAAAGTTTAAAACCCCAATGGTAACCATGTCAAATTGGATGTTGACACTTATGGAAAGGCTATTTCTGTAACAGCTTACAGTGGTATGATTGAGAGGTTTGTATATCCAACAACTAGTAGACTAGTAGATATAATGTTTGAACATGTCTATGTGATAGATTTCAAGCCGGTTCCTAAGGAATCTCATCTTGCAGCTGTGAAACGAATCTTCAAATACCTAGAGGGTACAATTGGTTTAGGTCTTTGATTTCCCAAAGACACTGACTTTGATTTACTAGGATATACAGATTCTGATTTTGCAGGATGTAGGTTAGCCA
The DNA here is from genome assembly GCA_020465985.1 of Centrapalus pauciflorus. Classification (NCBI taxonomy): domain Eukaryota; kingdom Viridiplantae; phylum Streptophyta; class Magnoliopsida; order Asterales; family Asteraceae; genus Centrapalus; species Centrapalus pauciflorus. The sequence continues at coordinate 387,719 of JAANYP010005917.1, forward strand.
GAAAAAAATAACAGGGGGGGTTGTGGCCAGAATCTTTAGATTAAACACCAACTTGAAGATTATGGACTGCTGGAAGATGTTGTGGCCACAACTCAGTGTCCGTCGTGTTTTGTTCCTAAAGAAGATCAACTTGCAGATATTTTCATCAAAGCTCTTGATGAAAGTAGGTTTCCAAACCTTGTTAGCAAGTTGTGATTGTTAAATAAAAGTGACTAAGTGTCATTGATGCTCAAACGTACATGTGTAAACTGCTCATTACTTGGAAATAGCTTTGACACAGAAAAGGTTTCAGAGGTTTTGTACTTAGCCGTTTCTCAAAAACGGGACGAGTTTGACATGTAACATGATTACAACTTATTGATTTTATTTCAAACCTGTCATGATATTTTAATCTCAAACTTGTTCATTCTGTAAATTGTTTTGTATCACTACAAGGGGTGTAAGCTATTAAGTCTAGGGGTGTTCAAAGGTTGACATTGAAAGCTATTAAGTCTAGGGGTGTTCAAAGTCGGATATCCGAGAAATTTCGTATAGTAAATTTCGGTATCCGAATCCGAAACTTCGGATATCCGAAGTTTCGGATTCGGATATCGGATTATCTGAATATCCGAAAATTCATATTTTTTTAAAAAATTAAATCAAATATTTAAATATCTAAAATACAAATTCATATATCCAAATAGATATTTAAAATAAATATATCACAAACTAAATGTGTCCAGAATTATTTTACTCAAAACGACTAAAATAATATTAAGAAACTAAAATATATACATTAGAATAATAATAAACACACAATATTATGTAAATAATCAATACTAAAGATATAAAAAATTTTAAAAATAAAAAATAAAAATTTTGGATTTTCGGATATCGGATTATCCGAATATCCGAAAATCTGGAATTTTACTATCCAAATCCGAAATTTCGGATATCCAATTTACGCATATCCGAAATTTCGGATAGTTTCAAATCGGATTTTCGGATTTTTATGAACACCCCTAATTAAGTCTAACTTAACAGGTTTCATGAACAACTTACAAATTGAACAGTTTTGACCATAACAGCTTTGGTTTGAGAACAACGTTGAACATCAACTTTCAATTATTTAAATTATGTACTTATTTAAACTTAATTACTTTTGGATAATGATTTGATAAGCAAACAGGACAAGTGGGTCTGACAAACGTGCTAACGTGGTCTTTGTTACGTTCCGTTAGTTATCACCTTTCAAATCAACCACTCATTTCTCTCTCTAAAACTCTTCAAATTCAAATCCTGTAAAGAGGTTACTGTTTCACACTCTTCACTATTATGAAACCTGTCCCTTATTTCCTATAATACCCCATTTTTATTTTGCAAAGACTTTATGTCTTCCTACGTAAACTTTTCATCATCTTCAAAAATGGCATCTCAATCGTTCCTTGTTCTTGTGTTCTTGGGTGATGATGATGTTGTCAATCTCACAAACCAATCAATTATGTAGTCAATCTCACGATCTCAATCTCACAATCCCAAAATCTATGTGTTTCTTAACACCACCAAAACTGTTGAGATTTCCATTGCCCTAAAGAAGTCCTTTATGGTTGAAAAATATGACAAGCCTCAACCAGAAACCAACAAATTGGGAATTTATTAAGGGTGTTGTGGTGTTTGTTGAGCCCAAAGTCTCTCTCTACTCTCTTCAGAAAGGAGTTGTTAACACCAACCTAGCTCTTTCTCTTTGCCTCTGTGGTAATGCGTAAAAGTAGCAAGGTTATGCATAGATAGGAGACCTCATATCCTTTGCGGAACAATAGAGAATGTCAGCTTCTGTGAGGTATCCATGTTATTTCCTACCAATGGAAACAAGGCGTTCCATACACTTGTTGGTGCACAAGAGCCTCCTCTCGCAGCACCAATGAGGAGGTTGTTACTTGGTTTTGTGACTTATATCATGTAAATTAAAGTTTAAAATTTCTTGGGTATATGAGGAGGTTGTTACTTAGTTAATGATTATAATAAAATATTTTGATTGACATGGTATTCTGGAGTACTTCGAGGGTGTTACATTATCCCTTTTGTGTTAGGTACATGTTGTTGGATCATGTGAGAAATTGTGAGCGTTACATAAAATGAACATGTTTGATAGAGGTGCACAAAAGTCGGTTTCTAACCGAACCGGATCGGATAATAACCGGTTTTTTAAAACGGTCCGGTTTCTAACCGGTTTTGGCCCGAGATAAATGTAACCGCTCTAACCAGTTTAGGATATTAAAAAACAGGATTTTTTCGAAAACCGGTTTCGAAAAAACCGATTTTTCAGAATTTTTTTTGGGCTTTTTTTTGTTTTGGGCTCTTTTTTCTTCTTATTGGGCTAAAATTTCTTTTTATTTTGGGTTTTACAAATTTTTTATTTTGGGTTTAAGATTAAGAGTTAACAAATTTATAATTAAAATTATATGATTATTATAATTTATAAATTAAGTTAAACACATATTTTACTCCAATCAAATATATTTTTATATTATATTTGATTATAAATACATAAAAAGTTTAAAAATTCAAATTACGACAACTAATAATTCAAACTAGGACAACTAATAATTCAAATTACGAAATTTAAAAATTCAAATTACAATCTTCGCCTCTTCGGGTTCACAATGTTGTGTTTTCTTTTCTTTTATTCACCCAAATTTTGGTATTCCGATTCACAATCGTCGTCGTCTTCGTTATCTTCTTCGTTTGGAGGTGATATTCCAAGTTCAACTTCTTCGTTGTGTATATTTGTTTCCAAGTCGACGTCGATTGAATATTCTAATGTCGTTACGTGTTGCACTCGAGCCGCTCCATCCAAATAATCCTTCAAACATATACAACATTCTAACGATTCCGGACTTAGTCTCGACCTCCGATGCGATATAACCCTGCCACTAACAGTAAAGCGGATTCCGAAGCTACCGCGGAAGCTTGGACGGTTAGTAAATCATGGGTCATAGCGGCTAGAATCGGAAATACCGGTTCCTTTTCTTTCCACCAAGCCAAAAGATCAAGATTTTTAAACTCTTCATATGTCATAGTTGAAATAACATCACTAGCAATATAGTTTCCCGACTCGCTACTCGGGGTGTTAGTACGTGCTCGTTTGGATTGGGAATTTAAAAGTGTGTTAAAAAGAGATATACTGGTTCCTCTACTAGATGATTCCTCTCTTCTCATTTGTTCTTGTATTATATTACTCGCACCATATTTACGTAAATACCGAATAACTCCCGGAAACATTTGTTAAAATAGTTTATTTGGTTTTGGATAAAATTGGGCTCGGTTAAATCTTCATGTAAACCAAAAGTAAATGCAATACTTTCAATTAATGTTTCAACGCCACCAACATTTACCGTCGGGTTTAAAGCGACGGCACAAGTAAAAACCGGTGAGATTTCCTTAAAATATTTCAAAAGTTTTTCTTTCATTGCTTTGCCAATATTGTCAAATACTTGGCCTTCAAATTCAAAATCATTTAGTTTGGAAGCTAACAAATAAATTTGATTTAGAACCAAAGGGCTAGTAACACCGGATAAATAAGTTGTTGCGTCTTTAAAAGCTTTTAACAAATCGGTTATTTTCGCAATCATTTCCCAACTCGAACTCGGATAAATACTTGGAAAATGGCCCTTCTCGTATAGGCGATTGTGAAACGGTTGCAATGTTTCCCTTTGCCTTAATGCGGAGTGCATCATCATCCATGTCGAGTTCCAACGAGTTGGACAATCTAAATTGGCACTTAATGCTTTTTTATTAACCGATTTACAATAACGTCTATATGCATTTAGTCTTTGGCTATTACTACAAAGAACCGATTTTATCATCGCTTTAATATCTAATCTAATCGGTTCAATAACCTCCAACCCGGCTTGCACGGATAAATTAATAATATGTGCAACACAACGAGTATGAAAAAATGCGCCATCTAAAATAGGATTTATTAACAATTTTAATCTCGGAACCGCGTTTGTATTATTCGACGCATTATCAAAAGACATCGAAAAAACTTTTCCTTCTAATTTAAAAGGCAAATCACACGTTTCAAAAGTGCAAATAAATTTGCACCGGTATGTGGTTCGTCGAATAACTCAAACGCAATCGTTCTTTTAATCATTTGCCAATTTTTTACATCTAACCAATGTGCCGTAACGGCTAAAAAAGAATTTCCGATGTTGTGAGGAGAGCCCCAAACGTCGCAAGTTAACGAAACACTATAATTATGTTCTTGAAAACCCAAAATCATTTTTTCTCTTGCAACACGCCACGTTTTTAAAGCATCACGACGAATGGTAGTACGACTTACTTGCGTATAACCTGGTTGCATCAATTGTTAAAAAATTGTCGTGAAAGCTTTATCATCAAGGTGATCGAACGGCAACGATTTCGTAATCACGAACTTTGTAAACGTTTCCTGTAATTTATTGTTATCGTAAAAAAACGCCACCTTGCGGGGTAACGTTCGGTTGACTCGGATCGGCTCTCATCCGAAGTGCCTTGCATGCTTTCGTAATATGATTTTTCAACGTCGTGTTTCCTTCGGCCGCAAAAAACTTTTGACAAAGTTTGCAACGAGCTTTTCTCGAACCATTCGACATTTCACACAAATCATAATGATCCCAAATTTCTTTGTTACGTTTATTCTCGAGCACCCTTGCAACTTCAAGATTTCCACCGACCGAAGATTGTCTCGTCGTTTCGGGAGTATTACTAGTAGCCATTTGAGATGAAAGAAAAAGATTGCTTGGAATTTTCGAGATTACGAGAGTTGGAGAATACCGAAAATATCAAACGAGAGAGTTAGAGAATACTGAAAATATCAAATGAGAGAGTTTGGAATCAAAGGTAATCAACCAAAAACATTTCCTAACTATTTATACAAAATTGGGGGTGGCAAAAGTGTAATTTTTGGGCAAAAAAACGGTCATAAAACGGCTAGAAACACCTCCAACGGCTACATTTTCGAACTGCATGTCTGCATGAAAATCAGATTTTTTCCGGTTTTTTATCCGGTTACAAGAAAACCGGCTTTTTATCCGGTATAAAAAACTGGTCACCCAAAAAACCATACAACCGGTTGAAAAACCGGTTAGGATAATAACTGGTCCGATTACAAATCGGATCGGTTTCGGATCAAAATCGGATAACCGGATTTTTCGTGCACCTCTAATGTTTGAGAAAGAAATTACAATCTAGGTAACAAAGAGTTAAATGCAGTAGAACTATGAGATCAGATGAACATCAACATATGAAAATCCTTTGAATGTACAACAGGATTGGTCATCGTTCTCACAAATTAGGGCTTTCTAAGCTTTCGAGCTAAGATTACGCTTGCGAGTTGGCAAGAGGGGGAAATCCTTAGATTTAATGAATAAGATTCATCTCACGAATAGGCATGTAAGCTTTAGTTGTTGTCTCTGAGACTCAAGTATGCAGACGCCCAAATGTATAAGGATCAGTTTTCAAAACTAATTTTTTAAATTATTGTATTTAAAATAAAAACAACTATTGTTCCAAGAAAGAAAATTTATATCGAAATTTTAATGCAAATCATGAGAGCCACATTACATTTCTTATGTCAGAAGAACAAACTTCCCTCAATATAAATGGTAAAGTAAATTAATGACAAAAAACTTTTCAACCACGACAATGTTTTACATTAACAACCTGATCTACACGCCATATTTGGCATTCGATGCAACCGGCTTATACAGCTTCTGCACCATTTTCCTGTATTCTGCAGTCGAAAAGGAAAGGCGCTTAATCAAAATCAAGAAACCAAACACTGTCATCATGAATACAAGAAGAAATCTTTAAGGTCTTGTACCTTCTTGATTACCCCAAAGTGCTGCTGCTTGTGCATTCAGAGGTGAACTTGTGTTCGGTTCTGCAATCATTAACAAAACATCAGAAGGTGCTGGGTTTTAACTGAACTTTTGATCTCATAACCATATAAAATTTGTTAATTTGGACTCGGCTTGGTTCTCAATTTAATGACAACAGGATTGAGTTAGTATAGGACATCAAACCTCCAAGGAGACTCTGGATAGAAATCAGAATAGTTCTCACATCATAAGCAGATGACCATTTGTCCTAAAATAGTTCAATTTCAAGTGATCATCATTAGTTTTACATCTTTAAAAAGATTTTTAACAAACTTATATAACCTTAGATAAAAAGCATCATCGTGTACCTGAAGAATATCCAAACATATGTTTCCAAATAAATCCACATTAGGATGAAAGCAACCAGTCTCAAATTTCACCTTCGGAGGCTTAAACGGGTAATCATTGGGAAAAGAAAGTGAAAGCTTGTATTCTGTTCCATCAAACACCGTATCTTTGCTACCCGAAATAGTTCCTTTCCAATAAAAGATGTTATCTTCCTCAGGAAAGGCAGATATCCCAGAATCACCAGTCATCTAATAACATAATCAAGTATAATTCCAATCAACAAGAGCCTTGTAACATAAACATAAATGATTTCCATTCTGAAATAATATCAAATTTTGATTTCCAGGTGATGACAAAAAATAAAAAAGGTCATGAGTTTTAAACAAAAAACACAGAGCTTACCATTAAGGCCATCAGTTCTGACTGTAATCTGTTGAAAGATGAAAACAGCAACAATGTATTAGATATAAGCATCAAATGGACAGAATAAAACTGGCCACAAAAAATCAAAGACTACGTTCTGTAAGGATCCCCAATTTTGGATTCATCCTAAATTTGTTGTATTTAGCAAGAGATAATTCGTTTGTAATAAACAATTAAATCCATCTACGAATTTTATATATGCAAAAACAAACAGAAAAATAAGAGAGAAAGTATTAGATCCCTATGTGCCTTAAAAACATTATCAAGTTACGATATTAGAAACCATGTATACTATGAACCCTAGAATAATCAATCAATCCAGCCGATTAAGTCACAAAAGCACATACAATCTGAAAGAGTCAACCAATTTGAACACAACATAATAGATTAGTCGAACGTAAAACCCTAAATCACGATATTGAAGGTTGATTTCAACAAGAAACGAGCAAGATCAACCATGAACAGTTCCTTTTAGCGAATTTAATTGATTATCACTCGATGAATTTAGTAATCAAATAGTATTTGAGATCCGCATAATGATAAATAGCGAAATACTTATAAGAACAGATTTAGGAAAACCTTTTGAGGACGGATTGAGTATCGACGGTTTTTGGTGTTTGCAGTGGCTGTTTCGAGGCATTTATCGGTGGACCAGCGTTCACTTGTCTGTTGTTACTGTTGTTGCTATCTTGATTGTTCATCGTCGCCATATTACTACACGAATTTCTTTTACAAATTGAATACAGAATTGATAAAAGTAGAAGTAGAATTAATTGATCGATCGATCAGAATACAAAAAATTAAAAGAAGAAATTGAGAATCAATTGAATAATTCTTCTCTTCTTTCTTCTTCTAATTTGAGAGAGAGAGAGAGAGAGAGAGAGAGAGAGAGAGAATAGGGTTTTGAGATTTGGGATTTTGATGATGATGAAATGGCTGTGGGGAGGGGGTTTTTTGTAGCGGATCTACACGCAAAATTTCACCTTTTTTATTTTCGAACGTTGAGATTTGATTTGACGGCGTGACTCTTCTCCAACGGCTAGTTTTCTCTAGGGTTTTTTGGGCTAAAAACAAAAGCGTTTATAAGGGAAAAAATCATGTTTTTACGGTTTTTGTGTTTTCGTCCCTCAATGTTATTTTCTTTAGTTTTGTAATATTTGACTATTAGACCCCGGTTTTATTATTAAAGCGGGTTTTAGAGACTGAAAATCGGGTTCTAATATTCATTACTCACTAAACTAAAAAGAAAAAATTAACTTGAAGACTTTTATGAAAAAAAAAAAAGTTTTATTATGAAAAAAAAACCAACATGTTTTCATGTTTTTTGCGTTTTCGTCCTTCCATGTTATTTTTTTCTATAAAAGTCCTCAAGTTATTCTTTTCTTATTGTTTTAGTGAAATTTAGACATTAGAACCCGATTTTCAGGTTTTTAAAACCCGGTTCACAAATTATAACTGGGGTTTAATGTCTAAATTTCACTAAACCAATAAGAAAAAAATAACTTGAGTTTTTTTTATGGAAAAAAATAACATGAAGGGACGAAAACCCAAAAAACGTGAAAAATGTTGGTTTTTTTATGATAAACCCAAAAAAATAACATAAACGGACGAAAACAAAAAAAACATAAAAACATGTTGATTTATTTGTTAGTTTATTTCGTAATAAACCCAAAACAAAACTAACCAAAGACAAAACTAACTAAAAAGACATTCATATTTCTTTATTTAAACAAAAAGAAAAAAAGGCATTATTCAAAATACCATTTTCTTGCACATATTGATTATACAAACAACCACTAGTAGTTACTCACAATTGATATTTAATTCCAAATTTTAAAAAGTTGTCATGACTCATGTGCCACATTTTAATTGGTTTCCGTCTAAAAGTTGTTTCATTCCGAAAAAACTCTCTCCTTATACATATTTTGTGTAACTCTCTCTACTCTTCCCACGAAAAACACATTTAGGTGGTATTTGTTTTTTAAGAGGTTAAATGTCTAAAGTCTGAAAATCATGTCTGAAATTAAGAGGGGACCTTAAAGTCTGAAATTAAGAGGCACTAAATTTAATTCAGACTAATCTCATTCTCTTAAAATTCAGAGGTTGTAACCTCTTAAATCTGAATTTAAACAAACAATACAAATTATGTTAAGATCTGAAATTCAGACTTCAAACCTAATTCAGAGCCTCTTAATTGAAAACAAACACACCCTTAGGTTTTTTTTAATACCCTAAATGGATTTATAATTTTTTGTTAAGAAAAACATTAAAACTATATTTTTTTTAGTTTTTTTAAAAAAAAATAAATCTAAAAAATTGAAAAATAAAAAAATTCCTTTTTTCATATTAAAACTTTTTTTTAAAAAACCTTAATTAATATGTTGTTTATTTCGTTTAAAGATTTTCCTACAAAAATATTTTATTTCCATGTTTTATTATAAAATCCTAAATTTGAGTTTTTGATTTTTTTTTTTTAAATTCAAACAAAAAACTAAAATCATTTTAGTTATTTGACACACATTTTTCAAAACTTTCTTTTGATAAAAGCTAAGGTTGCGTTTAGCTAACGATATCGTCATTTTTTAATTTCAGTTTTCAAGTTATAGTTTTTAGAAAGAAAAAAACACAAGTTTCTATGAAAAGTGAACACTTGTTTAGATGTTGAAGTTTTAGTTTTGATGAAAAATAAGATAAGTGATTATAAAATAAGAAAAATGGATAATTACAAAAATAGCCACATCTCACATCTTTATTCACTTTTTAGCTATTTTATATATATTTTACCAAAATAGCCACACTTTACGTTACCACATTTACGTGATAGCCACAATTTACGTGATTTGTATTTTTTTTTTCATTTTTTAATGCATTACGTTACAAATGGTGTTTGGTCACGTAAATTGTTGTACTTTACGTGACCACTTTTAAAAATTTGCTCCTTCCCCATAAAAATGTAATGATTGCTTAAAAAAACATTTTAAATCACTCTTCTCTCTCTCCACAATTATTCATTCACCATCAGCAATGGCATTTGTAAATGAACAAGGAGATTCAAGAGCTGGGGAGGTACTCAGTGGAGGAATACAACCGTTTGCAGCGGAGCAAGACGGGGAGAAACGACGGGGGCCTGAGGTTTTCGCAGGTGGTGGAGGACGAGAAGCAGGTGGTGTCAGGGATGAAGTATTATCTGAAGATCGAGGCGTTTTCAAAGACGAGTGGAGATCCCAAGCTATTTGAGGCGGTTGTGGTGGTCAAAGCCTGGCTTCGTTCCAAAAACTGCTCAAATCTGATGGGAACTTCGTAGAGGGATGTCATTGTTGATGGTGAATGAATAATTGTGGAGAGAGAGAAGAGTTATTTAAAATGTTTTTTTTAAGCAATCATTACTTTTTTATGGGGAAGAAGCAAATTTTTAAAAGTGGTCACGTAAAGTACAACAATTTACGTGACCAAACACCTTTTGTAACCTAATTCATTAAAACAATGAAAAAAAGTACAAATCAGTGGTCACGTAAAGTACAACAATTTACGTGACCAAACACCTTTTGTAACGTAATGCATTAAAAATGAAAAAAAGTACAAATCACGTAAATTGTGGCTATCACGTAAATGTGGTAACGTAAAGTGTGGCTTTTTGATAAAATGTATATAAAATGGCTAAAAAGTGAATAAAGATGTGAGATGTGACTATTTTTGTAATTATCCCTAAGAAAAAATAGGATAAGTGATTAAAAAGTAAGAGAGAGAAAAGTGAATATTATAAAGAAATATAGGGTAGGTAATAAAAAAGTAAGAGAGAGAATATAAAAAATCGTATTTTAAAAAGCGAAATGAAAAATTATGAATTGTTGTTATGTAAACAACCTTTTTTGAAAAATGAGATGAAAAATTTCGGTAACTAAACGCACCCTAAATTCTCAAGAATTGAAATCATTTGCAAAAGGCAATGATTATTGAAACTGTTTAGTGGAGTGGTTTTAACAAGGGTCATTGTATATACACACACCCCTCTTGCTAATTACACACTGTGAAGACCACCCCTTGCGGGGCGGTAGTCACGAGTCTAGGTCCCACATCACGCAATACGATATCAATCATACTAAGATAGGATAATTAAGTTGCGGAATTATAAATTACAGTACAAAATATTAGGATTAAGTTTAATACAGATTACAGTTTTCAAATTAAACTTATAAAGGGTACCATCTAATCTAATACATTACATCATACAATTATATCAAATCTACCCAAGACCACCACAATTGTCATCTTCCAATCAGTACCGAAGAGTTTGTTGAGTAGTGGTCTGTGAAAGCTTCAAAACTTGGATTTTGAATGACCTAAGAACTAGGTTCAACAGACTTCCCTTTATCTTTTCCTGTAAAAATTGTAATGTAGCAACTGTAAGCAACGCTTAGTGAGTAAATAGATTTTCAAATTAACATGCAATGTCAAGCGGATCATAAATCTAGCGTGATATGTCTTGGCTGCCGCTACAGCCCTCATGATTGAGACATAGAAGTCATAGAGCCGGATGATGCTCAAGCCACGCTCACGCTTAAATCGTGGGGATCAGCCACATACTGGGCTAGCTACCAGTAAATCAACGTGGCGGAACATCGGAGGTCATTACCAAGTTCAATAGAACTGGTGAAATAGCCAGGTCTAGAACAATAGACCAATGAAGGCTAATCAAGCTGAATCAATATGTCAAGTATATGCAATGATGAAGCATACGTATTCAAAGTCATGATAGCAGTAATCTTAAAGCAATCTCTGAAAATAAACTGTAAAGCAATATCATATGAAATGATAAGTCAAGTAGTTATCATGATCCACTGGGCAACACCCAACCATGGTGTGCACATGTCACAATCCAGCTGATAATATGATTGTCAAATAAATCTAGCATCAACAATATGTCTCAACCGGAAATGCAAGCATGTTAAATCTGAATATCTATAACTCACAGATCTGGGTCTTTGTCAAACAAATGTAAAACCTACCACCTGAGTTATCTCAGGATTTTATCTTTGTCAATCTGTCTTCTGTCAATTCTAGTATTTGACCCGCTTTTAAATCTTTAAATGTTCAGAATTTCACTGAACCTGTCCAGAATTATCATATTATATCATGTCAATATCATCATCTTTTAGTCTTTAAATCTTTATTTTATCTGATTCTGATAACTTGCTCATTCATAAATCTTTATTTCTTATTATTCTCAAAAGATCAGTATATATATATATATATATATATATATATATATATATATATATATATATATATATATATATATATATAATCATTTAGCTTTGTTGATCTTTAATCATTCTTAATCATGTATTTATTTATTTAAAAATATAAAATTGGCATATGGGTTCGGATCATCCGAATTGACACCCGGATTCGGATCAACCCGGATTCGGATCTGTCCGGATTGGGGATCCGGATTCAGACCAAACCGAAATGGTCCATCCGAAATAGCATCCGATCTAGGACACATCCAAATTAGAACCGAAATCATGTCAACCGAATTGGGATATATCCGAATCATAGGATCCGAATTAAGCAGCATCCGAAATGGTTTTGTCCGAATTGTGAAACATCCGAAATAAACCTCTCATCCGAATTCGGGTTCAACCGAATTCGGATCCATAACTTCATAATTTTCCAGAAATTTGTTCTTAATGTTCTTTTCTTGTTCATCCGGATTTTTACATAAAATTCACTAAAACTCATTTTAATCAACATGCAATTTAATATTATGTTATATTACTATTATTAAGTTGTTTTTGTACTAATTTCCCTATCAATAACATTATAAATTAATCAAGATCATCCAAAAATGATAATTTTTGTCAAGAACACAAGTTTTCACAAAATTCCGATTTTCACCTTTATTTGGATGATCCAAACTAAAATCTTTGTTTCTTTAACATCTATTAACTTAAATTCATCATAATCTTCAGAAATCTTAAACATGCAACCTAAATTTCTTACAATTTAATCATAGGTTTCGGTTTTGATAAAACCGAACCAATATTCACAAAATTTCAAATTTTAAACAAGTGTTACCTCAAATTCTTGAAATTTCTTGTTGATTGTTGATGCTTGTAACTTGATCTTGACTTAAATCTTCAATTTAATACACAAATTTTGGAAATCTTGGTGATTGTTGATAATATCCGAATGGTGTAGAGAGAGAGAGAGAGAGAGTAGAGAGAGAGTGTGTGAATTTCTTAAATGTTGATTTAATGACTATTAATTTAGTTTTTATATATTAATTTGGTCATGTTTGCAACTTAACCCACTAAACTTTTGTATTTTATATCTTTTTTTTAAATTTGATTATCTTTAATAATTTATAATCCAAATATCATTTATATCATATTTAAATTAAATTTTCATTAATCAAATAAATTACACAAAATAAATAATGTAATAAAATTACATTATTGTCTCAAAATCAGATAATTAGGTTCAAGCAAAAAGTTAGGTTGTTTCACACACCCCTCCTAATATCTCTTTAATTACTCTAATCATTATATAATTATTAATTGATTTGACTATTAATAATTAAATAATTATTAAAAGATTATCGATTGATTTGATTATATAATAACTATTTAATTTATAAATATTAATCATTTAATAATTATTAATCAATGATTGTTACTTAATTATATAAAGTAAATTACACAAATGGTTCTTGTACTTTATTTTATATTATAATTTACTTATTTTAATTTTATCTACTTTTTTCATTCGAAATTTTTTTAAATAAAAAATATTTTTTCATCGTTCAAAAAATTATAACAAAAAAGATAATTTAATAATTTTATAAATTACATAATACCCCTTGATAAAAATATATTTGTACAAATTATCACACCAATATTACATGCACATTACATTCAATGTTATGGGCTTGTTTATATGCAAGTAACCGATCTTTATTAAATCTTCCCTACCATTTTTTTTTTGTTTTTTATAGAACGCTAGTTATACCCACAAACAGTCGGCAGTGGATTATCTTTCTGCAGATCAACTTTTATAAAATTAATTTCATGTACATGTGCGATTGTGATGGATTCATATTTAGAACGTGAGGTTGACCAAAGAGGAAAATACATCTTGCTGCCTTCATTTGTTAAACAATTAAGATAACCCTCATACGTATTCACTATGCCTTGGCGGTTCGTTCAAGTCAAATTGACGCGACATAGCTTGTTTGCCCTTATTTGGACGACTACGGGTAACTTTTTGTACAAAAGGTTCATCAACAGATTTGGTGGTTGAAAAAGTAATCCCCTACATACCTACCTATTCTGTAGGATCCTGTTTTGCAAAAGTTTTGTTGAATTCATTGAGCTCTGCACCACAAGATATGTCATTGTTAGGCACAAAAAGGCCTCAGTCAAACCTGCTCTGCATCTGAGGGGGAGATTATTAATCAAACCTGTTGATGCTTTTGAAGGTTGAATTTAAGGCCTGTTATATGCCTTATTGAACCCTGAAAAAGATTTGCAATATCAGCCTAAAGCTGCTCTATGTGTTGCATGTGTTGCAACAAAGACAGTTTTGCCCAAGCTGTTCAGTCTGCTGAACAGGCTGGACATAAACTGTCTACGCTGCTCTACACTAGTGAGCATCTTGGGCAGTTTACAAGTGTTCTGTTCTTTGTGAACAGAACCTGTTCTTTGTGAACAGGCTAAACACTTTATGGAATGTGTTTCCAAGTCCTCATGTATTGATTTTGGCTACAAGATCAGTTTACAAAGTCGAAGACAAAGTGGAAATCAGAATTGCTCAGCCTGCCCAAGCTGTTCTGTTACATGAAGACAAAAGGTTATTTGAAAAAGGGTGACAGACCTTTTTCTTATATCAAAATAGGCCTTTACAAGGAAGAAAGACACAAAGTTGACATTCCTTATTTAGTTAAAGGCAATGCAACAGTAGACAAAGTGAAAAGACAAAAGTTCTGCACACAAGAAGACAAGTCTGCTTTTCAGAAAGTGCAGAAAAGGTTATGTTGTCTTTTCAACAAGACTTCTCCTTTTTCATTCCGTCCAATGAAGAAACTTCTCTTAGATCCTCTGAGTGAGTATAAAGGGAAGCTTCTAAGCTCAGAAAGAACAAGCCAAAAAGCTAAGTGCTGAAGCCAAGAGTGAACGTGCAAGTGTGTTTTTCATGCATGCAAGCCTGCCTGTGTAATACAGTTTCTTTGTGTCTAAGCTGTTCTACATAAGCTGTCCCTCTGAGTCTTGTAAACACAGTGAGTGCTTCTTAGTGAGTGTATTCATTGTAAACTAGTTTGAGTCTGTCTTAGACTAGTGAACATACTGTTGTATCTGTCATCTCAGTTTGAACCTTTCCGCATTCAAGCTTGTTTGTAATTAACAATTTGTTGATAATACATACAAACATTGAGAAAATAGTGTGTAGTTTTTTAAATAGCTGTATTCACCCCCCCCCTCTACAGCTTAAAGCTATTTACTTTGGGAACCTCTCGGGACCTACAACTGGTATCAGAGCAGTTTAGAGTGTGTGTCATTCTAGATCTCTCATTCTCCCAAGTTTCCATGGACAACAGTGCTGCAGGTTCCTCATACTATGACAATGGCTCTATGGGCAAACCCAAAATTCAATCATCAAAACTTCTCTGGCTGGAAGTGCAGAATGATGCTTTATTTAGAGAATCTGGATGTACAACTACCATAGATAGTGATGGAGGGCCCCTATGTGCCAACCTCTGTTACTACCATAACTCCAGCGGTTGAAGGAGCTGCTCCTGAAATCAGGACCTTTGAGAAAGCTAAAGCTCAATGGTCTGATGAAGACAAGAGATTGGTAGCTCTGGATGCAAAGGCCAGGAATAACCTGGTTATTTCTCTTCCTGATGATGTGTTCAAGCAGGTTGAGAAAATGAAGACAACAAAGGAGATGTGAGATACTTTGTGTACCGTCTATGATGGACCCACAATCACACTGGATAACGAGATTAACAATCTTGTTAGACAGTATGAACTCTTCTTTGCAAAACCAAAGGAGACTCTCACAGAAACCTACACCAGATTTACTGCTCTTGTGAATGATCTCAAAGCTGTTGCGATCACTAAGGACAGCCTTACCCTGGTGAACAAGGTTTTGGACATCCTACCTGAAGAATGGAACTACTTTTCAATAATCTTAACAAATTCAGGTACCATCAGAAGTATGGATCTTGTCAACTTGTATGGATCTTTACTAAATGATGAACAATCAAGGCAACAGAAGAGAAATGCCTTGGAGATGTCTAAAAGAGATGCAGCCTTTGTGGCTAATGTGAGACAGCCTGTGAATCAGGTGAGTGATGTGTTCACTCAACCTGATCAACAGAATGATGATAAGGAGGAGATGTCAGATGAGGAAGATAATGCAGATCCTGCTGAACAGGATGATGAGCAAATGATAGCTATGCTTGTCAAAAGGTTCAACAAGAAAAGCTTTGGAAGAAACATGCTGCAAGGAAGTTCAGGTGCTGGCAAAAAGAAGGCATTTGATAAATCCAAGGCTGAGTGCTTCAAATGTGGCAATACTGGCCATATAGCTGCTGACTGTGTGTCAAAAGCTGTTGGTCAGTCATCCAAACCATACAAGACAAACAAGGATGACGGTTATAGGGTTAAGTACCTTATGGCCATGGCTAAGCTGAGGAAGTTGGAAAACTCAGTGGGTTCCAACCGCCAAAAGGGACTCATGGCAGAGACTTGTGACTGGGAGGAATCTGATTCATCATCTGATGAAGAAGACAATCAATGTCTGATGGCCAACACTGATGTCCCATCAACAAGCAGTTTCAAACATGATCTGGCTGAAGCTGAAGCTTTCAGCAGCTTGGAGAACTGGAATCCTACAATGATGTATAAGGTACAAAATTTTATGGCTTACATTTCTGAAGAAAAGATTAAAATGTTTGAATATATGCTAGTTGATTTGAAAGCTGCTGTTGAGAAGCATGATGCTTTATTATCTGAAATCTCTAAGCTTAAAACTGATCTTAAAACAAATTCCAGTAAACTGGACAGTTTCCATAAGTTGGAAACTGAGCTTGATGAATTAAAACACATCAACTCTATTTTACTGGAAGAAAAGAGAGAAACAGATATAAAGCATGCTAAGCTTCAAAAGATAGTTGACTCTTGGTGTCAATCTGCACAAAAAGTCAGCCATTGTATAAGTCAACAGATCCCTGCAGAAATTCAAGCCTATCTTGGAGGGGATCTTGACACAGCAGCTTCCATTGTTGAGATTAATAATCTAAAAGAAGATTTATCCACTCTTGGTGAGCTTCCAAAGACTTTTATTCAAAAAGTGAATGGTAAACTAATCTCAACAAACAGGTTTGTCAGACCTCAAGATACTGACAGCTCGTGTGAACCTAGCTCAAAAGCTGGTGTTGGAGTATGTTCTCCATCAAACCAGCTTGCTAAGTGCTCTGCTGATTCACACAAGCAAAAGAAAGGAAAACATGTCCAAACTGCATCTGTGAATACTAAACCTGTTGACAAAACAAGTTCTGGGTCCAAAGCTGATGGTAAAAGGCATGATAATCCTTTTGATGCTAAACATTTTGAAAATAAGTTTTCAAAAGTTAAGCAGCCTGTTTTCAACAAGGGCAAGTCTCATGTTGAAAGCAAACCTGCTGTGATTTCTAATAAGTTTTCTAATCATAGTGGTAAACTGGTTTTACATGAGAATAAGTTTTTCAAAACCAGAAATAATGATTATGCTGATAGGCAGCATAAATCACATCTCAGTAGGGGCAAAGGCAAAGCCATTGCTCAGCCTGAGAAACTTGGGAATAAGTTTCCCAAACCTGTGGAAGTTCAAAAGCCAATTAAGCTTCCTATCTTTGACATCTGTCCTCCTAAAAAGAGGAAAGAAGAGACAGACAAAGCTGTGGCTATTGAACCCTCCACTCAAGCTGTTGATTCATCAAATAGTAATAAGTTTGCTAAACCTGCTAACAGAATCAACAAAAATAACTCAGAATGTGTTTCTGAAAGTTCTTCTTCCAAAAATCCTAAAAAGAGAAAATGTTATAAATGTGGGAAGAAGACACATCTGGCCAAGGACTGTCCTGAATCTGAGGACATGAGGCCTGTTGACTCTGATAATTCTCTCACATCTGTTACAAGCAGTGTTGGAAACATCTTAGTCAATGAAAGTGGTATCCAAGCTGATACCATTCAAATAGGGAATATTAGTGTGGATATTATAAGTCCATCAACAAATATTGATGAAGTAGGAGAACTCATCTCTGTGATGAGTTGATGAGTTCCCCTAAAAATGACTAATATTTCTCTTATCACTCTGCAGGAAAAACAACCTTCCCAGGTTTGGTACTTGGACAGTGGCTGCTCAGGGCACATGACAGGTTGTAAAGAATTGCTGAGTGATCTCAGGCCTGAAAAAGGGCCAAAAGTCACATTTGGTGACAATGTACAGGGATCTACTGAGGGATATGGAACCCTTAAAGCTGGTGCTGCAGTGTTCAAAAGAGTAGCCTATGTGATTGGGCTAAAACATAACCTGGTTAGCATAAGCCAACTGTGTGATGCTGGCTACAAGGTTAATTTTGATGAGCACCTGGGTTACATATTGGATCCCCAAGGCAAAGTTCTGCTATGTGCTCAACGAAAGAAAGGTGTATATGTTGTGGACATGCAATCTGCTGATCCCACAACTGAAACCTGTTTTCTCACAAGAACAAACGCTGATCTAAACTGGCTATGGCACAGAAGGCTGTCACATCTGAACTTCAAGAACATCAACAAACTCTGTAAGAAAGAGTTAGTGACAGGTTTGCCTTCTATGACCTTTGCTAAGGATTGATTATGCACAGCTTGTGAGAAAGGCAAGCAGAGAAAAACATCTTTTAAATCCAAACATAATTTCTCTATTGATACTCCACTCTTCTTAATCCACATGGACTTGTTTGGACCTGTAAATGTCCCAAGTCTAGGAGGAAGAAGATACACTCTAGTAATGGTTGATGAGTTCTCCAGGTACACATGGGTAATCTTTCTGAAGAGCAAAGGAGAGGCTGCTAGAGAAATTATTGGATTTGTGAAAAAGATGGAAATGCTGAACTCTGCCCAAGTGAAACAGCTTAGAAGTGATCATGGTACTGAATTCAGAAACAGTACTCTTGAAGACTTCTGTGAAGAGAAAGGAATCACTCAAAACTTTTCAGCTGTAAGAACTCCACAACAAAATGGAGTTGCTGAAAGGAGAAACCGAACTCTCATTGAAGCTGCTAGAACCATGTTGTGTGCATCAGGTTTACCTTCATCATTCTGGGCTGAAGCTGTTAACACTGACTGCTTCACCCAAAACAGATCCTTAGTGGTGAAGAGGTTCAACAAGACTCCCTATGAGCTGCTCAAAGGGAGGAAGCCAAATGTCAGTTAGTTCCATGTGTTTGGGTGTCCCTGTTTCATTCTGAATCAAAGGGATCACCTGTCAAAGTTTGAACCAAAAGCTGATGAAGGTGTGTTTGTTGGCTACTCTGCTATCTCCAAAGCCTACAGAGTGTACAACAACAAAAGAAAGGTGATAGATGAATCTATCAATGTCACCTTTGAAGAGTCCAAGAATGCTTCCACCAAAGCTGTTCCTGAATCAGTTTCAGGAGAATTAAACTTTGATGATCTGATGCATTCAAACAGTGAAGAGGACTCAAAAGCTTCCACTACACCCAGTGTGGAACCTCTTAATCATGATGGGCATGATGATGATTATGTCAATACACCCTGTGTGAATAAGTGTACTGACTTAATTACAACTGCATGTCCTGAACCTATCAATGCTGATTTTCCTAGTTCCTCTGCTGATATGTTCAACAGTGGTAAGTCATGTTCAACAAGTGAACAGGCTCAAGACAACAGTGTGTCTGAAAATCTTGAGAGCTGTTCAACAGGACCTGCTGAAGCTGCTGATAACTCAGGAGAATCATTATTGAAGAATGATCCTAAGTGGATCAGATGTCACCCTAATTATCAAATAATTGGTGATATCAGTAGAGGGGTACAAACAAGGTGGGACAGCTTAGGGAACTTCTGTATGTTTTCTAGTTTTGTTTCACTAATGGAGCCAAAGAAAGTGGATGAAGCATTAAAAGATGCCAATTGGATCACTGCCATGCAAGAAGAGCTCAATCAGTTTGAGAGAAACAAGGTATGGAAGTTGGTCCCTGCTCCTAAAGGTAAAACTATAATTGGCACTAAATGGGTTTTCAGAAATAAAATGGATGAGCAAGGTCATGTCATTAGAAATAAGGCAAGACTGGTTGCTCAGAGTTATAGATAGGAATAAGGAATTGACTATGATGAAACATTTGCTCCTGTGGCCAGGCTAGAAGCAATTCGTTTGTATCTAGCCTACGCTGCTCATAAGAGCATTAAGGTATTTCAAATGGATGTGAAGAGTGCATTTTTGAATGGGAAGCTGCAAGAAGAAGTTTATGTCAAGCAGCCTCCAGGTTTTGAAAATGAACAACATCCAGGTTTCGTCTATAAGTTGGACAAAGCTCTCTATGGTCTCAAACAAGCCCCTAGAGCCTGTTATGACACTCTTACTGATTTCCTTATGAGCAATGGGTATTCCAGAGGTAAAGTGGATACCACACTGTTCATAAAGAAGGTGAAGTCTGATATTATGCTTGTTCAAATTTATGTGGATGACATAATATTTGGTTCTACTAATGAGCAGTTGTGCAAGAATTTTTCATTACTCATGAAATCCAAGTATGAAATGAGTATGATGGGAGAACTAACTTTCTTTTTAGGATTACAGGTTAAACAAACCTCAACTGGAATTTTTATAAATCAAAGAAAGTACACTTTAGATCTTTTGAAAAAGTTCAAATTTGATCAAAGTTCTCCTATTAAAACCCCAATGGCAACCAATGTAAAATTGGATGCTGATGCCAGTGGCAAAGCTGTTTCAGTAACAGCTTACAGAGGTATGATTGGGAGCTTGCTGTATCTAACTGCTAGTAGACCTGATATTATGTTTGCCACCTGTCTGTGTGCTAGGTTCCAAGCTGATCCAAAGGAATCTCATCTAGCTGCTGTTAAAAGAATCTTCAGATACCTAAAGGGTACACCAGGTTTGGGTCTTTGGTATCCCAAAGACTCCAGCCTTGAACTAACAGGTTATTCAGATTCTGATTTTGCAGGCTGCAGGCTAGATAGGAAAAGCACAACAGGTGGATGTCAACTCCTTGGTGGTAAGTTGATAAGTTGGTGTAGCAAGAAGCAGAACTCAGTGTCTACTTCTACTGCTGAAGCTGAATACATTGCTGCTGGAAGCTGCTGTGGGCAGATTCTGTGGATGCAGCATCAGCTTGAAGATTATGGGCTTGTGTATAGGAAAATTCCTATTCTATGTGATAACACAAGTGCCATAGCCATTTCCAACAATCCAGTATTTCATTCAAGAACAAAGCATATTGAAGTCAGACATCACTTCATCAGGGATCACATTCAGAAAGGTAATGTGGAGGTAAGTTTTATTTCCACAAATGAACAGCTTGCAGACATTTTCACCAAACCTCTGGATGAAACAAGGTTTAATTACCTTGTCAGCAAGCTGGGCATGTTAAACAAAAGTGACTAAGTGTCCTCAAATGTCTAAAACTTTGTATGTCTCACACTAATCAAGTTTCTCAGAACAGCTTAAACAGAACAGGCTCTGCATGTTCTGTACTTAGCCATTTTTCTGAAATCCTTGAACAGCTTGAACGTACAACAGGCTGAACAAAGACAGTTTACTAGTCCAGCCTGCTCTGATGGTCCAATCTTCACCCTGTTCACTCATTCACACTGTCTTACAAGCCATTGTCGTGTAACATGTTCAACTATTGAACACAACCTGTTCTTACAAAAGAGAGCAGGCTGAAGGCACAGTTTAAAGAATGAACAGCTTGAAGATTGAACAGCTTGTGATGACCCTGCTCATCACAGGTTTGACCAACAGCTTAGACCAATAGTTTTTAATTACCTTTCTTCACAATTAAGTTACTTAATTTATGGTTTTATTTAACTTAATTACTGCGGATAATGTGGGTTACGTGTGTTAGTGATTAAAAAGGGCTCAAGTGGTCTGACAAACGGTCTGACATGGACAACCGTTTCGTTTTCCGTTAACGGCCTTTTCAAATCAACCGCCCAAACCTTCTCTCTCATACACACTCACATTCAAATCCTATAAATACCCAACTACTGTTTCATCTTCGTCTTCCTCATCATTTCCAGAAATCCTCAAGAACCCTAAAAATCGACTAGGTGTCTTTTGCTTCTCCAAACCTCAAAACTTCCCAAATGGCTCACAGACCTAATCCCCTTCTTCCAGTGTTCGTTGGTGATGATGTTGTCAAACACTCATCAGTCACCACAATGCTGACCATCAAACCCACCAACTACATTGCAAATCTGACCATACCCAAGAACTATGTGGGAAAAGGGTATGAAGAAATGGTGGAGTTCTTAAGAGTTCATCCATTGAACTATGCAATGACTGCAACTCCTGGTGTCCTGTACCAGGAGATGGTGTGCGAGTTCTGGTACACCTGTGCCTACAACCCCAACACCAAAGTCATCAAGGGTACTATTCTCAATGGGTCTCAGACCATTGAGATTAGTACTGATCTTCTCAGGGAAGTGCTTCATCTACCGACTGCTGAAACTTATGACATGCCTCAAGCTGAGGATGAACAAATGGGCAATCTGCTACGCTTCTGTGGTGTAGCAGAACCTAAAATTGGAGCTACTTTATTCAGGAAGGAGTTGTCCCCCACTTACAGCTTCCTATTTGCTTCAGTAATGATGAGCTTCAATAGCAAAGTTGGTTCTTTTGACCAACTCAGCCGTGATGAGGTCCCCATTGTTCTACAGCTGGTGGATGGGACTACAATCGACATGGCAAAATGGATTTTCCTGAATATGAGGAATCTGGTGCAGCAGGAAACTCGTCCAGCTACTGTTCGATACCCCAGATTTCTGAGTCTCATATTCAAGCATCATTGTGGTGAGCACCTGTACAATTCTCAACCTTTACTTAAAACTGCTGTATTTCCTGTTATAGGGAATAGAGTATTTTATACACCTGTACTCCCAAATGAGCCTCCTCTGTCCACACCAATGAGGAGGCTGTTAGGTTTGGTGGAAGGACCCTCTGCCGTGAGGGTGGATCCAGAAGCTGCTGCTCCCACGAGAAAATCCAAAGCCAGGTCCAAACTTGTTAAGAGGACCTTGGCAACCACTGAAGCTGGGCCTGTGCAAAAGAAGGCCAAAACAGATCAGTCTGAGTCTGCACCTTTAGCCTCTATGGCTGAGGGGGAGCAGACTCCTCACCTGGTTCATTTGTTGAGCCTGAAGCCTCAGTGGCTGGTGCCTCTGTGGCATAAGAGACCATGGAACAGGCCAACCCCACTGTTCCTGAACCAGTCTCAAAACCTGTCTAGTCTGAACCCCTCATCTCCTCTCCACAATCACCCACTTCATCCTTTCACTACCAACGAAAATCCATCTCCAAAAAGAAACCAGCCAAAACAACCACCTCCTCTGTTCCCTCTCAACAGGGTTCAGTTGTAAGAGAAGCAACCCCTGCTGACTCTCCTATATTGGGAGAAGGTTCAGCCCAATTGGAGCATGCTTCACTCCAACCTGAGTCTACCCAGAGTCAGCCTAGACCCTCTGGTTCCTCCCAACAGGAACCAGTTGTACAAAAGGAGATCACCACCTCAACTATTCCAGCCTCCCAATAGGCTGAGAATATTGAAAGACAGGAGCCCTATCCACTCCATACTGAGTCCACACTGTCCCCCACTCAAACTTCTTTACACCCTGAGTCTGCACAAGGTGTCAAACCTGCTGGTCTAGACCAACCAGCAGATCAGCCTTCAACTTCTGCTCCCCATGATACAGCTGTTCTACACCAAACAGCTGCTGAGGGACCAACAACCCAAACTTGATTAGTGAATAGCCTTGTTGGCCCCAGGCCTACTGCCAAAACTGCTGGCAAGCCTGATGACTTTGTGTCTTCAGGCAGACCGGATGTTGAAGGTGCTGGTCCATCTCCTTCAAAGGGGGAGAAGTCGTCTGCCTCTAAGACTAAGTCTAAGGGGGAGAAAACTTCTTCTCCTAAAGAGAAACCAGTGTCTGCAGCACAAACTGGTCAACAAGCAGGAGCTTCAACAGGTACACTGGAAGGTGCCTCTCATGCTGCTCAGTCTACTCAGGTTGAATCTCCAATCCCTGCTCAGTCTAAGGGGGAGGAAACTATTCCTGAGGGCAGGCCAAGCAGCAGAAGGAGGCATCTGATCTTAGAAGAAGAAGAAGAGGAAGAGAAAAGTCCTGAAGCTGCTGTCACTATAGCAGCTAAGGGTAAAGGAATAGCAGCAACTGATCCTCAACAGCAGAAAGCAGCAGAAATCCAATTTCACAAAGCCAGGGCCAAAGAAATGGGTCTTCCTATGCACAAATATTTTGAGTTTAGAGAAGAACAGCTTCAAGCCCTAGAAGTTCTTAGAAAAGAAGAAGAATCTGCCAAAGCTGCCAAATCATTTGCACTTCAAGAAGCAAAGAAAGTTAAAATGTCTACTCTGGAAGTGCAAAAGAAAATATTGGAAGCTGCTAAGGGATCAGCAGGGGAGAAGGAAGCAGAAAAAGAAAAAGGTACTATGGTCTCAGTGACCAAGCCTACAGTGCCTCATGCAAGAGCTCAGTACCATTTTGACAACCTGACAAAGAAAAAATTTCATGATGTTGCTGAAAGAAGGCTTGCCAAGGAAGCAATTGTCAAAGCTGTCCCTATATCAAGAAAAGGCAGTCAGTGGAAGTTGAAAATAACAAGAATGGGTGCAGCAGGCCCAGAATTAGAAACATATGACTACACTGACGTAGCACAGATGGGGTACAGAGAATGGATTGAGCTGGCAGTTGCTCTGAGTGAGTCAAAGTCAGAAACGGCTAAGACAATCGGGGCATATGTCAAGAAATTAATGGAGAGAGTAAAGAACCTTGGCCTGATCTCCAAAGAAGTCAGTGAAGGTGTCTTTGTGACACATCCAAAAATTAAGGCCAGGAGGACAAGGAAGGACACTGAAATGGAACTACTCCTTGCACTGATTGAACAAGGCGATTATGCCATTGAAATGAAGAGAGTTGATCACAGCCTGCCTAGTGGAATAGAGTTTGAAGATGACAAGATTATTGAAGAGCCTGAGCTGGGGGCATTCTTTGTGGATCCCTTAACTCAGAAGAAATGCTTTCAGAGAGCATCAGATCTGTACAAAGTGGATCTGAGACAACTTGTGGCCTTCAGACTAGCAGTTTCATTCAGGCAGTCTAGTAAGTGGAGAGCAGCCGTCTGGGATCAGCTCAGAGGCTTCTTTGAGAGAGGTGAACTTGAAGATCCCAAGTTCATGATCATAAGAAGTGATGTTCAAGAACTTGAGGATACTAGAGAAGAGCTGGAAAAGATATTTCAAGGTCCTCCTCCAGTGTGATGAAGTCCATCTACCATCTGGGTAGGTGAAGAATGGAAGGTGTCCATCAGTTGGACAGGTTTACCATTATTTGTTCCCAACAAAAACAGTCCAATGTACATTAGTTGTACTTTATTTACATTTGTTGTAATTTTCTATGTTACATTAGTTGTAATATACATCAGTACATCAGTTGTACTTTTGTAAGAACATGTGTTGTTCTAATGTAATAAAAAATCAGTGTATATATAAACTGATCTTTTACTTTATGTTGATGTTGTAATTTTATTTCAGCAAATGTACTGTAAGAATATATAGTGATTTTTGATAAGACCAGCTTAGACTGGTTATTGCAAATAAGGGGAGATTGTTAGGCACAAAAAGGCCTCAGTCAAACCTGCTCTGAATCTGAGGGGGAGATTATTAATCAAACCTGTTGATGCTTTTGAAGGTTGAATTTAAGGCCTGTTATATGCCTTATTGAAACCTGAAAAAGATTTGCAATATCAGCCTAAAGCTGCTCTATGTGTTGCATGTGTTGCAACAAAGACAGTTTTGCCCAAGCTGTTCAGTCTGCTGAACAGGCTGGACATAAACTGTCTACGCTGCTCTACACTGGTGAGCAGCTTGGGCAGTTTACAAGTGTTCTGTTCTTTGTGAACAGAACCTGTTCTTTGTGAACAGGCTAAACATTTTATGGAATGTGTTTCCAAGTCCTCATGAATTGTTTTTTGCTACAAGATCAGTTTACAAAGTCGAAGACAAAGTGGAAATCAGAACTGCTCAGCCTGCCCAAGCTGTTCTGTTACATGAAGACAAAAGGTGATTTGAAAAAGGGTGACAGACCTTTTTCTTATATCAAAATAGGCCTTTACAAGGAAGAAAGACGCAAAGTTGACATTCCTTATTTAGTTAAAGGCAATGCAACAGTAGACAAAGTGAAAAGACAAAAGATCTGCACACAAGAAGACAAGTCTGCTTTTCAGAAAGTGCAGAAAAGGTTATGTTGTGTTTTCAACAAGACTTCTCCTTTTTCATTCCGTCCAATGAAGAAACTTCTCTTAGATCCTCTAAGTGAGTATAAAAGAAACTTCTAAGGTCAGAAAGAACAAGCCAAAAAGCTAAGTGCTGAAGCCAAGAGTGAACGTGCAAGTGTGTTTTTCATGCATGCAAGCCTACCTGTGTAATACAGTTTCTTTGTGTCTAAGCTGTTCTACATAAGTTGTCCCTCTGAGTCTTGTAAACACAGTGAGTGCTTCTTAGTGAGTGTATTCATTGTAAACTAGTTTGAGTCTGTCTTAGACTAGTGAACATACTGTTGTATCTGTCATCTCAGCTTGAACCTTTCCGCATTCAAGCTTGTTTGTAATTAACAATTTGTTGATTATACATACAAACATTGAGAAAATAGTGTGTAGTTTTTTAAATAGCTGTATTCACCCCCCTCTACAGCTTAAAGCTATATACTTTGGGAACCTCTCGGGACCTACAGTCATCCACTTCATCTTGGTTGGGGTTAAACACCTCTAGTGTCATCTAGAATGCATCAACCGTTTCTGGCTGATAAGTCTATAATTTATATGGTTTCTGAGTCACATTATGATCATTTTAAGCACCGATACTTTGTAAAATCCATATTATTACTCCAAGTTTGTATTTTCAGGGCCAAGATGATAAAAAAGAAGCAATCCGAGAGATTTCAGAGCAAACCGGGCCGAGGGGGCGCAGGCCTGCGCCACCCTGCGCTCCACATAGCGCACAAACTGTCCAGGTACGTTCCAGCACACACCAGCTAAACCCTAGCAGCATCCGGGCGCAGGGGGCGCAGGCCTGTGCCTGGCCTGCGCTAGTGCGGCGCAAAAACGTGTTTTTCAACACTGGAAACCCTAATCTCGACCTCCCTATAAAAACAAGGCAAGGGGCAGCTTTGGAGAGAGTCCCGACGTTTGTGAAAGTGTGCCAAGCCCTACCGGAGTGGATCTACAATACGAGAATGAAGACGGTGGTTCGCAAGCTACCCAATGCCTCAGATCTGTGATTGTGACGAGCATACGATGAGCGGCTAATCCCATTAGCCATTTGCGGAGGATCTACGACTAAGTTTACTCTTCTTTAATTTCTATGTTTTGATGTATTCGTATTAAGCGAAATCTATTATGTGTATGCAAATGATAAACATTTGGCTATGATTATGATTATCTGTTGTGATTGGTAAAAGCAAGATAGTTTATCGTGGTGTTATTATTCATGCCGAGTCCATTAGTTTAGGGATTAAGACGAGTATTAATGTTGCATACGCTATGCCGAGAGTTATTGGTTAAAACACGTTTGATTAATTTAGTCGCGCAATTGATTATGTCTATGTGATCGTTGCATGAAATTATAGTGAGTAATACTTATGTCGTGGTGATCCGTGAATGGTTATTCGTATCTTGATTGTTTATCTTCTTCGTAAGTTACTTCGCTCTTAATTTTAGTTACAAGCAATAGCAAACCACATATTCACAATTTAAACAAATCATTCAAATCCACATATTCACAATTTAAATGCTTTCAATAAACTTATAAGGCTAATAACTCAATCCTAATTATGACCACACTCCCTGTGGATTCGACCCTTACTTTTCTAGCTAAATAGTGGATTTAAGGACTAAATTGGCGGGTCACAACGACGGCCCGTCAGCACTCTTGGCATCGTTGCCGGGGAGTGTAATGGTAGTTTAGGTTTAAAGTTAGTTTGTTGCCTTAGTTTTAAGTATTTAGTTTAAGTTCCTTTCTGGTTATTTTTAGTCTTTATTTTATTTTATTATTATAATTATTAAAAATCAAATAAAAAAATTTAAAAATTCAAAAAGGTAATTGTAGTCCTCTACTTTACCACCAAAAATATTAGTTTAATTAAGTTTTTAATCTTTACTAGTATTTTATTTAGTGTACGCACACACGTCAATCGGCTAAAGGATTGCCGCTACAATTCGAATCTGAGATCGAAAAAGTAGCGAGATCGAACCGAAAGACTGTCAGGATTCAAAATCAACAATTAATCACGGAGAATTCAAACGCACAAGAGGAAGAAATTCCTGATTTAGAAATTCCCGATTCAGAGATTCCTAATTGAGAAAATCCTCCGAGTTCTCTACGAAATTGTGATCAAGAAAAACCCGAGCACATAGTTGCTAGAATGGGTGATCAACCGAGACGTACGGTTGAGTCGCATTACTACCCTGGTGATGTGCCTGACCCGTCTCCAATTCGTTATCCCAAAAATGAGAACGAACCCGAAGTTTGTCCTCAATTATTCCAATTTTTTCCGATCTTTCGAGGGATGCCAAGTGAGGAATCGTATGAACATCTAGCTGAGTTCACAGCTATTTGTAGAGCAAACCATGTTCGAGGTATAACCACCGATGGTTTAAAACTTCAATTATTTCCTTTTTCGTTAAAAGAGAAAGTGAAGAATTGGTTCGTATCCTTACCAACCAATAGCATTACAACATGGAATCAAATGAAACGAGAATTCCTTAATGAATATTACACCATTAGTAAAACAACTGAGAAAATAAAGGAAATTACCGGATTTAAACAAAAACCGGGCGAACAATTCTATGAAGCGTTTGATCGTATGAGCGAGTTACTGAGAGCTTGTCCATACCACGAGGTACCCAAATGGATGCTTATCAAAACATTTTTTGATGGTGTGAGTCAAGAAATTCGTAATATGATTATAGCTGCCACAGGAGGCACATATTTAGGTAAAGAAGACGATGAAGCTTGGGAGTTGCTTAATCAACTCGGAAAAGGTCTTAAAGTCCAAGCTGGTTCTGAAAATAGTATAGGAGTTCAAGTTATGGACATAGATAATGCCTGGAAACGTGAGGTTAAAAGTGAGATTTCAGAATTAGGAAAGAAAATGGATCAATTGATGAAGGGTTTTTCAAACCCTAGCGTATCAATTAATTGTGTTACATGCGGAGATCCATCGCATCATTCTGACGCATGTCCTCAAGTGCAATCCACTGAGGAATTTGCTAATGAAATTTACGGATTTAGAGCTCATCGAGAGAGGGATAATCCATTTTCAGAAACATACAATCCGGGGTGGAGAAACGATCCCAACTTTTGATGGAAAAATGATCAGCCTACCGATCATCAATCGGAACCGAGATATGAACCACCAAATAGAGAATATCAATATGGTCCAACTTCAGCAGCTAAGGATGAGCGATATTATAAGTCAAATCTTCGTGATCAACCACAATTCCAAGTAGAATCAAATATGACTTATGCGCAATTCGCAGAGTTTGCTGAATTTATGAAACAGCAATCAGCTATCGGTACTAAGACCATGGAGATGTTAACTCGCCAGATGGGTCAGATAGTTGACACTTACTAGGCGTGAGGAGGGAAATTTTCCTAGCAATACTGTTCCCAATCCTTCACACGCTCATCACCATAACAAAGATAAGAAACATGAGATTAACGAAGTTAATGAAGTAGCTAAGATAACCACATTAAGGAGTGGAAGAGAGGTAGACAATAAAATAGAGATGCCTAAAGAGAAAGAGGCAGAAGAAGGTACTGACACTGAAGTCGTGTATGAAGAGAAAGTGGATCCAAAGAAGGAGATTCCTAAGAAAGTTTATTTTAAAGAGCCAATTAAAGCAGATATTCCAACGCCCAAAGTTGGGGAGGCGGATAAGAGTCAGGACACTTCAATTCCTCCTCCTTATCCTGCTGCTTTAGAAAATCCAAAATCTTCTCCATACGGAAAAAGAGGCCCACAACCAGAGGATCATTGGGATTTATTCAATCAAGTAAAGATCAATATTCCTCTGATAAAGGTAATTCAACAGGTTCCATCTTATGCCAAATTTTGAAAAGATCTCTGTACTCAGAAAAGAAAGTATAAGGTCTTGCTTCTAAAGCAGATCAATCTAATTGAACAGCTGAGTGCGGTAGTTTCTAGTTCTCAATCTCGTAAGCTGAAAGATCCTGGATCACCATTGATTCCAGTGACAATAGGCAATGTGCAGATTAAGAAGACATTACTTGATCTTGGAGCTAGTGTTAATATTCTACCTGGAAACTTGTTTGATAAACATGATCTAGGTTAGTTACAAATAACTGATATTATCTTACAACTGGCAGATCGTTCAACCAAGTGCCCAAGAGGTATTTTATCAGATGTCATAGTAAAAGTTGAAGATTTTTACTATCCAGTTGACTTCCTAGTATTGGACACCAAAAGTTCAATGGGAGATAATCAACCGACTATTATCCTAGGCAAACCTTTCTTAGCCACGATTAATGCACAAATTAATTGTAGGATAGTAGCAGTGGATATTGCCTTTGGTAATAGGAAATTAAGACTGAATGTGTTTAATGCTTCAAGTGTCTCTGCTATTGATTCAGAATGTTATCTTATAGACATGGTGGACGAACTTGCGAAACAGCACAGTTCGTTAATCAACACCAAATATGTTATTGAGTTATTTGCTGAAAATGAATTAGCCAAGTTAAATCATATTGAGTGTGATAAGTTAGAAGTAGTCATGGAATCCACACTAGAGTCAAAACAACCACCGTGGACCCATAGGACTAAAAAATTCCTACTGAGTTACCTAAGTCTGCCAAACCTTCAATAGAGCAACCACCTGCTCTAGAATTGAAGGAGCTACCATCTCATTTGAAATATGCTTTTCTAGGACAGAATGACACGTTGCCTGTCATAATTTCATCAGATCTGACTAAAAAGTAAGAACAAGCTCTACTGCAAGTGTTAGTGAAATATAAAGAAGCAGTAGGGTGGACGATAGCTGATTTAAAAGGAATCAGTCTCACTTTGTGTATGCACCGAATCATTACTGATCTAGAAGCTAAACCAGCTCGGGATGCACAAAGGAGGTTGAATCCTAATTTGAGAGAGGTAGTTAAAAAGGAAGTATTAAAATGGTTGGACGCTGGAATATATCCTATATCTGATAGTAAGTGGGTAAGTCCAACCCAAACTGTGCCCAAGAAATCAGGAATTACAGTAATTAATACTGAAGAATGAGAGAAGATAACTACTCGCCCTGTAACTGGGTGGAGAGTTTGCATAGATTACAGAAAACTTAATGCTGCTACTTCTAAAGATCATTTTCCGCTACCATTTATAGATCAAATAGTGGAAAAATTAGCAGGACAGAAGTTTTACTGTTTCCTTGGGGGATATTCTGGTTACAATCAAATCCCAATCCATCCAGAGGATCAAGAGAAAACTACATTTACTTGTCCCTATGACACATTTGCCTACCAAAGGATGCCGTTTGGACTATGTTAAGCACCCGCCACATTTCAGCGATGTATGATGGCTATCTTTTCAGATATGATGGGTGGTTCTCTTGAAATATTTATAGTGTTAAGTTGGGAGAAAAACCATTTTATGGTAAAGGAAGGGGTAGTGCTAGGTCACATTGTGTCCGAGAGAGGAATGGAGGTAGATAAAGCAAAAGTTCAATTAATTTCCTCACTTCCACCCCCTACGAACGTTAAAGGAATAAGATCATTTTTAGGCCACGCTGGTTTTTATCAGCGATTCATTAAAGATTTCAGTGAAATCTCAAGGCCGTTATGCAATCTTCTTTCAAAAGATATCGAATTTAATTTTGATGATGCTTGCATGAAAGCATTTGAGAAGCTTAAATCAAAATTAACTGAAGCGCCAATTTTGCAATCTCCGGATTGGTCTCAACCATTTGAGATCATGTGCGATGCAAGTAAAACCTTTAATGAGGCACAGATCAATTACATCACTACGGAAAAAGAGCTATTAGTTGTAGTGTTTCCCATAGATAAATTC
The DNA here is from genome assembly GCA_020465985.1 of Centrapalus pauciflorus. NCBI lineage: Eukaryota > Viridiplantae > Streptophyta > Magnoliopsida > Asterales > Asteraceae > Centrapalus > Centrapalus pauciflorus. The sequence goes on from JAANYP010005917.1 coordinate 419,712, forward strand.
AGATCCTGTATTTGGGGGGCAAATGTAATTGTGTACTCTGACCACAACGCTTTAAGACATTTATTGGTAAAGAAGGATGCCAAGCCTAGATTGATTCGGTGGATCCTTCTATTGCAAGAATTTGATTTAGAAATTAATGATAAAAAAGACACAGAAAATGTTGTTGCCGATCATTTATCAAGGCTTCAATTAATTCCAACAAACTCAACTGATCAAATCAGGGACTCCTTCCCTGATGAACAATTATTATCTGTGTCTAAAATTCCCTGGTTTGCGAATTCAGTTAACTATTTCATAACAGGAAGATTGCTAGAGCACTGGAATTCACAACAGAGAAAATATTTCTATCCTCAAGCAAAGCAATACATTTGGGATGAGCCTGATTTATTTAAAATAGGAGCAGATCAAATTATAAGAAGACGTGTCCCTAACTCAGAACACGAAGATATTCTTAGACACTGCCATGCATATGATGCGGTGGCCATTTCAGCGCAAAGAAAACTGGCCACCAGATATTGCAGTGTGGATTTTTCTGGCCCATAATATTTAAGGATTCCTACGAGTTTGTTAAAGGGTGCACAAAATGCCAGAAAACTAGTGGCATCGCGAAAAGGGATGAAATGCCTATAACCCCGATATTAATTGTCGAAATATTTGATGTATGGGGCATTGATTTTATGGGACCATTCCCAAAATCATTTGGATATAAGTACATCTTACTGGCAGTAGATTATGTTTCCAAATGGGTGGAAGCAAGAACCAACACGCACTAATGATAACCGGGTTGTGTGTGAATTTGTTAAAAGAAATATTTTAGCACGACACGGTATTCCAAGGGCTATCATCAGTGACGGAGGGTCACATTTTAATAATCAGCATTTTTATAAACTCCTTAAACAGTATGGAGTTAACCATAGAATAGCAACGCCTTATCATCCGCAAACTAGCGGACAAGTCGAGATCTCTAATATAGAGATCAAGAGAATCATTGAGAAAACTGTCAGACCTGATCGTAAAGATTGGTCTCAAAAATTAGAGGATGCTCTATGGGCATACAGAACCATATTTAAAACACCAATCGGTATGTCCCCATATAGACTTGTATATGGTAAGCTTTGCTATCTCCCAGTGGAATTAGAACACCGAGCTCTATGGGCAATCAAAAATACTAATTTTAATTTACATGATGCGGGTGTTGATAGGAAATTCCAATTAAATGAACTGGAAGAAATTCGTAGAGAAGCCTACGAAAGCGCTGGAATTTATAAAGAGAAAAACTAAGGTTTTCCACGATAGACTGATTAAAAATAAAATATTTATCAAAGGAAATAAAGTTTGGTTATTTAACGCAAGACTTAGATTATTTCCCGGTAAATTAAAAAGAAACTGGACAGGTCCATATATTGTAACGAATACCTACCCACATGGGGCGGTAGAAATACAGGACCTGAAAGGTGGTGAGCCATTTAAAGTAAATGGACATAGAGTTAAATTATATGTTCAATGGGCCACCAACGATATGTTAGTATCTGAACTCATCAGATTACAAGATCCTAAGGTTAATTAATTAGTTTAGGAGCAGTACGTCTGGCTGAAGACGTAAAACTTAGCGCTTTCTGGGAGGCAACCCAGAGTATTTTGATTATTTAAATTTAATTGTTTTTAAGTGTGTTTATTTGCTTTTTTGTGTTACTTGTGTGTACCCAATTAAGTTGGGGAGGATTCATCTTCCTGAACTTGGTTGTGTTTAGAAATTAGGATTTAAATTAAATAATGAAACCCTGCATCAGAAAATAAATAATTTTAGCACGTAGCAAAATTATTTTAACCCGATAATAAGAGCGTAAGTTGGGGAGAATAGCCGTAAAAATTAAAAAATTAAAGTATTAGGGTTCCAAGACCAGTGCACGGCCCAGATCGCAAATCCAGAGGCCCGGGCGCAGGGGGCGCAGGCCTGCGCTTGCCCTGCGGCCCGACACGCTTAAAATCTTATAAAAATGGCAGTGATCATTACCATAATTCCAGAACCCTAATCCCAGTTCCAGAAGACAGCGATTTCGATTTTGTAAGCCTAAAAACATCAAAAATTCGTCTTTTCTACGTCAATTCTTTGATCCAACGCTTGTTTATCTCAAAGGTTAGCAAGGTATACTCCCTAGAATCTCTTTAACTTCATTCTACCCTAGTTTCATTAAGTTTTATCATGCATGAATGGGTTGAGTTCTTGGGAATTATGTGGTTTTTATAGCAAAAGGGTTATTAATAATTTTCAAATGTTCATTTAATTAATATGAAATTATTTTTGCAAAACTTTTGTAAAAATTATGCATTTTTTCCGTATTTATTATAATTTATAAACGTTTTGTCGTAAAAGGTGACATTTTTATTGATTATTTAAAGTTTATGCATTTAATAGGGTTAGATTGGGCTCACATTGTTGGTGAGACTTAGGATTAGTTTGTTTATTGTCGAGAAAGTGGGTTTAAAATTATCATGCATCATTTACGTAAAAACCCCACATTTTTAATCCTTTGTTAATGCATTATTTTTAGATGTCAACCCAGTTTCATGCAAGCGGTAACCGTCCTGGAACCTCCCAAAAACCTAGAATGAGAACCCACGACCCTAGGAATGTTCGTTTCGAAAAACCACTTAATGTGGAGTTCCCTGAAATTCCACCAAACACTAACAATGGTAAACCCCCTAGGTTTCTCATAGAGCGTACCATAAAAGAGTCTAATTTTGATAATTTTGAAATATTAGAGTGTTTTGAGAGGCTAGGATGGGCTAAAGCTATACAATGGGAACTTCCGTATATTCATACTAGTTTAATCCAACAGTGGTTCGCCACAATGCGTAGGATTGAGAGGTCTAAGGAGCATGACTTTGAATTAGTGGGAAGGGTAGGAAACAAAGAGGTGCTAATCTCTAGAGAAAAATTATATGAAGAATTCTTAATTGACACCATAACACCTCGTCCTATGGAGTTCTAGACACTGTCTAATACCCAGGGGGAAAGAATGCGTACAGTTAACAAATGGACTAATCAATGGGATCAAATGATAGCAACCGTTTTTGGTATTTCAATTAGAGCTGCCCGGACCTATACTGCTTTCAATAGAGGTGATTTATGCCCGTTAGCCAAAGTTATGTGGAAGTTTGTTATCTTTAACATACTTCCGTGTCATCAAGACACCACATATGTGAAACCACAAGAAATTCTGGTAGTACATGCTTTAATGACTGGACACCCGACAATATCCTTAGGATACATTATTATGCAAAATTTGTGGGAATGCCATGTCTTAGGCCAAGGAATAAGTTACCCTCATTGTAGGATGTTAACCGAAATATTCGTGATAGAAAAGGATGTGACTGAGGATTTGCCCATACAAATCCTTGACCCAAATACCTTATGGTTTACAAGATTTACGATGGTAGGGCTAGTTTTTGAACGTACCGAGAGGGGTTTCCAAATTCGTTGTCCAAGATCCGCTAAAGTGACCCAAATCCCTTTCAAAGCCCCAGAACCTGTATCTGAAAGACAGAATAATAAAGGAAAAGCCCGAATCGAAGTTGATGAAGATGATCAGAGGCCATGGAAGAGGGTCGATACCGTTGATTTCGTTTGGGATCAAGTGCACAAGTTGAAAGAGACAGTTAGAGAGTTAGTAAATGCGAACAACATCTTGATTAAGGAGATCCAAATGCTTCGGGAAAATCAAAAGAAAAATGATCAACTGTTTAACACGCACTCAAACTGGCTCACCAATCTTCAGATCACTGTCGGAGAGTTGGAAGAAATTGTCACACCTCAGGCCGAATGATGATTTTATAATTATTTAAATATTTATTTTAGTTACGCGTGCTAAAACATTAAGTATGTTTTGTATTATTTCTGATGTGGTGATTTATTTTGTTTGGTTTGATTATTAACGTTTATTTGGATTGTAATAGTATTTTGTTTTTATTTTAAAAGTGTGATGTTTATTTAAGTTGAATTATAAAAGTTAAATGTTGTTTGTTTAATTATTTGTTTGTTTAAGTTTAATTATTATGAATAAGGAATATGTACCGATCTATCTTTTTATGTTCTTAACCGATAAATTAATTTTGATGTGACGAGGACGTCACAAAAGTCTAAGTTGGGGAAGGTAGGTTATAATGATAAAATTAATTAATTAATTTAGCCCTCACAAAAAATTTTTAGACTACATTCCATATCAAAAATTAGAAAGATTTACAGCCCCGCGTACCAAAACAGTAAAAAAAATGAAATTTTAACAGAGTTGGGCGCAGGCCTGCGCTAGCCCTGCGTCCCGCCGCCTTAAAATGCAGATTTGAGCCCCATTTCACCATTTTCACAACCCTAGAATAATAGGCTACGCTTGGGTGTGCGGTTCTCTCCCAAAAACATCAATTTTGTGCCCAAAAGTTGCAAATTTAAGCTTCAAAACACCTACATTTTCACAAATATCAAAGATCTATGTTAGAAGTTGTAACACCCTCACATGTAAGGTACTAATTATAATTGATTAATTGCCAAATGAATTTTTATCTAGTTGCTTAATTATGATTGAACTTAAATCTTTGCCACATGCCTTACTCCCTTGTATTATGTGCTTATTGCCTTGTAATTTGGCAACCCATACCCTTATGTACAAAACCTTGATGCTTATGGTACATATGGGTTATGCAATGAAGGGAGTGAAATTGTGATGAATAATGAATTTTAAGGCTGGATATAAACAAGTGAACCTTGAGGGGGGCTAAGTGAAATTGCAATGGCCAATTGAGGGTGGATTTAACCTTTAATCGTGAGCCCTCTTTCTCATCCTCTCCCTTGAAAAATCCCTGCATATTTCACACACATAGAACTACTTTAGGGCTGGATTTTGTGGCCAAATTAGCTAAGAAGATTGGAATTGTTGTGCAACCTATTTCATCAAACTTATGGTATGCTTCTCTTTCCTATGGTGTGCTAATCTCCTTCCTTTTCTCCATTGACCTAATAACTATATGCATAACAAATGATGAAGAATCATAATAAGGTGAGCCAATAGTTATGGCTTGATGAAATTCTGAACTTGCAAATGCAAGAAAACATCAAAAAGGCCATAGAATTTGAATTGATGGAGCTTGGAAATCCTTGGATTAATGATGTTATGTCAAGACCGTCCCTTACGGGCCAGTCCTGAACGACTAGGTCCTAAGGAGCAATACAACATCAATCACAACTAAGATAGAATTAATAAAGTGCGGAATTAAGTCATTACAATAATTAGGATTATTTTACAATAAGTTTAAAACAAAACTATTAAAGCTTAAAAGTAAACTATAAAGGGCACAAGGACACTAATCTAGTACATAACCACAATACATGTCACTGCTTCTACCCACCATAATCCATTCATTCGATACCAATTTCAGTTGAAGTAGTGGTCTAGTGACTTCAAATTCGGGCGCGCAGATCCTAAGGACTTGGTTCAGCTGTATTTTTTCCTTTGTACTTTCCTGTAAAAAGATTCAACAACAACTGTAAGCGGTGCTTAGTGAGATCATAAATTTAACAGTTAACATGCTATGACAATTTTTAAGTGGAGACTTGACTTTGACTTTTGACTTTAATCTCTGACTTTGACTTTAAGCGTGATTTTGACATGACTGCCGCTATCAGCCAGACATTGTGAGACATAGGACTTAAGATTGGATGATGTTTAATCCCACACACACGCTTTTAAATGTGGGGATCAGCCACATACTGGGCTAGCTACCAGTAAGACAACGTGGGCAAACATCAGAGTAGACTTAATCATAGACTGACATGGACTTCTCAGACTTGAATTATTGCGGAAGCATATGAAAGCATTGATATCAAGGCAAATGACTGAAAGCATTCAAAGTAATGAATCAAGATAGCAACAATAATATATCCAAGACTAATTCAGACTGTAAAGACAAGTGTGGATGATGATATATTAAAAGCTATCATGATCCACAGGGCATCACCGTACCAAGGTGTGCACATGTCACATTCTAGCTGAGCATATAAGACTTTCAAATAAAGCTAGAACAACAATATGTCTCACAGGAAGACAAGCATGTATAAAGTTATATTTATAACTCACAGTTACTGGTTTTATTGCATGGCTGTTGACTTTGACTTTGCAAGCGGATTAAATCCACCACCTGAGTTATCTCAGGATTTATCATTTGACTTTATAGACTTTAGCTCGGTTTTACCGGCCTTGACTTTTACTGACTTTGGCTCTGACTTGCTTCTCTGACTTTTGCTTGGCTTTACTGATTTTAGCTTGAATTTTCTGGCTTGACTTTATTGACTTTTGACTTTATAACATAGTTCAGATTTAGTTGAACCTGTTAATTGTATGATAATCAAATTTACATAAGCTTTTATGACATTACTTAACGCGTTTGTGTAATTCTGTTGCATTCATTGATTTTCTAAAACTTATGTATAGACTTAATTATTTATTGACTTATCATGTCATTTCAGACTTTGTTGAATTCTCAATTAAACTTATGACTTAAATTGACATGATTTAATGACCTTATGTGCTTTTATGTCTTATAATAGGCTTATTGAATTGCTCATAATTCTCACATAAGTATGCTTCATAAATAATCAATATACCATAACTTTATGAAGTTCTCATTTAGAAGAAACAATACAATATTATTTAGGCATGTATTGTTGTTAGAAGTTCATTATGTGATCACACACTTATGCATTCTATGTTTCTTGAATACTTATGTGTGTATATTAAACTAAGATTGTTGTTGTACCTGCACATTTACATACTACTCTTTCTATTTTTAAATGTAAGATACACATGCATATTATCACTTTCTACATGCTGCTACATTATTAATTAAACACACACCAAAGTACAATACTTATAATTATTATGCATCAATGTAAAGTGTGATCACACACTTATTTGTTTCTTCTGTTTTCAGGTTATAAAGCAGTCAATATTAGATGAATGAAAAACAATTTAAGCACTCAAATGATGAACAAATAATATATAAATAAATAAGGGTCAGGCCGAAGGTTAAGGCCATTATTTGGCTTATGTACATAACTGATTCTATATCTATTTAACAGCTCCTATTTACTGTTTTCAATTCAATTTCAGCAGCAAAACAGGGACTTTAAAGGAGGTTTCATGCTTTTATATAACGATGAACAAACACAATTTGATCTTAAAGCCAAGGCCGAAGGTCATGGACCTTCTTGGCATGATTTACGAACACAAATTAGAAAAAGAACTATATATATCGTAACACTGCACACACTACATATACACATCTCATATTTGTGAAACAAAATGAAAAAGGGAATAGGTTGCTGGACAAGTGCACACTCAACACACATACATACTTAATTTATGAAAGATAAGGAAATGATTTGCTTTATGCTTTTGTTGTGTGCAGGGCACACACACATCTTGCTTTATATACTTAAATGGGAAAGGAAAATTCTACTTTAGACAACCACATATAACCGAGACAATTACATATATAGGCTCTGCTTTTCTTATAGATTCTGTCAAACACAGCTCACATAAGCATGCATCTACCGAGATAAATGTTTAAAAGAGAGAGATGTTGCTTTCTTCTACACACTCTGCACATACACACTTTATTTATGTAAAGAGAAACAAAATAAAGGAAATAAAGGTCTAGATATTGGACTGTTACATTGACCGCCTCACATCCGAGAAAGCAAAGATTCAAGAAGAATTAAAATGGTTGTTGTGACTGTTTCTGTCACATTCGATCAGCACACACACATACTATAAATATGAAACAAAAAGCTACTGGAATTATCATTGTTGCTGTCCACACACACATGAAAGACTTGTCCTTAATAAATTATTAGGTGTTGTGGGTTTTGTTTTTAACAGCTGCATACATCCGAGTTTCATGTGCATAAAAAGGAAAAAGTTGCTACCTAATACCCACACATATATTTGACTTATATAGTAAAGGACATGGCTGCTGATGTCTCTGCTTCTGTTTATATGTTGACACACACACACACAAAAAGGGAAAAGATTGCTGCTAGGTTTTGGTATTGGTCCAACTAAATAAAGTTTGTTTAATTTCACACTTTGACCACTAAAGTTGTCTTAACTTCATTTTATCACTTTTAACTTGTAACCTTTATTTTATTTTTGACATAACCAATTTTATAATTAAAACTCATAATTTAATTGTAACATTTATTAAATTTTTTTTAAATCGCTTAGTACAAACCTAATTAAGCTTAATAATTAACGTCATTGAAATTACATAGCTAATAAATGTAATTAAAATTACATTTAACATATTAATTAACATTAAGACTTTTAATTAATGTTAATCATGATTATCGTTGTTAATTAAAGTTTAGGTATTTACATGTTAGATGTTAAACATTGTTCATATATGTTTATATATATATATATATATATATATATATATATATATATATATATATATATATATATATATATATATATATATATCATAAAACTAAGTTTGGAGGAGTTTTGGTGGGTTGGAAACGAGTTTGGAATGAGAAAATGGCAAGCAGGACGTCAAAAAAGGCGTCATTTCTTGGCTGGTTGCAGAGGTGACTGACTTGACGAGTCGAGGTCAGGTTTTACATAAATTCGATTCCAGTGAGTTTTGACTCGATGAGTTGCCCTTTGGACTCGTCGAGTCGAACCCCTGTACACCAAAAATACTTGTTTTAAGCTCTAAAATGACACTATAACCTCATGGGGTCATTCCACACTTATTTAACATATAATTTAACACCAAATATAGCCAAAAAGTTTATAAAACTCAATAGTGGCACAATGGTGTCAATAAAAATTAGAAATTTAAACCGAAGGCCTTTAATTCATTCAATTGAATTCCAAACCATATAATATGATAAAAAAAGCTTATGAGTGCTTTAAATATTATTGTCTGATAGGTTTGAATCTGAACGGAGCACCGATTATCAGTTTTGGACATCAAGGAGCTTTTAGGGCAATATTTCTACTAAAAGGCTATATTTAGCCTATCTTTGTGAGTTTTAGCATTGATTTGTGTGTTGCATTCATATCTACATGTTCTTTTAATTATGATAATGTGCATATCTAATGACATCATTTTATGTGGCATCCTGCCCTAGTTGGCAGTTTACTATTTGATCATGGCCTATGGCCAGAAAACCTGACTTGATACCTTCAGTTATATACATTGACTTCCATGCTACATTGATGATCATGTCTTCGTCATAAACATTATACCCATGCTTCATTAACCCATTATGAGCTATGCTCAGTTATTTGGCCTCACTGGATATCCAGGTAATTATTATTATTATCAAGCGCCTTACTTTGTGTTTGTGCGTATAAATTCCTACTTCCGGAAGCTTACGGAGTAGTTGACCGGACTTCGGGCGCCGATTGGAGTTGTTAGACCGGGATCCGGTCGACAACGGCGGGTTAGCGGGCGATGTTCGCAACCTATGCATATTAGTGGGGATTTTCCCACAATTCTTTTATTAAAAGATATTGCACATGTAATCTCATAAACCTTTTAAACACTATGACATGTTTATGTTTTGCACTCCATATCGATCTAGTAACTCACTTAGCAAATTTTATTTGCTAACCCCTCACATTTCATGTATTACAGGAGGTGTTAGTAGAGGCAAGGAGATTTCCAGTTCTGAGCCTAGAGTTTGAACGGACTTTATCTGAGGTTTAACCTTTTGGTAAAGATAGTGACTTGTATGTTTGGAAACTTGTTGGGGTAGTTTGACTACCGTTATGATTAGATTTGTTTTATAACTTCTCAATGTCTTTTGAGCTACAGTTAGTAATTGTAAATTAGTGCAAGTATCTTGTAAATGTATTTTGTATTCCAAATCTTCGTTTATAAACAAACAGGGATACAGACCACGTGCGAACGGGTCATGTCCGATTTTCCTTAAATCATATTAATCACAGTTAATCTTATATAAACCCATTAAATAATATATTATGTTGAGATGGGTGTTTCAGAAATTACCTCCTTGTGTTTAGATGATCAAATTAAAAGGGGTGTAAAATACAAAAGTAGAGGGGGGTTAATTGCTCATATTATCAAAATTTACATATATATAAAACAAGAAATGAGCAATTATACTCATTAATCAACATTTAAAAGAAATTAAACTCTCTCTCTACTTCTCTCTAACCTACGGCTCATCCTAGAATTCATCAAGATTGTTCATAAATTTGCAATTAATTGGAGAATTGAAGTCAAGGAAGTCACAAACATCATCAAACAACAAGATTTTGAGGTAATATGTGATTTAAATTTCAAAAAACTATGAATTTGGTTCGGTTTTGAGAAAAACCGAAACCAAAGAGTTAAAACATGGAAATTGTCGGTTGCATGTATATATATATTTGATAGATAATCATGAATCTAAGTATATAGAACTCATAGAAACAAAAATCAGTGGTTAATCCATCCAAATAAGTCCAAAATCTGAATTTTTGTAAAATTGTGTTCTTGAGGAAAAGTGTTGAATTTGGACTATTTTGGATGGATTAATGTGTTTATGATTGAGAAAATTGTATAAAAACAACCCAAATATGATAATATAACAATATATTACATTGCATGTTGATAAAATGAGTTTTAGTGAATTTTGATGAAAATCTGTATGAATATGACAAAGAACATTAAGAACATTTCTGGAAAATGTATAAGTTTGGGATCCGAATTCGGATATGCCCAATTCGGATGCAGCCTAATTCGGATGAAATGTTATTTCGGACCCACTTTGAATTCGGATTTTGTCCCAATTTCGGATGCTTCAAATTTCAATTCCTATGTTTCGGATGGCACGACTTCGAATTAATCAATTCGGTCCCAAGTCCGAATCCGGATGGATGTTGGTCCGAATTTGAATGCCACTTTGGATGGACCGAATCCGGATACCATATCTGCTTGATACCATATCTGCTTGATAAAGACCCCAGACCTGTGAGTTATAGATATTCAGTTTTACATGCGAGATTTCCGGTTGAGACATATTGTTGATGATAGATTATTTGACATTCATTTATTATCAGCTAGATTGTGACCAGTGCACAACATGGTTCGGTGATGCCCTGTGGATCATGATAGCTATTTGACTTATCATTCCGCATGATTTGTACTTAATAGTTCATTTCAGAAATTGCTTGAGATTATTGCTATCATGATATTGATGACTTATGTTTTCACTATTGTTCACACTTTTGACATATCGATTCAGCTTAGAATGATTAGCATTGACGGTCTATTATTCTAGACCATGCTATTTCACCAGTTCTATTGAACTTAGTAATGACACTCTGATGTTCCGCCATGTTGATTTACTGGTAGCTAGCCCAGTATGTGGCTGATCCCCACGATTAAAGCGTGAGCGTGGCCTGAACATCATCCAACTCTATGACTACTATGTCTCAATCATGAGTGGCTGTAGCGGCTGTCAAGATATATCACGCTAGACCTACGATCCGGTTGATAATGCATGTAATCTGAAAATCTATATTCTCACTAAGCTTTGCTTACAGTTGCTATTTGACCTTTTTACAGGAAAATATAAAGGAAAGTCACATGCTGGACCTAGTTAGTAGGTCATACAAGATCAAGATTGAAGTTTTCATAGACCTCTACTCAGCAAACCCTTTTTGGTACTGATTGACAGATGATGAATGTGGTGGTCTGGGTAGATTTAACTTGAATGTATGTTGACATGATATAGATTAGTTTTGTACCCTTTATAAGTTTAATTTGTAAACTGTAAACTGTATTAAACTTAATCCTAATATTTTGTACTGTAATTTATAATTCCGCAACTTAATTACTCTATCTTAGTTATGGTTGATATCGTATTGCATGATGTGGGACCTAGACTCGTGAGAGCTGCCCCGTAAGGGGTGGTCTCGGCTTAGAATGATTAGCATTGACGGTCTATTGTTCTAGACCATGCTATTTCACCAGTTCTATTGAATTTGGTAATGACACTCCGATGTTCCGCCATGTTGATTTACTGGTAGCTAGCCCAGTATGTGGCTAATCCCCACGATTAAAGCATGAGTGTGGCCTGAACATCATCCAACTCTATGACTACTATGTCTCAATCATGAGTGGCTGTAGTGGTAGTCAAGATATATCACGCTAGACCTATGATCCGCTTGATAATGCATGTAATCTGAAAATCTATATTCTCACTAAGCTTTGCTTACATTTGCTATTTGACCTTTTTACAAGAAAAGATAAAGGAAAGTCACCTGCTGGACCTAGTTAGTAGGTCATACAAGATCAAGATTGAAGTTTTCATAGACCTCTACTCAGCAAACCCTTTTTGGTACTGATTGGCAGATGATGAATGTGGTGGTCTGGGTAGATTTAACTTGAATGTATGATGACATGATATAGATTAGTTTTGTACCCTTTATATGTTTAATTTGAAAACTGTAAACTGTATTAAACTTAATCCTAATATTTTGTATTGTAATTTATAATTCCGCAACTTAATTACTCTATCTTAGTTATGGTTGATATCGTATTGCATGATGTGGGACCTAGACTTGTGAGAACTGCCCCGTAAGGGGTGGTCTTCACAGGATGTTATCAGAGACCATAGTTTGAGTGAATCAAGTATTACGTGAGTAATATTTGATCTCAAACTGATGCAATACATATATATCAATCATTTATGTGGTTTGAACTGAGATAGGATGTACAGACTGTTAGGATGGGAAAAAGGGTACATAGATCTTAGTCTATAAACAAATAGTTAAATGATTTTAATTTTCAGTAAAGATGTCAGGATCAGGTGACATTCCAAACAACATGACCCCACAACAAATGTTTGAAATGATGCAACAGCTATTAGCCCAGCATTCTGAACAACAAAATAAGATTATGCAAGAACAGTTTCAGGCCAGAGATGAGGCCGAAGCTAAGAGACGTGATGATAAAAAGAATAAGAGAAAAGAAAAACAAGTCCAGAATGATGAATCTGATTCTGATAACTCAAACCCTGAAACCCAAATTGCACAGCCAAAAGGCTGCAAATTTAAAGATTTCAAAGCTAGCGGTGCCCTGAACTTTGAGGGTACAGTTAATCCAATTCCGGCGATGGATTGGATCAGTCATACTGAAGAGATCTTTAGAATCTCTGATTGTTTAGAATCCAAGAAAGTAAGCTATGCATCTGTTCTGTTCGTCGGTGCTGCCCGTGCCTGGTGGAAAACATAGAGGAGTATTTATGGCGAGGAAGTTATTCAGACTTTAGAATGGGACCATTTCCTCGATATGTTTAACGCGAAGTATTGTCCTATTGATCAACGAGACAAGATGGAAGTTCAATTGATGCAGTTGACCCAAGGAACCAAATCTGTTGATGAGTACGGGCACGAATTCTCACGGCTCTGTGGTTATTCATCATATCAAGTAGCCACTGAGGAAAGAAAGATAAACCGATTCCGCGGAGGGCTTAACCCGAGATATCGACACCCAATGAGCGCGATAAAGTATAAAAGTTACTTGGAAATGGTTGAAGCGGCCAGACAGATCAAGAGGGGATACTTAGAGTATGGAGATCAACTTTATGCTCCATCAACGAACCCGACATGTCCATCTCCTCCAAAGAAGCAAAGATTCGGGAGATTCTCCAGGCCCAATAAATCTCAGTCCCAGCAATCTCAGCAATCCCAACCGAAGGTTCAAGCCTACTCACTTACAAACGAGCCCCGATATTGTAAAAGATGCAGAAAGTCACACATGGGACTGTGTAATCCGGATGACGTCACATGCTTTGCATGTAGCAGAATTGGTCACAGTAGTGAATAATGTCCTCAGCGAGGACTTGGATGTGCAAAATGCGGAAAAAGAGGACACTTCGTGTATCAGTGTCGCAGTGGACAACGAGGTCAGTCGCAATCATCAGCTGGAGGTTCTACAATGAAAAGTTCAGCCGCAACTCCGACCGCAAGGACTCGAGCATTTCAGATAACAGCCGAGGAAGCAAAGGAAACCCCTGATGTGGTTACCGGTACGTTCATGCTTAACTCAATCCCTGCCCGAGTATTATTCGATTCCGGTGCTAGTCGTTCCTTCATATCGACTTCTTTTGCACAAAGATTATACAAATCTCCATCGAAGCTCCCCGTAGTACTTGATATTGAGACGGCCAGTAACAATTACGTTATGGTTGATTCGGTTTATTGAAATTGCACTCTGCTCATTAATAACGTCGTATTTAACCTTGATCTTATCCCGATTCCGTTAAAAGAATTTGATGTCATCATTGGCATGGACTGGCTAACAAACAACGAGGCTACGATTGTCTGCAACCGTCGAATCATCAGGATCAAGTCTTCGGACGACCGAGTGTTAGAAATCAAAGGCGAGAAGCGAAAAGGTGCTCATTGTTTCATATTCATTGAAAAATCTCACAAATATTTATCTAAGGGTCACGAATCGTATCTATGTTTTGTCTCGTCTGAATCTATCTTTGAAGTCAGCAAGAAATCTATTGCTAATATCCCTATCGTCTGTGAGTTCCCAGACGTATTTCCTAATGATATTTCTGGAGTGCCACCAGAACGTCAAGTCGAGTTCGACATTGACTTAGTTCCTGGTGCAGCTCTAATTGCCAAAGCTCCCTACAGACTTGCGCCTGCAGAAATGCAGGAAATGTCAAAACAATTGCAAGATCTGTTAGAGAAAGGTTTTATCCGACCTAGTTCATCTCCGTGGGGTGCACCTGTCTTGTTCGTTAAGAAGAAAGACGGAATTCTCCGAATGTGCATCGATTACCGCAAGTTGAACAAAGTCACTATCAAGAATAAGTATTCTCTGCCCAGAATCGATGATTTATTCGATCAGCTACAAGGAGCCAGCTACTTCTCCAAGATTGATATTCGTTCTGGGTATTATCAGCTGAAAGTAAGAGATGAGGATATTCCAAAGACAGCCTTCCGAACGAGATATGGTCATTACGAATTTCTCGTATTGCCATTTGGTTTAACAAATGCACTAGCGGCGTTCATGGATCTCATGAATCGCGTGTGCAGACCGATGTTGGATAAGTCAGTTATCGTGTTCATAGACGATATCCTGATTTAGTCAAAAAAACAGAGGCTAATCATTCTATTCATCTACGACAATTGCTAGAGTTACTGAGAATAGAAAGACTCTACGCAAAATTCTCTAAATGTGAATTCTGGCTCAGACATGTATAATTTTTATTTATATATGTCTTGAGCTATTCCCTAAGCGTTCCTTGTTTCAAACAAAACTCGACATCCTGCTTTGATTACCTTAATAGATCCAATTCCTTGGTCATGTTGTGTCTGGAGAAGGTATTTCAGTCGATCCTTCTAAAGTCGAGGCTGTTCAGAAATGGCAAACACCTCGCAATGCCTCCGAAATCAGAAGTTTCCTTGGATTGGTTGGTTACTACCGGCAATTCATTAAGGACTTCTCGAAGATTGTTGTGCCTCTCACGATGCTAACACGAAAGAATACACCTTTCGTATGGGCGGATAAACAGCAAGAGGCATTCGAAACTCTGAAACAGAAACTTATTCAAGCGCCGATCCTAGCCTTACCAGAAGGCAATGATGATTTCGTTGTCTATAGCGATGCATCTGGTACTGGCTTAGGATGTGTTCTCATGCAAAGGGGAAAAGTTATTGCCTACGCTTCAAGGCAATTGAAAGACTACGAGAAAAGTGCACCAACTCATGATCTTGAGTTGGCTGCTGTTACCTTTGCACTGAAAATCTAGCGTCATTATCCTTATGGGACTCGGTGTCAGCTCTACACCGATCATAAAAGTCTCAAGCATTTATTTACCCAAAAGGATCTAAACATGAAACAACGTCGGTCCTTGGAACTTATCAAGGACTATGATTGCGAGATCCTATATCATCCCGGCAAAGCCAATGTGGTCGCGGATGCTTTGAGTAGAAAAACGTATCCAGAAAAGTGTTGCTATGCCCTAACTCCGGTTGTATTCTCTTCCGATCTTATCGAAAACATCAAATCTGCACAAGCTGAAGCTCTGAAAGAAGAGAATCTCAGTTCTGAAAATCTTAAAGGGCAACTTCAGTTTCTATCTATGGATCATCTGGGACTCCAATGTCTCTAGGGAAACCGAATCTGGATTCCCAAATATGGTTCTATCCGTAACACTCTTCTATCCGAAGCTCATCAGTCCAAGTTATCTGTTCATCCTGGCAGCTCAAAGATGTATTTTGATCTGAAAGCTGATTATTGGTGGCCAGGAATGAAGAAAGACATCGGTCTATATGTTGAAAGTTGCAGAGTATGTCAGATGGTTAAGGAAGAACATCAGAAACCCTTCGGGGATATGCAACCACTACCAGTTCCTGAGTGAAAGTGGGAGCATATAACAACGGACTTCATCACGAAGTTTCTGAAAACCAAGAGACAGCACGACTCCATCTGGGTAGTCGTGGATCATTTAACAAAGTCAGCTCACTTCATACTGATGAAAGAGACGTATTCCCTTGATAAATTGGCACAGATATACGTCACTAAAATCATTTCTCATCATGGTGTGCCGAAATCTATTGTCTCTGATCGTGATAGTCGTTTCACTTCACGATTTTGGAAAGCGCTGCAAGACGGGATGGGTACTCGAATCTCCATGAGTAAAGCTTATCACCCAAGTGCAGATGGCCAAAGTGAACGTACTATCTTAACTCTTGAAGATATGCTTCGTGCCTGTGTTCTTGATCTGGGTGGTAACTGGGATGACCACTTGCCTCTGGTCGAATTCTCATATAATAACAGTTATCATTCCACTATCAAGATGGCTCCATTTGAAGCTCTATATGGAAGAAAATGCAGAACTCCCACCTGTTGGCGCGAAACAGGTAAATCGCCAATAGCGGGTCCTGCCCTTCTACAGTTGACTCATGAGAATATTCAACTTGTCAGAAGGAATATTCTTGAAGCTCAAAGCAGGCAGAAGTCATATTATGATAATCGGCATCGATCGATTAGTTTTGCAGTATATAATTGGGTGATGCTGAAAGTATCCCCAATGAAGAATGCGGTACGGTTTATTAAGAGAAACAAGCTAGCTCCGAGATTCATTGGTCCGTTTAAGATCATTGAAAAGATAGGGAACTAATCCTATCGTCTTGAACTGTCAACTGACTTAGCGGGAATACATCCTGTATTCCATATTAGTCATTTGAGAAAGAGCTTAGCTGATGAAAGAGAAGTACAGATACCACATGTAGATCTGCTGATTGATGAGCCTCTTCGAGTGGTTGAAGAGCCAGAATGTATTCTGGACTCGAAGACCAAAAAGCTTCGAAACAAAGAAATACAGATGGAGCTCGTCCAGTGGAAACACCATCAGTCTTGGGAATCTGAAGATGTCATGAAAGCTACATATCCAAGTCTGTTCGGACATAGCTAACTTCGGGGACGAAGTTTGTGTGTGGTGGAGCCCATTCTGTAACAACCTAGCTTTTAACTGAACTTAATTTTCTGTTTTGAGCTAATAATGTAATTTTATTACATTATATATTTTGTAATTTAATTGATTAATGAAATTTAATTAATTAAATATGATACGAATTATATAAAGAATATAAAGTGTTTAGATGATCAAATTAAAAGGGATGTAAAATACAAAAGTAGAGGGGGGTTAATTGCTCATATTATCAAAATTTACATATATATAAAACAAGAAATGAGCAATTATACTCATTAATCAACATTTAAAAGAAATTAAACTCTCTCTCTCTCTCTACTTCTCTCTAACCTACGGCTCATCCAAGAATTCATCAAGATTGTTCATAAATTTGCAATTAATTGGAGAATTGAAGACAAGGAAGTTACAAACATCATCAAACAACAAGATTTTGAGGTAATATGTGATTTAAACTTCGAAAAACTATGAATTAGGTTTGGTTTTGAGAAAAACCGAAACCAAAGAGTTAAAACATGGAAATTGTTGGTTGCATGTATATATATTTGATAGATAATCATGAATCTAAGTATATAGAACTCATAGAAACAAAAATCAGTGGTTAATTCGTCCAAATAAGTCCAAAATCTGAATTTTTGTAAAATTGTGTTCTTGAGGAAAAGTGTTGAATTTAGACTACTTTGGACGGATTAATGTTTTTATGATAGAGTAAATTGTATAAAAACAACCCAAATATGATAATATAACAATATATTACATTGCATGTTGATAAAATGAGTTTTAGTGAATTTTGATGAAAATCTGTTTGAATATGACCAAGAACATTAAGAACATTTCTGGAAAATGTATAAGTTTGGGATCCGAATTCGGATGAGATGCCCAATTCGGATGCAGCGTAATCCGGATGAAATGTTATTTCGGACCCACTTTGAATTCCGATTTTGTCCCAATTTCGGATGCTTCAAATTTCAATTCCTATGTTTCGGATGGCACGACTTCGGATTAATCAATTCGGTCCCAAGTCCGAATCCGGATGGATGTTGGTCCGAATTTGAATGCCACTTCGGATGGACCGAATCCGGATCACCTAATCCAGATGGTCCGAATCCGGATGGATCAAATACGGACATCATGATTTTGATATTTTAAAACCACAAGTAAAGCAATATGATATATATATACATATATATATATATATATATATATATATATATATATATATATATATATATATATATATATATATATATATATATATATATATATATATATCTTGAGATTTCAAAGAAAATGAACAAATGAATGATCAATGAGTTATCAGTTATCAGAATCAGATAAAATAATGATTTTTAAAGCTAAAAGCTAATGATTGATATGATATGATTCTAGACAGGTTCAGTTAAATTCTGAACATAGATTTAAAGAATTAAAGAGATTGACAGTGGGTCAAAGATTTGAAAAGAAAAGTCAGGAGCTCTGATTAAAGATAAATTTCGAGATAACTCAGGTGGTGGTACTATATCTGCTTGATAAAGACCCCAGACCTGTGAGTTATAGATATTCAGTTTTACATGCGAGATTTCTGGTTGAGACATATTGTTGATGATAGATTATTTGACATTCATTTATAATCAGCTGGATTGTGACCAGTGCACACCATGGTTCGGTGATGCCCTGTGGATCATGATAGCTATTTGACTTATCATTCCGCATGATTTGTACTTAATAGTTCATTTCAGAAATTGCTTGAGATTATTGCTATCATGATATTGATGACTTATGTTTTCACTATTGTTCACACTTTTGACATATCGATTCAGCTTAGAATGATTAGCATTGACGGTCTATTGTTCTAGACCATGCTATTTCACCAGTTTTATTGAACTTGGTAATGACACTCCGATGTTCCGCCATGTTGATTTACTGGTAGCTAGCCCAGTATGTGGCTGATCCCCACGATTAAAGCGTGAGCGTGGCCTGAACATCATCCAACTCTATGACTACTATGTCTCAATCATGAGTGGCTGTAGCGGCAGTCAAGATATATCACGCTAGACCTATGATCCGCTTGATAATGCATGTAATCAGAAAATCTATATTCTCACTAAGCTTTGCTTACAGTTGCTATTTGACCTTTTTACAGGAAAAGATAAAGGAAAGTCACCTGCTGGACCTAGTTAGTAGGTCATACAAGATCAAGATTGAAGTTTTCATAGACCTCTACTCAGCAAACCCTTTTTGGTACTGATTGGCAGATGATGAATGTGGTGGTCTGGGTAGATTTAACTTGAATGTATGATGACATGATATAGATTAGTTTTGTACCCTTTATAAGTTTAATTTGAAAACTGTAAACTGTATTAAACTTAATCCTAATATTTTGTACTGTAATTTATAATTCCGCAACTTAATTACTCTATCTTAGTTATGGTTGATATCGTATTGCATGATGTGGGACCTAGACTCGTGAGAACTGCCCCGTAAGGGGTGGTCTTCATATTTTTAGAGTCAAAGTATGTGAAATTGCATTATTTTGATAATAACCTTGATGTATGTATTATGAGATATGTGTTTATTTGTTAAGTTTGTTAATTTGCCATGATTAATTTGTAGAAATTAATTTGGATTCATAAAGTTGGTTGCTTAAATGTGCATATATTGTTAAGATTACAAAACTTCGGTGATTAGCTTAAAAATTAATTTTATGTGCTAAATGGTTTTTATTAAACTATGATAAATGTTTAGTGCTTAAAATAACGACAAATTATAGACTATATATATAAGATGTAAAATGTGATCGTAAAAGAGTATATATACATAGTGCATCTTTTTAAGTAAGCGTAATTGTGCAAATTGTAATTATAGGTTACCTTATTTAATTTATCCCATACATATTGTGGTTGGTTGGAACAAACTGTAGATGTCGAGGAGAACGAGACAACGAACCCAAATTGTTAATGTCCCGATAGATTGGTCCCCAAACCTCCTATTATCCCAACACCCCAAACACATTGAAATACACTTATTTTTGTATAAGAAATATTCAAATAAAGTGTTAACTGAAAAGAGAGTTAAGAGAAGTGATTTGAGGATTACGGGATCTCATACCTTTTTGGCTATTTGGGGTGTGAAAGTGTGTTAGATATGGGCGGCAATGATATTTATCAGTCTGATGTAGTCGAGTGGATGTATACCCTACGGAGGGAGACGGGTCGTTCAGTGAATGACTTTAGGTTGATAGGCACCGTCCATGGTAGGGACGTGGCGATGGATGCACAAATCCTTCGCCAATTGTTTAATTTAGATACTGGGGTAGGCTACGAAGGGTCTAACCAGCAGGAGTACGAGTATAGGAATGAGGCCCAATTGGCCTTCACTGATATGACTTGGTCAAGGGAGTGGAAAGAGCGGGTTAATAGAGTTTTTATCCCATCCATTTTGGAGTCCGAGTCCTCCACTTCCTACAGCCGGAAGGCTTTATCCCTGAGGTGCAAGGTGCTTCAAAAGATTCTTGTGAATAACATCTTACCTCGTGATAGCGACCTGACCAAAGTCAGGCATAGGGATATCACAGCCCTTCACGCCCTTCTTAAGGGTAGGCCCAGACTGTCCTTTGCATGGACAATTATGAATGACTTATGGGTCATGTACGACACGATAGAGAGAGGACGATCATCCCCCATGCTTGGTTGATCTCCAAGTTCCTTGAGAGGACGGGCTCACTTTCTCCCGATTCCTTGCTATCCCCCATTTCGGCGACGTTCATTACGGCCGCCATGTTCCCTACCTTGATTTTTAGGGAAGTTGACGAAGGGTTCGAGATATTCGACAAAGAGACAAATGAGTCGTATATCGAGGACTATACTGAGGATGAGAGGAGAGAGAGAGAGAGGAGAAGGCCGCCAATGAGGCGGGAGTTTGGCATTCTGAGCCGAACCTAGGTACATCTACCTCACGCAGTCGAGGTAATGACAGTTTTGATTTTGACCGCATGATGAGGCGGATAGAGGATATAGCAGTGGGTCAGGGTGAGTTCCGAGAGGATGTGATCCAGAGGCTAGATGAGATGAATGGGCGTATGACCCATATTTATGATAGGGTCGATCACTTAGCGGGTCGGGTAGATCAGTTGCAGGACGGACAGAGAGCCCTGGCATATCAAAATGCCTACTACCAGCACCATGACTGGCCATATTGGGAGGGAGTCCGACATCACGAGTACTCTGTAGGTATGCCATATTAGTCTTATGAGGATTACACGATGCCCGACTACCAGGCCTATAACCCTGCCGTAGATACTTATCAGCGCTATTCGGCGCATGGCAGGCAAGACCTCCCAGACTCAATATAACTTTCAATTAAATCAGATATCAAATTTGTTAATAAAATAACTTATATATCTTTTTTTTTATCTTGAGCCAGTTGTAGCTTTTGGAATCTCACATCTGTGTTATAGATTAATTTCATTCATTGATGATAAATATTTATCATGAATCACGAGGCAGACTTTTGATTTGCGCTGACTAGTATCAAGACTTGAGATGACTTTTCTTTTGTAATCCCTGAGTTCAGGATTACTTTATTTGCTTCAACCAAGACTTTTATAGACAACCAATGGAATAAGAATTCCATATATACTTGTGTATAGACTGTTCATTGACTTTCATTGGTCATTCAAGACCAATCGCTTAACTTTTATTGAATTTCTCTTTATTTCTCATTTGATTCTAACTTTGTGCCTTTGACTTCTTTGATTTCTATTCAAGCTGACATTGGGTGCTTGACCATCAGGTTCATAAATCATCTTCTCATTTATTTTCATTGGATCAACAACTTCTACCTCTGCCTCATTATGAGACATGTTGTAATCATTCAGATTACCACGCTTTACGAAGAAGCTTGTATTTAGGATCCAGTTTTGGGTTTTTATTATAGCTTTTGAATCACACATGATTCAGACATTGATACCTATATTGCTTATAGGTAAATTTTCTGATTTGAAAGAAACATTTAAGTCATAGCTTCAACTGATACAACCTATATGTCATCCGTATAATCACTATCGATGACGAAGCTATACAGTTGAACTCATGACTTGTTTTGAAATCACTAGTCGATTAAAATCAAGAATAGAAAATTTTTTTTTCTCCTGATCTCCTTAGCGATCCTATTTTTAAAATGTTTCTATGGAATCGGAATGAGGTCGAGATTGAAGAATGTGCTATTAACGAGCAAATCATGTTTATTTGTGGTTGTTTCAATATCAAGGGTAGCAGAATGCTAGGCAAGTGACTTGGTTAATCGATATGAAAGTGCTGTAGAGATAATTGAACAGTTTGTAGTAAAACCAAATGATGGACGATAGGTATTTAATTAGCAAACGTACTCATGGCTGCATTTGGCATTTCCTCTGTTTCCTCGGCTGTGATATGATAAGCACGAGCTCTAGCTGACGGAGTTGCAGCAGTGCTCTTCATTGTTGAACCTTCGGCATACGACTGAGATTGACTGTTGGTTCTCATTGGACATTGATGATTAAAGTGTCCAGGTTTTCCACACGTGGAACAACCAAGACCCTTCGTTGGGCATTCCTCGCTACTATGACCTATTTTGCTGCAAACATAATATATCACATCCATTGGATTACATAACCCAATATGTGATTTCTTACACCTTTTGCACACTCGTTGTTCTGATTGAATCGTATAAGACTTGGCCTTCTGAGGAGAGCTATACTGATGAGTTTGTTGAGACTGAGTCTTTCCTGTCTTGAAGAATCTACTGAATCGTTGCTTCTTTGGTGGAGAAGGACATGGAGGACTGATCTGAATGGCTCTTAGTTGTTCACCATACTCCAGGTATTCGCTTTCAATTTGTCTGGCTGCTTCCACCATCTCCAAGTATGTCTTGTATTTGTTACCACACATCGGCTGACGATACTTTGGGTTCAATCCTCAATGAAAACGATTCATTTTTCTTTCTTTTGTGGCTACTTGATAAGATGAATAGCCACACAATCGCGAGAACTCGTGCTCGTATTCATCGACCGTCTTGTCACCTTGAGTCAGTTGCATCAATTGAACTTCCATTCTATCATGCTGATCCGCGGGACAATACTTAGCATTGAACATGTCAAGGAATTGCTCCCATTCAAGTGTTTGGATGACGTCCTCTCTATAGATACTCCTCTGTGTCTTCCACCATGCGCGGGCAGCTCCGACAAACAAAGCAGTAGCATACTTGACTCTTTGTGACTGAACACTCAGAGATATTGAAAATCTCTTCTGTGTGACAAATCCAGTCCAATGCCTGGATAGGGTCTACGGTACCCTCAAATGTCAAGGCACCAGTAGACTTAAAGTCTTTGAATCGACAGCCTTTTGGTTTTTTAGTGTGGACATTTTCATTGGAGTTATCAGAGTCAGACTTATCATTATAGGTTTGCTTATCCTTTCTTTTGTTCTTTTTATCAGCCTTACGTTTTGCTTCAGCCTCATCACGAGCCTGAAACTGTTCTTGGATTAGTTTGACTTGTTGTTCATTTTGTTGTACTAACAGTTGTTATATCATCTCAAACAGTTGCTGAGGCGTGACATTATCAGGAACTCCTCCTTGTCCAGACATTCTTACTGAAACATAAAAATTCAAGTGACTTTCAGTTAATAGACTTAGTGACTATGTACCCTTTTTCCCATCCTAACAGTCTGTGCGTCCTATCTCAGTTCAAGCAACCTAGCATGATTGATACTTTACGTATTGCCTAAGTTTGAGACCAAGTATTACTTTCATAATACTTGATTCACTCAAACTATTGCTCTGATACCATCCTGTCAAGACCGTCCCTTACGGGGCAGTCCTGAACGACTAGGTCCCAAGGAGCAATACAACATCAATCACAACTAAGATAGAATTAATAAAGTGTGGAATTAAGTCATTACAGTAATTAGGATTATTTTACAATAAGTTTAAAACAAAACTGTTAAAGCTTAAAAGTAAACTATAAATGGCACAAGGACACTAATCTAGTACATAACCACAATACATGTCACTACTTCTACCCAAACCACCACCATAATCCATTCATTCGATACCAATTTCAGTTAAAGTAGTGGTCTAGTGACTTCAAATTCGGGCGCGCAGATCCTAAGGACTTGGTTCAGCTGGAATTTTTCCTTTGTACTTTCCTGTAAAAAGATTCAACAACAACTGTAAGCGGTGCTTAGTGAGATCATAGATATAACAGTTAACATGCTATGACAATTTTTAAGCAGAGACTTGACTTTGACTTTTGACTTTAATCTCTGACTTTGACTTTAAGCGCGATTTTGACATGACTGCACACACTGTGCACACACTGCATATACACATCTCTTATTTGTGAAAAAAAAAAAAGAAAAAGGGAATAGGTTGCTGGACAAGTGCACACTCAACACACATACATACTTAATTTATGAAAGATAAGGAAATGATTTGCTTTATGCTTTGTTGTGTGCAGGGCACACACACATCTTGCTTTATATACTTAAATGGGAAAGGAAAATTCTATTTTGGACAGCCACATATAACCGAGACAATTACATATATAGGCTCTGCTTTTCTTATAGATTCTGTCAAACACAACTCACATAAGCATACATCAACCGAGATAAATGTTTAAAAGAGAGAGTTGTTGCTTTCTTCTACACACTCTGCACACACACACTTTATTTATGTAAAGAGAAACAAAATAAAGGAAATAAAGGTCTAGATGCTGGACTGTTACATTGACTGCCTCACATCCGAGAAAGCAAAGATTCAAGAAGAATTAAAATGGTTGCTGTGACTGTTTCTGTCACATTCGATCAGCACACACACACATACTATAAATATGAAACAAAAAGCTACTGGAATTATCATTGTTGTTGTCCATGCACACATGAAGGACTTGTCCTTATTTAAATTAATAGGTGCTGTGGGTTTTGTTTTTAACAGCTACATGCATCCGAGTTTCATGTGCATAAAAAGGAAAAAGTTGCTACCTAATACCCACACATACATTTGACTTATATAGTAAAGGACAGGGCTGCTGATGTCTCTGGTTCTGTTTATATGTTGACACACACACACAAAAAGGGAAAAGATTGCTGCTGGGTTTCGGTATTTGAGGAATTACCAAAACCAAGAGGTTTCGGTATTGGTCCAATGGGTTTCGGTATCACATGCAACACACCTGCACACTACACTTTCCTTTCTTTCTATTTTTCCTTTTGATTCCAGCAGCCAATTGATAGAAATAAAAGGGTGATTGAAGCTTTAATTCATGGGTTAATCACATAAACATGTATCTGGTCTATAGCCGAAGACAAAAGTGCATCTTGTGCTTCATTTTACCATAAAAACAGAAAAATAACAGCACCTATAAAATTCTCAGAATTTTATTTCAAACTTAGATTTAATCTCTCAAATTGCTATTATGATCAACTAAACATATAAGCAAAGCATGCATGAGTTTAATTTCATATTTGAAATACTAATTGATACTCGATTTGATGGTTTGAAGAAGACTGAAATATACAAATTTTCAGGAACCGTGGGTTTTAATTTCACATCATCAAGAACAAATCAAGAGAATAATTACCTTGTTTCTTGATGATTCCTTGACTTGATTCTTGAATTTTCTTGTAATTTTGTGATCGATTTCAATTGAGAAGCCGTAGTTTTCTTGTAGAGAGAAGTAGAGAATAGCTTAAATTGATTTACTATGAGCAGATGCATCAATTTAGGGATTTAACTAAATAAAGTTTGTTTAATTTCACACTTTGACCACTAAAGTTGTCTTAACTTCATTTTATCACTTTTAACTTGTAACCTTTATTTTATTTTTGACATAACCAATATTATAATTAAAAAACTCATAATTTAATTGTAATATTTATTATTTTTTTTTAAATCGCTTAGTACAAACCTAATTAAGCTTAATAATTAACGTAATTTAAATTACATAGCTAATAAATGTAATTAAAATTACATTTAACATATTAATTAACATTAAGACTTTTAATTAATGCTAATCATGATTATCGTTGTTAATTAAAGTTTAGGTTGTTACATGTTAGATGTTAAACATTGTTCATATATGTTTATATACAGCATATATATATATATATATATATATATATATATATATATATATATCATAAAACTAAGTTTGGAGGTGTTTTGGTGGGTTGGAAACGAGTTTGGAATGAGAAAATGGCAAGCAGGACGTCAAAAAAGGCGTTATTTCTTGGCTGGTTGCAGAGGTTACTGACTCGACGAGTCGAGGTCAGGTTTTGCATAAATTCGATTCCAGTGAGTTTTGACTCGATGAGTCGCCCTTCTGACTCATCGAGTCGAACCCCTGTACACCAAAAATACTTGTTTTAAGCTCTAAAATGACACTATAACCTCATGGGGTCATTCCATACTTATATAACATACTTTAACACCAAAGATCGCCAAAAAGTTTATAAAACTCAATAGTGGCACAATGGTGTCAATAAAAATTAGAAATTTAAAACGAAGGCCTTTAATTCATTCAATTGAATTCAAAACCTTATAATATGATAAAAAAAGCTTATGAGTGCTTTAAATATTATTGTCTGATAGGTTTGAATCTGAACGGAGCACCGATTATCGGTTTTGGACATTAACGAGCTTTTGGGGCAATATTTCTACTAAAAGGCTATTTTTAGCCTATCTTTGTGAGTTCTAGCATTGATTTGTGTGTTGCATTCATATCTACATGTTCTTTTAATTATGATAATGTGCATATCTAATGACATCATTTTATGTGGCATCCTGCCCTAGTTGGCAGTTTACTATTTGATCATGGCCTATGGCCAGAAAACCTAACTTGATACCTTCAGTTATATACATTGACTTCCATGCTACATTGATGATCATGTCTTCATCATAGACATTATACTCATGCTTCATTAACCCATTATGAGCTATGCTCAGTTATTTGGCCACACTGGATATCCAGGTAATTATTATTATTATCAAGCGCCTTACTTTGTGTTTGTGCGTATAAATTCCTACTTTCGGAAGCTTACGGAGTAGTTGACCGGACTTCGGGCGCCGATTGGAGTTGTTAGACCGGGATCCGGTCGACAACGGCGGGTTAGCGAGCGATGTTCGCAACCTATGCATATTAGTGGGGATTTTCCCACAATTCTTTTATTAAAAGATATTGCACATGTAATCTCATAAACCTTTTAAACACTATGACATGTTTATGTTTTGCACTCCATATCGATCTAGTAACTCACTTAGCAAATTTGATTTGCTAACCCCTCACATTTCATGTATTACAGGAGGTGTTAGTAGGGGCAAGGAGATTGCCAGTTCTGAGCCTAGAGTTTGAATGGACTTTATCTGAGGTTTAACCTTTTGGTAAAGATAGTGACTTGTATGTTTGGAAACTTGTTGGGGTAGTTTGACTACCGTTATGATCAGATTTGTTTTATAACTTCTCAATGTCTTTTGAGTTACAGTTAGTAATTGTAAATTAGTGCAAGTATCTTGTAAATGTACTTTGTATTCCAATCTTCGTTTATAAACAAACAGGGATACAGACCACGTGCGAACGGGTCATGCCCGATTTTCCTTAAATCATATTAATCACAGTTAATCTTATATAAACCCATTAAATAATATATTATGTTGAGATGGGTGTTTCAGAAATTACCTCCTTGTGGGTAGTTTCATCCATTATGAAGATTTTTGGGCAGAGAAAGTGTGGAAGAAAAAAGCTAGATGTGTACCAAGTTAAGCTTCCAATCACCAAGGTTAGTATTTTTATTAAGTTATTGCAACTTATTTCATACTTTTTGAGCAAAAATGAAAGCTTGAGTTTCATGGTCATCCATGGAGTTTTCATGGTGATTTTGACTTTTTAGAGTCAAAGTATGTGAAATTGTATTATTTTGATGATAACCTTGATGTATGTATTATAAGATATGTGTTTATTTGTTAAGTTTGTTAATTTGTCATGATTAATTTGTAGAAATTAATTTGGATTCATAAAGTTGGTTGCTTAAATGTGCATATATTGTTAAGATTATAAAACTTGGGTGATTAGCTTAAAAATTAATTTTATGTGCTAAATGGTTTTTATTAAAATATGATAAATGTTTAGTGCTTAAAATAACGACAAATTATAGACTATATATATAAGATGTAAAATGTGAGCGTAAAAGAGTATATATACATAGTGCATCTTTTTAAGTAAGCGTAATTGTGCAAATTGCAATTATAGGTTACCTTATTTAATTTATGTCATACATATTGTGGTTGGTTGGCACAAATTGTAGATATCGAGGAGAACGAGACAACGAACCCAAATTGTTAATGTCCCGATAGATTGGTCCCCAAACCTCCTATTATCCCAACACCCCGAACACATTTAAATACACTTATTTTTGTATAAGAAATATTCAAATAAAGTGTTTACTGAAAAGAGAGTTAAGAGGAGTGATTTTGAGGATTACGAGATCCCAATACCTTTTTGACTAATTGGGGTGTGAAAGTGTGTTAGATATGGGCGGCAATGATATTTATCAGTGTGATGTAGTCTAGTGGATGTCTACCCTACGGAGGGAGACGGGTCGTTCAATGAATGACTTTAGGTTGATAGGCACCGTCTATGGTAGGGACGTGGCGATGGATGCACAAATCATTCGTCAATTGTTTAATTTAGATACTTGAGTAGGTTACGAAGGGTCTAACCAGTAGGGGTACGAGTATAGGAATGAGGCCCAATTGGCCTTCACTGATATGACTTGGTCAGGGGAGTGGAAAGAGCGGGTTAATAGAATTTTTATCCCATCCATTTTGGAGTCCGAGTCCTCCACTTCCTACAGCCGAAAGGCTTTATCCCTGAGGTGCAAGGTTCTTCAAAAGATTCTTGTGAATAACATCTTACCTCGTGATAGCGACCTGACCAAAGTCAGGCATAGGGATATCACAGTCCTTCACGCCCTTCTTAAGGGTAGGCCCAGACTGTCCTTTGCATGGACAATTATGAATGACTTATGGCCAATGTACGACACGAGAGAGAGGACGATGATCCCCCATGCTTGGTTGATCTCCAAGTTCCTTGAGAGGACGGGCTCACTTTCGCCCGATTCCTTGCTATCCCCCATTTCGGCGACGTTCATTACGGCCGCCATGTTCCCTACCTTTATTTTTAGGGAAGTTGTCGAAGGGTTCGAGATATTCGACAAAGAGACAAATGAGTTGTATATCGAGGACTATACTGAGGATGATAGGAGAGAGAGAGAGAGAGAGAGGAGAAGGCCGCCAATGAGGCGGGAGTTCGGCATTCTGAGCCGAACCTAGGTGCATCTAACTCACGCAGTCGAGGTAATGACAGTTTTGATTTTGACCGCATGATGAGGCGGATAGAGGATATAGCAGTGGGTCAGGGTGAGTTCCGAGAGGATGTGACCCAGAGGCTAGATGAGATGAATGGGCGTATGACCCATATTTATGATAGGGTCGATCACTTAGCGGGTCGAGTAGATCAGTTGCAGGACGGGCAGAGAGCCCTGGCATATCAAAATGCCTACTACCAGCACCATGACTGGGCATATTGGGAGGGAGTCCGACATCACGAGGACTCCGTAGCCGGTATGTCATATCAGTCTTATGAGGATTACACGATGCCCGAATATCAGGCCTGTAACCCTGTCGTAGATACTTATCAGCGCTATCCGGCGCATGGCAGGCAAGACCTCCCAGACTCGATGCCTCCTCACTTGGTTTCGCCGACTGCACAGTTCACCCATGGCCAAAACTCGTATACCGACTTCTTCAACAGCGTCTTCGGTCCTCCTCCTCCATTTGAATGATCGGGTACTATCCTTCCTTATTATTTACTTTTCTATATTTTATTTTATTTTTTTTAGTTTGTTATGCATTGAATTTCATTATTGTAATTTTTATTTATTTTTAGTTTTTAGCCGAGTCCTATTTAGAGTTTATAATGTTTATATAGTCTGTCATGTCTTCCCCATTTGAATCTTGTTTGCTGATCAGGCCGTGGAACATTATGATACTTAGAAAATACATGTCCGAGGAAATTGGCTAGTGTTGACAGGATATTTTATAATTAAGAAAAGAGTCGTAGTAATAATTAAGATTTTTGCCATATAAAATGAATTCAAGTACGTTAAAATTTATTTGGGCTTAAATATAAGTAATGTGTCAAAAGATTTTGGAAACTCATACAATAAGGGGGAGAACTTAATCATGTTTTAAGCCTCAAAAGTAAAATAATTATAGCTTAGATGGTTCGAGAAATTAAGTCCGTAGGGGTACCACTCATGCCTAATCCCCTAAAACCATTTGGTTTGGGAGCGGTTGACCAAAATCTCGTTACATGGACCATCTAGCTAATATAGTGAAAAGAATATAGATAGAAGCATGGTGTTAAAAAGAAAATTTGTTGTAAACATGAAAAGAGGAAAAAGATGATCGGAAGACCCACATGTTTTAAGTATCGTAACATTGAGCTAAAAGGGTATTTTAAAAAGTGAGATACATTATATAAATTCTAGGAGAAGTATATTTTAACTGAAAACGTCTTCAATTTACATGTTAAGAATTTTAATGCATTAGTACGAAGGCTGGCTTGACATAAAATTCTTAGACTCATTGCCAATACATGCTCGTTACTTAGTTAGTTCTGATTCCAAAAGCTTGTTCGAGGACGACTAAGAGTTAAGCTGAGGAGATTTGATAAGTCTATAATTTATATGGTTTCTGAGTCACATTATGATCATTAGAAGCACCGATACTTTGTAAAATCCATATTATTACTCCAAGTTTGTATTTCAGGGCCAAGATGATAAAGAGAAGCAATCCGAGAGATTTCAGAGCAAACCGGGCTGAGGGGGGCGCAGGCCTGCGCCACCCTACACTCCATATAGCGCCCAAACTGTCCAGATACGTTCAGCACACGCCAGCTAAACCCTAGCCGTATCCGGGCACAGGACTGCGCCTAGCCTGCGCTAATGCGGCGTAAAAAACGTGTTTTTCAACCCTGGAAACCCTAATCTCGACCTCCCTATAAATACAAGGCAAGGGGCAGCTTTGAAGAGAGTCCCGACGTGTGTGAAAGTGTGTCGAAGCCGTGCCGAAGTGGATCTACGATGTGCGAACGAAGACGGTGGTTCGCAAGCTACCCAATGGCTCATATCTGTGATTGTGACGAGCATACGATGAGCGGCTAATCCCATTAGCCGTTTGCGGAGGATCTACGTCTAAGTTTACTCTTCTTTAATTTCTATGTTTTGAAGTATTCGTTTAAGCGAAATCTATTATGTGTATGCAAATGATAAACATTTGGCTATGATTATGATTATGTGTTGCAATTGGTAAAAGCAAGATAGTTTATCGTGGTGTTATTATTCGTGCCGAGTCCATTAGTTTAGGGATTAAGACGAGTATTAATGTTGCATACGCTATGCCGAGAGTTATTGGTTAAAACACGTTTGATTAATTTAGTCGCGCAATTAATTATGTCTATGTGATCGTTGCATGAAATTATAGTGAGTAATACTTATGTCGTGGTGATTCTGTGAATGGTTATTCGTATCTTGATTGTTTATCTTCTTCGTTAGTTACTTTGCTCTTAATTTTAGTTACAAGCAATAGCAAACCATTACTCTAAACAAATAATTCAAATCCACAAATTCACGATTTAAATGCTTTCAATAAACTTATAAGGCTAATAACTCAATCCTAATTACGACCACACTCCCTGTGGATTCGACCCTTACTTCTCTAGCTAAATAGTGGATTTAAGGACTAAATCGGCGGGTCACAACGATGGCCCATCAGCAGTAGTGAAACGAACAAATCTTCCTTTAAATAATAATCAAGTTCATGTGCACATGGTAACCCATAACTGGTACGAAGTTTACACCACAATTTTCAATTGTTGTATTTTCTATGTTGTTCAGCAGTTATATCCAAGACACATTCACACATGTATATAATTCATATGTTGATGGTTCATTAGGTTGGAAGATGCTTGAAAAATAGTGACATTAGAGAGTAAAAATATCGATGATATTCTATTTACATAAACACAACTAACAAAAAACACATATATAAATGTCAACAAAAATATTATAAAAATTAAAATTAATGAGGAAGATGATCTTTTAAATAAATTAATACAGAAAATATATAATTTAAATCTATAAATAAAATACCAACAATAGTAAATGTAAATAAAATACGAAAACATAAATATAATTATAAATAAAATAAGTATGTCTACAAGTAAGACAAATAATATAATTATAAAGAAAAAATAAAATAAATAAAATTTGAACTATAAATGTCAAATAATAAAACCATTGAGACTATAAGCGACACAGTGAAAATGGTAAAAATGTCATTATTAAAAATTTAACAGTTGTGTCGTTAAGTTTAACGGACGAGAGACTAAAACCGGACAAAATTAGCAAAATAAGGATGAAAATTGAGATTATTAACGTTGAGGGACTGAATCCGGGTAAACATCAAATCACAGGAATGAAAATGTCTTTTACTCTAATAATAGTAATTAACTTTTTAAATTAACATTTAATATTTAAAGAAAAAGTAAAAAGAAAAAGAACTAAAACTGAAAGTAAATTACATAGTTGAAGAAGGATCAAAATTGTTATTGAGAAAAAGAGCAAAACCGTCATTTAAAAATTTTTAAGAGAAAGATGGTTCGGATGGACCATTTTTACAAGTAATGGTGTTTTAGGGACCATTTTCGTAATTTTTAAAAACCAATGACTAAATCCATAATTTTGAACAAACTATAAGGACCATTTTGTACTTTACTCCAGTAATATTGTTTCTAACTGGAAGTTCATGGACCAAATTTTATGTTTGATACAAACTACATGGACCATTTTTGTGATTAACTCAACAAAATTGATATGAAAAAAGAAGGGGTGTATCATTAGCATGCGGGACCCACAATATAAAAAAACAAAAAACTAAAGATGATGTGACAATAGGGGGTG
This sequence comes from Centrapalus pauciflorus, assembly GCA_020465985.1. Classification (NCBI taxonomy): domain Eukaryota; kingdom Viridiplantae; phylum Streptophyta; class Magnoliopsida; order Asterales; family Asteraceae; genus Centrapalus; species Centrapalus pauciflorus. The sequence goes on from JAANYP010005917.1 coordinate 453,294, forward strand.
TCATAAGCATTTATGGGCCCCACATTAAAAAAACAAAAAAATAAAGACGATGTGACAATAGGGGTGTATGATAAGTATATGTGGGTCCCATATATTTTCTTAAAAATAAAAAATAATATATTGATGTGACATTTGTGGGACCCACACCACTAATCAAGTAATTAGGGAAGAGAGGATGTGCAATTAGCATAATTAAAGGATTTGGGGGTGTGCGTATAACAACGTCATTTTAACAATTCTAACTTAATTTGTCATGTTGAAGTGCACTATGGTTGGCTAATTAGTAACGGTTTATCTCATTTAATACTTAAATATCAATCTTATTAGAAGATTTCTTTTATGGAATGATGCAAAATGCTAATTTAATACATGATCTCATATCAAATAAAATCTAAAATAGAAATATTTTCCATAATCAAGATTGAAAAAACACAACATCAATGGGAAACAACACTTTACACATGCAGAGACATCCTTTCACCAAAAAAAAAACATAGAAATCAGCCTATTAGAAAAAGAAATAAAAAAATTATTATGATAAATGAAACAATTATAATGATTGAAAAAAACGAAATAGAGAATCAATACCTTTGGTTAAGTCACTGCAGTGGATGACGAAGTCTACCACAAGAAGGAATTCGATCGGTGGAAGTGTTGATAAAGTCGATTAGGAACCAACCAGAAAGCACAAATACAGAGAACAGAGATATTGTTGTAAGAAATCGATTTATTAACACAATGACCTGACTAGTCTATAAATCCATGTATAACATGGGTATAAAATTAAAAAATTAATTTCATTGATATTGGTAAAATAACTTTTAAAAGTAGGGCTAAAGCTATACAATAGCAGTATACTTTTTAAGGTGTATCGATATAGTACGTTTACTTTTTATATTGTTAATATGATACCTTTACTTTTTATGAACGATTATTTCGCCTAGCTTTACGCAGTTGTGGAAGAATCGTCGGTACGAACTTGTTCACCGTTGGATCTGCGTGAAATTTGAGGAGAAACTTCACAACACATAGTTCTTCTATCTGGACGGTGGAGATCGTCATTGGATATTTCTGCAGAGGTCTGTAGGTGTTTGAAGTTGGCTGTGCTGTGTGATTTCTCCTACCAGGTTATCAAAAGGACGAGAAAGTGTATTTGATGCTTCAATTATGGAAATTTGAACATTAATAAAAAGAGAAATTTCACTCTTAACATGTATAGCCAGTAACCAGTTACCAAATGTATCATATTGGTATGAAAAAATGTAGTACACGTATCAAATTTGAACGATTCAGAAAGTACAGGTGTAATATGAATAATTAAAATAGTACACGTACCATATCGATACATTTTAAAAAGTACACAACTATTCTACGGCTTTAGCCCTTAAAAGTATTTATCAAATTTATAATATACTTAAATATAAATATAAATATAAAGTCAAATTTAAGTTTTATATTAGATAAGATTTAGTTTGGATTTAGATTTGATTAGATATCATTTAAATTATTTTTTATATGGATTAATTATAGATTTAAAAAACATATATTACAAATGGTGGTCAAAGGTGATGCGACATGGCAATAGGACACGTGGCAAAATAGTTGTTCTCTTAATAGTATTTATAAATGAGTTTATTTAAATTTACATAATCCTACAAACAGAGAGATTTTTCCTGAAAATCATGATTATTCTGCCAAGGAATCGTCTATGAAACACAAATTACAAAATTTAGGGTTTCATCAGCGGAGTAGGTGTGGAGTGGAGGGAGAGACAGAGGCGTAGTTGAATCCACAGAGCAAGATGCGCATTTGGAGTCAAGTAGGAGATGTAATCGGAGCCGGAGCTGGAGCCGGTGTTGGTGCCACTAAGGGAGACGAATTGAGAGCAGAGAGACCGAGTGTAACGGAGGAGGTGTAACCGCTTGATGAGTGAAGTCTGAATTTTAGGTTAAAATGAGACATCCAATAAAATAATTTTGTATTATAATTTTTTAAGAAGATTCACCTACTATTAAATTTAATAACTGAATAATCAATACTAAATTTGTTATTAAATATTATTATATTAATTAAGTAATTATAATGTTAAAAGATGATGTTTTTAATAATATTAAATAAATTTGACAGATAATTTATTCTTGAATCATATAATAATATAGATTTCTGAGTAGGGATAAAGCTTGGATTCAAAAATGGATCGAACGTGAAAAAAATTGGAACTAAAAAACCTCAACCTTAGTGCCTAAGAACGGATTGGATGGTATCGGTTCGGTCCCGATTTTTATCGAATTTTACATGAAAAAAATACAAAAACCGATTGGGTTGGATCAGACCAAATCAAACCTAGTGGAACAGTTCCACCAAAATAAGACAAATCTGGAAATAAGGATTGACGAAAAAGTATATAAATCGATCCAATTCGACATCAATTCCGATTAATATCTTGATCAAACAGTTTTTTGTTCATCCTAATGATGACTCTATTTTAATAAATGATATAAAATTTTATAAGTCTGGTCAAAATTATATATAATTTAAGGATGGAATAAATTTAATTTCTTAAACTACAAAATTATATAAATAATTGATGTAATTTCTTTATTAATTATTTAAAATAAGGTTAATAATATCTAATACCTGGAGGTCGCTTGTTTTATAATAAAAAATTCAGTGACCATAGAGGTCGCTTATTAATTTTTTTTTTGTAATAATAAAAAATTAAGGGACCATAATCTTTTGTAGGGGTGGCAATTTGAACCCATTCAAGCAAACGGGTCAAACGGGTTGACGACCAAAAGTCATAAAATTTACATAATTTTGAATTTTTTTTTTTAAAGAACAATTTTTTTTAATACGCCGTTTTATAATTTTTTTTTTTAAAAAAAAGTCATGTTCTAACTTAGTTTTTTACAATGGGTCCATTTAACTGTTCGGCCCGTTGGATCAAGATTGACACCCATAATCTTTTGTCATTCAATGTAATAACAAATCAATCTCAAACTCTATGAAGAAAAATGTTTCTCTATCTTAAAATTCAGTGACCATAATTTTCGTCTGTAATTTTAAAAACATAATGGTCACTGAAAGTAACCTAATCTATGGTAAATTCATTGACCATATGATTTTCGGCTCTAATTTCAAAATCAATGACCATCTTGCTTTCGTCTCTGAATTTTAAAGTCAGTGACCAAATACTTGGCACTACAAATAACCCTTAGATAAAATGAGATGTAGTTTTAGTGACCAATTATATTTGGTCTCTCAATTTATAATAGTGACCAAACTTTAGTGACAATGATCTTGTGGTCACTAACATCACAGTTAGTGACTAAAGTTAATGTAGTCACTAAGGGTGAGGGGTGTAGCCACTCTTCCGAAATCTATCATTTCGGACACATCAGCGCCACATCAGTTTTAATCTCTCCACCATTTCCATTCTAATTTTTTGAAAATACACACCATTCTAATATTTCTATCCCAATACTCAATACCCAAATACTTTTTAGCGAGATAAAGAAAGAAGAGGAGGAAGAGAACAAAAGCCGAGCGGGGGCGGGGGCGAAGGGCCGTTGGGGCTGAGATTGCGGGGATGATGGTGGAAGGGAATGGTGTTACCGCCAGGGTGGGCTGAGGTGGCCAAGCCGCTAACCCAGCGGCCTTGGTACACCCTCCACTCTAAAAGCCATTTTTCTTGTAGTGAATTAATATTTTTTACAACCAATGCAATTATTAGCGATATGAATAAAACAATAAAGAAAAAGTAATTTTCCTAATAAGCAAAAGTGTGTATTTTTAAGACGATTACTTGATTCAATTTAAAAAGTTGACCAGCATAAACTGAATTAAGAAACAAAAATGTCTAAAATAGAGATTAATATTGTAATAAAATATCATTTGGGACTAAACCTATAATCTTAACAAAATCAACGGGACCAAACATAATTAATTGAGTCATTCTATATGTGCGTGTGTGTATATATATATTCATTTTTGAAGGTGTTTAGGGAGATATTGTTAGTGATTTTAGTGTATTTAAAGAATTTCGGTTTGTGCTAGAACAAGTTAGTAGGCGTGGGGTGCACGCTTGTATAAGTTATTCCGTCATCTCGACCCTTAAATTATAATGGGGTCAAGGCCATTGCGGGATTGACCGATTTTGGTGTTTATAAACATGAATTTCAAGTTTTGAGTTTCCATGGTCATGTGTTAGATTTTTCATGGTCATGTTTTTTTTTCATGTCCATGGAAGAATTTGTTCACTTACGCATCAATGGTCATATTCTATGACCATGTTTATTTGGCGGTTACTTCCAGGAAAACCATAAATTGGTGGTTAAATTGATGGTTATGATACATGACCATGTTTTCATATAAAAAGGGGATACATACATAGAAAATATGTGTAACCTGGTGTGGGTCGAATTGTTGTTTACGGAAAGTGATTCTCGTTCATCATCCATCGATTATCCAAGTGATTCATCTTTCATTGATTTCTACATGAATTCTTCCTCCCGATTCTAACAATTGTAAACAACAATATTACATCATTGGCAGAATCGATCAAAGACATGACTTCCAAGTTTGTAAAACGCGACAAATTTGAAGGCAATGATTTTCGACGATGGGAAAAGAAGATGAACTTTCTTCTTACTACGTTAAAGGTTGTGTATGTTCTAAGGACTCCTATGATCGTTACAAAATGAGACGTTGAAATCGACACGTAGAAGATGCAAGTGGGAAAACGATGACTATATTTGTCATGGTCATATTCTCAACGGTATGTGTGACTCTTTATTTGATATCTATCAAAATGTTGAATCCACTAAAAAATTATGGGGTTCTTTGGAATACAAGTATATGGCAGAGGATGCATCGAGCAAAAAGTTTCTTGTGAGTCATTTTATAAATTAAAAGATGGTTAATTGATAAGTCTATAATTTATATGGTTTCAGAGTCATATTATGATCATTTTAAGCACCGATACTTCGTAAAATCTATATTATTACTCCAAGTTTGTATTTCAGGGCCAAGATGTTAAAAAGAAGCAATACGAGAGAATTTAGAGCAAACCGAGCTGAAGGGGGTGCAGGCCTGCGCCACCATGCGCTCCACAAAGAGTCCCAACTGTCCAGATACATTTCAACGCATGCCAGCTAAACCCTAGCCGCATCCGGGCGCAGAGGGGGGGGGGGGGGGGGGCGCAGGCCTGCGCCTGGCCTACGCTAGTGCGGCGCAAAAACGCGTTTTACAGCCCGTGGAACCCTAATCTCGACCTCCTTATAAATACAAGTCGAGGGGCAGCCTTGGAGAGAAACCCGACGTGTGTGAAAGTGTGCCGAAGCCCTGCCGGAGTGGATGTACGATACGAGAACGAAGACGGTCATTCGCAAGCTACACTATGACTCAGATCTACGATTGTGAAGAGCATACGATGAGCGGCTAATCCCATTAGCCGTTTGAGGAGGATCTACGGCTACGTTTACTCTACTTTAATTTCCCGTGCTTTGATGTATTTGTATTAAATGAGATCTATTATGTGTATGCAAATGATAAGCATTCGGCTATGATTATGATTGTATGTTTTGATTGGTAAAAGAAGATAGTTTATCGTGGTACTATTATTTGTGTCGAGTCCATTAGCTTAGGGATTAAGACAAGTATTAATATTGCATACGCTATGCCGAGAGTTATTGGTTAAGACATGTTTGATTAATTTAGTCGTGCAATTGATTATGTCTATGTGATCGTTGCATGAAATTATAGTGAGTAATATTTATGTCGTGGTGATCCCGTGAATGGTTATTCGTCTCTTGATTGTTTATCTTCTACGTTAGTTACTTCGTCAAAAATTTTAGTTACAAAGCGATAGCAAACCATTACTCTAAACATTCAAATTCACAATTTAAATGCTGTCAATAAACTTATAAGGCTAATAACCTAATCCTAATTACGTCCACACTCCCTGTGGATTCGACCCTTACTTCTCTAGCTAAATAGTGGATTTAAGGACTAAGTGTGCGGGTCACAACGACGGCCCGTAATCAGTTCTAGACCGGTCACGGAACAATATAATGAAATCCTTCGTATACTTGGTCAATTCACACAACATGACTTGAAGATGGAGGAGTCAATCTCGATTTCGAGTGTAATTGACAAATTGCCACCATCTTGGAAAGATTTCAAACATATACTTAAGCACAAAAAGGAATAATTGTCTTTCGTACAACTCGGTAGTCATTTGCGCATTCAAGAATCACTTCGGGCGCAAGAGAATGACAATGGGAAAGGGCAGGATATTGTCGGACCATCTTCCGTGAACATGGTGGAAGAAAACAAGAATACCAAGTCCAAGTTTAAACGTAAGTTTAATGACACCAACTTTGGCTCCAACAAGAAGCCTATAAAAACTTGTTGGAAGTGTGGTATTGTGGGATACTACAAGAGGGATTTCCGGGTTGGTAAGAACAACAAACGGAATCACAATGGAGCTGGTACAAACAATGCAGGAAATGGTTCGAAAAACAAGACCCGAAACCTAATCAAGGTGAATCTCTTGATGTTGGTTATAATTATACTAAGACTTATGTACCAATAAATGGTCATGCATTTTATGTGCAGGATGATGACATTGCTTGGTGGATTGACTCGGGTGCTACTACACATGTATGTAAGGATCGAAGGTGGTTCAAGACTTATGAACTGGTGAATGATGGATCAGTTATACATAATGGCAACGAGTCAAAGGATGCAATTATTGGGCATTGTAGTGTAGATTTGTGCTTTAGTCTGGAAAGACTATTATATTATGTAATGTATTATTGGTGCTGGGGATTCAAAAGAATATTGTATCCGGTAGTGTGTTGAACAAGAACAGCTACAACCAAGTGTTAGGAATGTATTTTTGGTTTATGGATTTAAAGTCTAGGGACTGATTGTGTGATTTTATAATAGTTGTAGTTTAGTATAAATATCATATGTAAAGGGTTTCAATGTAACAGTTGACTACGCATTTCCTTTCTCACGTATTGTAATATCTGGATTCTCTCAATACAATCATTCGGTCATTGTTGTGATAATTATTTTGTATCTTTAGTGTTTGAATCTATATTGGTTTTGATATCAACAATTGGTATCAGAGACTAGTTTGGATTAAATTGAGTGTTTAAAGCTGTAATTTCTTGAATTTTTGACTATTTTTTGCGAACCCATATTGCCATTTGTCTTGGGAGTTTTTGAAAACCAGTTTTGTATTTGCTTTTGGTGGAGGCCTAAGCAAAATACATGAATTAGTCTTTAATGAGGCCAATGATGCACTGTTTTTATTTTTCTTTTTACAAATTCATTTTTCTGGATATGGCACATACTTATTCATTTCTGGTACGTGACGTCTAAACCGAGTAGGACATAAAGTAAACAGTTCAGCAAATGAAACATGACATCGAATCCGCTACAGTACAATCATTGTTTTCTAATATTACATTCTACCTATCTCTAGAAACAAACACACTTGGCATTACGGTCTTCTTCACAAAAATACTTGAAAAGTCTTGCATAGTCATTTTGGGAACCCTTCTTACATGAGCTGTAGGTACAAAACTAGGAGAGTCGGTACTTTTGGAAAACTTGGATTTACAGAGATTTCATTGGTGAGTGGGTTTCTTTGAAGACTTTGATTTACTCTTAGCCTTCTTGGAAACCTCAGATTTTGAAGATTTTGAACACTTACCTTTGGAATAGTTCAAAGGAACTTCAATCTTGTATTTACCTTTGTCAATGTATATGGGATACTAGAGTTTTTTGAACCTTGTAAATGAGAACTTAACATTTCTGAAAATGTGTTAAACCGTTCTTTGTAGATGGTTAATTCTACATAGTGTTCAAAAGTTTGCTTTTCCAATTTTTCCTTACTTAGAAGAGCTCCTTGATAGGCAATGGATTTCAACTGATTTCTTCATTGTGTTCATCACTGCTGTTCATCGGAAAAAACCCATGATTTTTATTCAAAACCCTTCTGAATCTTCATGTTTTACGTGTTTTTATATATTAGCATCATCGATATTTATTCTAGTATAGATTTCGAGCACATCTGTTCAATCCTTACATGTTTTTAGTGATATTATTTGATGCAAAATCGAATCGACAATGTTCTTATTATTTTTCACTATTTTTTGCTTAAAAATCACGGATTTTGGGTGTTTTTGGTTACTTGTTTTACACAAAACTTGTTTCTAAATTAAAACCGAGCACTTAGGTATCAGTTTTAGGCCTTAAAACTCATTTTTATAAATTCTAGGTTTGTGTTCTTCATTTGAAACTGTTCTATTAAAAAGGAAAAAATTTCCTAAGTGTAATCTCGGATCCTACTTCGGGTGACACGCCTTCGGTTCAAACAGTAACTTGGCTCTTCGGTTCTTCTACCTCATTAGAAACTCGGATAAGTAAACACTTGATCCTCGGTTCCTTAACTTTCATCCGAAGTTTAGAGCAGCATCATTTCGGATCGTCCAAACACTTAATCTTTATTCTTACCAGCTCATCTGAATCTCATAATAAACACTCTTTCGGTTCACTCCTGTAACACCCTCATTTCCTGCCCAAAAGTCACGTCAACACAATATCATAAGTGGCAATAACGCACCAAAATCCCTATTACATGGGTCAGAGGATAATAAAGATTATTGCTAATTAAAACTTTTGCACAAAATGTATATACAGTAATTGCAGTTCGTACAGACAACCATCCTAACTATAAAATATACATATTGATTACAAGTCCCAAGAGAAGCTATCACAAGCAATACAAATCTGACTAACACACAAAAGTATACACGAAGATCCCCAAGTCCTAATCCAGCGAACACGGCTACCTATCCCCTCTTAGATTCCCTGAACATTGTAGACTCGAATACGTAAGCTCGGAAGCTCGTGAGTACGCGAGGGTTAGACTCTACATCATAAACACATAACACACATACATATAGCACATACATGCATGGCAATCTCTATCACTATACCTGGCAATCAACACATGTCTCAGGTATGAACAATAAGCATTAGATCCGCAGCCCTGCACACACAATCACTATGGGGACCCCTCCCCGGCTAACGACCGCAAGCAGCAGTGGTTAACTAAAACCCTATAGCTCGGGCGCGAACGGACTACAGGCCCTGCTGTGTATACACGATCTAAAGACTGGTTAGGGACAGTCAGCCCGCGCGATCACTCACCGCGAATCACTGCCTGTATGGAACTCATCACGGACACCCTGAAACGGATCTCATCTCATGCACACATAGCACATATGTAGGAGTAGAAACATACCTGAGACTCGCGTCCCTATGTCATACACATTGCACAATATACATACACAATACTAGCTACACAACTACGACTCACAAAACGATCACGGGTTTGAAAAGGACTCGAGTACTCACCTGATCAATCCACTAATCCTGCGGTCTCTGATTCGGCTCGGCTCACTATCGGCTCATCCCTGAAAACACACGGATCTCAACTATTAATATAACTCAACTCAATAGATACACATAACCGATCTACAACTGAACTCACAACTGAATCAGACCCCAAAAATAACCCCAAACGGACCCAAGAAACCAAAACAGACCCGACCCAAAACCTCTCCATCGCGACCCGCTCCTGTCCCATCGCGGTCGCGCTCAGGCCATCGCGGCCGCGCTGACCATCACGATCGCGCTCTTTAGATCTCGATCGCACTCAGTTCACACCGTCACCAGACGCATCACGGCCGCGCTCAGGGGGATCGCGGCCGCGATCTGGTGCGCCAAGCTCTGGTCTGTTCGTCTTCCATGGCTGCCCAGGCTACACCAAGCCCTTGATTCGATTTCCAGAACCCCTTTACCCACCAGAACTCATATATGTCTTCTCTACTGGACTAAAACTCAAACCCACAATTCTAACAACACACATCACGAATTTCAGCAATTAAAACCCATAACTTCTTACCTTAAATCTCAAGAATACATAAAGAGATGAAGGAGATGAACTTCAGCAACCAATTTCGATTTTGTGAAGCCTCTCGCTGCTCCAGATGCACACGTACACACACACACACACACACACACACACCGTTCTCTGTTTTGGCCAATGAGGAGAAAAGAAGGACACGTTCAAAGGAAGCCTCAATATATACGCTTTCTATTTTGGCAGGTTCCGACCCAATAACCCGAACTCGATATCCGATTTTCACAATTAATATCCATTTAACCCATTCAATCCCACGAACTCATAAACATAGTTAATCCACTTAAATGACAACTCGGTGACACGTAACTCGCAATCCCGATGGGTGTCAATCCACTAACCGGGAGATAATTAGGCCAACGTAATATTATTAAAATAGTATTCCACTAAAATAAATCCATGTAATAATCCGGAAAATTGGATGTTACAAATCATCCTCCCCTCTTAAAGAGATTCCGTCCCCGGAATCTATCTCGAACCCATTCGCATGCGTCCATCTTCGCATCGACTCTTCAATTCCCTCATAATCTTTGACTTAGTTAGATAATCCACTAATAACTTAATTAAATCCTTTACTCGCAGAGTCTTCTCGTGACGTTAACTCGTAAGCCACTTAGTTCACAAACAAACTCAAATCATCAGTCTTCATTCTCTCATTGTATCCTCATATAACTCTATATGGTTCATCCACTAACACAGTAGATCTTCAGTTCCACTTATAACAACACATAAAGACATCTCCATCGAATCGCTAAACGCAAAATCATAGACATGGACAAACACGCAAAAGAAATCAAATCCACTCTCGATATGATAATCCACAATCAATAGGATCAATCCACTTACCAAAACATAATTCCCAGACATGCCAATCCCACACCTCTGTCACCGTATCTCACAATCATAAACACAAACCAAGCAGTTGCACGCAACATACACAATATCACAAACACATACTAACGGACCGCCCCACAATCAACACACACACTCGTGGCAAGTTCAAAGGTACGTACTCGAAACAACATTAGTGGCATCCCGAGCTCCCTCAGCAGTCGCTTGGAATACCTGACCCCGCGCCCTAGTATCATGACGACTGGATGATGACGGCTCTGCCCTAGTTCCACTGGAACTCGCACCCTGGATCGTTGGTCCCGCCTCTGGACAGTCCCTGATCATATGCCATGGCTTCCCACAACGGAAGCACAACGGCTCGACAGCCGTACACGTAGCGGCAGCATGCCCTCGCTGGCCGCATCGGTAACATCAGGGCGTATCTAACGCACACGACCCACTATGGCGACGATGACACCTCAGGCAATCCCGATCCCCAACCAAAATGTCAACCCTGCTACCCCAATCTCGAGACCTCTGTCCCTCGCTGCTCTGACTCTGCCCACTGTGTCGCGAACTCTGCATCCGACTCTGACTGTCTAACCGCTGAATTTGCGTCGGTCCGCTCGACCTCCGATCTCCATCCCTGTCTATGTCTCTATCTCGTCTATCTCTCAAACTCTGGCCCGAATGTTGCCACTGATCTGACTGCCGCTCCCTGGAAGTATCTCTGGAACGCCTCCAATCACTTGAAGACCGCCCAGGCATCCTCGCACGTCAACGCCGGGAAGACGTCTGCTCCCTCTGCTTGGCTATCTCCCGCTACATTATGCGGGCCATCTCTAACGCTCTGGCAAATGTAGCGGCTCGTGTAATCCAACGAACTCTCTAATGTCTGATCGTAGTCCATTGATAAACATATCGGCCTTCTGCTGCTCTGTGGCGATATGCTGGCTGGAACACAACCCTGAACTGATCCTACGTCATCGCATAGGCTGCAGAAGATGTCATCGCTGACTCAATAGATTTCCACCACTGGGATGCTCCTCCCCTCAAAAGATAAGTCGCATACCCAACCATATCCCTCGGGTCCACATGCGCCACTCGAAATGCTGCCTCTATCTCATTTTCCCACGCCATAGTCATCCCTGGCTCACCGCCACCTCTGAACAGGGGTGGAGCTCATGTCAAAAAGTCCTTTAAGGACCCACCCTTCCGCGTAGAGGATGAAGAGGCACCTGCCCCTGACTCAGCCCCTGTCACTGGAATCTCTGGCCTTGGACCTAGACCCTGCTGACAGTTGAACTGCGTCATAATATCCAGAAGCTCCGACTTGGGGATAAACTCATCCCCCACTGGTCTCTCAGCACCTGATCCCTCGCCCTGATCTGCCATATCAATCTGCACAAACCGAAGCAATTAAGAATAAAAAACAAGTCACCCAGCGTCATACAATGAGCTAGGTCAGTTAATTCAACTAATATCACTCTCAAGAAGGATCCCCCGAGAATCTGAACAAGGTTTAAGTTAAGTATCCACTAATGATACTCGAACTTCAAACCACAAGCTCTGATACCATCATGTAACACCTTCATTTCCCGCCCAAAAGCCACGTCAACTCAATATCATAAGTGGCAATAACGCACCAAAATCCCTATTACACATGTCAGAGGATAATACAGATTAATGCTAATTAAAACTTTTGCACAAAAGGTTAATATAGTAATCGCATTTCGTACAGACAACCACCCTAACTATCAATATACATATGGATTACAAATCCCAAGAGAAGCTATCACAAGCAGTACAAATCTGACTAACAGACAAAAGTAGACACGAAGATCCCCAAGTCCTAATCCAGCGAACACGGCTACCGATCCCCTCTCTGATTTCCTGAACATGGTAGACTCGAATACGTATGTTCGGAAGCTCGTGAGTACGCGAGGGTTAGACTTTTCAGCATAAACACATAATACACATACACATAGCACATACATGCATGGCAATCTCTATCACTATTTCTGGTAGTCAACACATGTATCTCAGGTATGAACAATAAACATGAGATCCGCAGCCCTGCACACACAATCACTATGGGGACCCCTCCCCGCTAACGACCGCACGCAGCAGTGGTTAGCTAAAACCCTGTAGCTTGGGCGCGAACCGGCTACTGGCCCTGCCATACTGGTTAAGGACAGTCAGCCTGCGTGATCACTCATCGCGAATCACTGTCTGTATGGAACTCATCACAGACACCCTGAAACGGATCTCATTACATGCACATATAACACTTATGTATGAGTGGAATCATACCTGAGATTCGCGTCCATGTCTCATACACATTGCGCAATATACATACACAATACTAGCTACACATCTACGACTCACAAAACGATCCCGGGTTTGAAAAGGACTCGAGTACTCACCTGATCAATCCACTAATCCTGCGGTCTCTGATTCGGCTCGGCTCACTATTGGCTCGTCCCTGAAAACACACGGATCTCAACTACTAATATAACCCAACTCAATAGATACACATAACAGATCTACAACTGAACTCACAACTGAATCAGACCACAAAAACAACCCCAAACGGACCCAAGAACCCAAAACGGACCAGACCCGAAACCTCTCCATCGCGGCCCGCACTCGAGCCCCATCGCGACCCGCACCTGCCTCATCACGGTCGTGCTAAGGCCATCGAGGCCGCGTTGACCATCACGGTCGCGCTCTCCAAATCTCGATCGCACTCGGTTCGCACTGCCACCAGACGCATCGCGGCCGCGCTCAGGGGGATCGCGACCGCGATCTGGTGAGCTAAGTCCTGGTCTGTTCGTCTTCCATGGCTGTCCAGGCTACACAAAGCCCTTGATTCGATTTCCAGAACCCCTTTACCCACCATAACTCATATATGACTTCTCTACTGGACTAAAACTCAAACCCACAATTCTAACAACACACATCACGAATTTCAGCAATTGAAACCCATAACTTCTTACATTAAAGCTTAAGAACACACAAAGGGATGAAGGTTTTTGTGAAGCCTCTCGCTGCTCCAGAATCACACGTTCACACACACACACACACACGTCTCTATTTTGGCAAAGGAGGAGAAAAGAAGGAAACGTTCAAAGGATGCCTCAATATATACGCTCTCAATTTTTGGTAGGTTATGACCCAATAACCCGAACCCGATATCTCATTTTCACAATTAATATCCATTTAACCCATTCAATCCCACGAACTCATCAACACAGTTAATCCACTAAAATGACAACTCGGTGACACGTAACTCGCAATCCCGACGCGTGTCGATCCACTAATCAGGAGATCATTGGGCCAACGCAATATTATTAAAATAGTAATCCACTAATATAAATCCACGTAATAATCCGAAAAACGGGACGTTACAACTCCAACCGAAAAACCAGCAATCCGAATTTTGGCCCCACCCGAAATTTGTATCCTATTCAGACGGTTCTACTTCAAGTGTCACACGGTTCCACCTCATCCGAATTTCAGACTACCATCCGAAATTTGGTTCATTCTGCTGCCTTTTCAGTTTCCACTTCAAAAGATCATTTTTCAAAAGAACACTCACCATCCACTGTCATCATGTCAAGAGAAGCTCTTGTACTAGGGTCAGAGAACAGACCACCAGTTCTCTATCCCGATGAGTATGAGCAATGGAAAAAGCGGTTCCTCAAATTCATCAACATGCAACCAATGGGTCAACTCATGATCCAATCTATTTATGAGGGACCAGCTATCTTCTACTCCGACATTCCAGCACTTTCAACTGCTGTTCCTCCTATTCCAGCAGCCAAAGAAGTCCGCGGTCTGCAAGATGAGAGAGAGTGAGTGAGTGAGTGAGTGAGAGAGTGAGTGAGTGAGAGAGAGACAGGCAGCCGATCTTAGTGCGGAATAGGCCTTTAGTGGTCGCGCCACGATGAAGCAGAAACCCCATTCCTGCTCTGCAATTTTCAGCTCTGCCCAGGAGTTAAAACTCCTATATAACCCGAATTCCAGCACAATCAAACACATATAAGCAGTAAATATCAACCCCTTACAATTCAGGAACTAATTTATACAATCCTCACAACACACAACTCAATTTAGAACCCCAATTCAAGTTGCTTACCTCCTTGAAGATCAAGAACGCCTAAGAGAAAGAGAAGGTGGAAGCAAACTCAAGCTCAGCAGTCAATTTCTTGGATTCACTAGCTTCTTTGCAGCTGGAGTTCACACAACACACACATATGCACACTTAGAGCTTTCTTTCAAATGAAGGAAGAGTGAAGAGGATAAACATATATGTACGCTTCCTTTTTAACCGGTCCCGAACCCAATAACTCGAACCCGATATCACATTTTCAATATTAATACCTATTTAACCCATTTAATCCCGAGATCCCAAAAATATAATTCATCCGCTAAAATTATAAGCCGGAGATACGCAAGCCCAATCCCGACACGTATCAATATACGAAAAGGGATATAATTGGATCAACCCAATATTAATAGAATAATTATACGCTAAAATGATTCCACGTACCATGTCTAAAACACAGTCCCGATATACCCGACCCACTAACACAGAACTCCCATCGACCCTCTCGACAATCAAAGGAACAGACAACGGAGAAGGAGACATACTAAAATAGGCACAGAAGATAACAGACACATAGGAGCGATCGGCCCCGGAATCAAACAATACACGACCTCGTAGTTCAATAAGAATGTACGTACCCGAAAAAACATCTGTAGCATCCCGTGCCTCCTCGGCTGTCGCCTGAAATACACGCCCTCGGCCCCTCGTAACGGAATCATGGAGGCTGGACGACGACGGTTCTGCCCTGGCCCCACTCGAGATGGCCCCCTGAAATGCCGGTCCCGGCTCCGGACAGTCCCTAATACAATGCCCCGGCCTCCCACATCGAAAACATAATGGCTCGGGAACTTTACAAACAAACTCAGCATGCCCTCGCTAACCACATCTAAAACAACGAGGCTGCTCTGACAGAAACTGCCCAGAATGGCGCCGATGACACTTCGGGCACTCCCGATCCCCATACGAACTCTCAAAACGGCTGTCGGACGCTTGGGACCCCTGTCTCACACTACTCTGACTCTAAGCCCCAGATCCCTGACTCTGGCCCTGTCGTCTCGACCGGCGGTATCTACCTCTGTTTCTATCACGTCTCTGTCCCGACCCCTGCCCTAAACCCTGGCCCGAAAACTGCCACTGGTCCGGACGCTGATCACTGGGAGCGTCCCCGGAGGACCTCCACACACTAGATGGCTGCTTGGATGTCCCGGTGCGCTGTCTCTGAGAAGAGGGTTGCTCCCTCTGCTTAAGAATCTCCCGCTCCTTCATGCGGGCCATCTCAAGGGCTCTAGCAAACGTAGGGGTATCGTGCACCCCCACAAACTCTCGAATATCAGACCGAAGACCATCAATAAATGCATCAGCCTTACGGCTCTCGGTGTCGACATGCTGAGGCGCAAACTGAGAATACTCGTTAAAATAGTCGACGTACTGATGCACAGTCATACTACCCTGCTGCAAATGTAAAAATCGGTGCTCTATCTCTCTGCGCTCATACCGAGGAACATAATAGAGCTCAAACACTGCTCTGAACTGCTCCCAAGTCGTGGCGTATGCGGCGGACTGGGTCATAGAAGACTCGATCGATTTCCACCACTGTGAAGCCCCGCCCCGTAACTGATATGCAGCATAACCAACCATATCCCTAGGATCGACAGGCAGCCTCAATCTCGTGCTCCCAGGCGATGGCTGCCCCCGACTCACCGTCTCCCCGGAACTGCGGTGGGGCGCCCGTCATAAAATCCTTGAAGGACTCGCCCCGCTGAGAGGATGAAGATGCACCACCCCCTGATTCAGTCCCAGTAGGCCGAACAACTGGCACCACACCCTGACCCTCTTTTTGCTGTCTATAGAACTCTATAAGGAGCTCTAGTAGCTCTGACTTGCGAATATACTCATCACTGGGCGGCTTACCCGCGCCCGATCCCTCACCCTGGTCTGCCATAACAATCTACAGAAAACAAAACAATTAAGCACAAAAGGATAATTCACCCAGCGTTATACATTAAGCCAGGGCTGTTAATCCACTAATATAATGGCAAAACGATCCCCCATGGACCGGAACAACGTCTAAGTTAAACATCCAATAATGATACTCAATCTTCAAACCGAAAGCTCTGATACCATGCTGTAATACCCCTCCCGATCCCGAAAATGTCACGTCAACCCAATATCATAGGTGGCAATAACGCAAAGAATCTATAACACACATGACATAGAATAATGCAGATTATGGCTACTTAAAACTTTAAATGCATAGTTAACAACATATGATTACAATCCGGTACATTCATAAGTCTCGATTAAACTAACATATATCCCAAGGCAACTATCACAAACAGTTCTAGACACTTTACAAATAAACAACAGATCTTCAAGTTGACCCCCGAACCTATCTCTGCGGCTGCTGAGGTCCCTTCTGATTCTCTGAACATGTTAGACTCGAAGACGTGAGCTATAAAGCCCGTGAGCACACGAGGGTTAGACACTGCACATAAACACATAGCACGTAGCACACATAGTCCATGTCCCTGTCCCTATTGCCCAACACACATCTCAGGTATAATAACACAAGTATGAGATCTGGACCCAGCACTATCCCTGTGGGGACCCTTCCCCGGTTAACACACCGCACACAGCAGTGACTAGCAAATACCCTGTAGCACAGGAGCGACCCGGCTACAGGCCCTGCCGTATATATACGCCCCAAGGACTGTTAGGGACAGTCAACTCGCGAGATCCCTTTCGTGACTCATTGTCCGTATGGAACTCATCCCGGACCCCTGGAATGGATCTCATATCTCATATACATCATGTATAAAGGATAGAAATATACCTGAGGTTCACGTCCCTGTCTCATAATATATAACACGCACAATATAGCAATACAGCTAAAATCACAAGGACGGCGCGCGTTTAGAAAACAACTCGAGTACTCACCTGACTGAGTTCCCGAACTCTGGCCTCCATGATCAAACCCGGCTTGCTGTCCGCTAGTCCCTGTAACACACGGAGATCCCAATAGTTAAACACAATCCCAAGTAGCACATATCACACAATCACAATGACCCGAATTCGACCCGGACTCGACAACCCCCACGGAACCAAAACCCGGTCGATACCCGAAACCTAAACCAAACCCGACTCAAAGTAACCCCAACGAGACTCCAAACTCAGACAAAACCCGGCTCGAACAATCCCGAAGGAACCCGACGCGATTCGACCTAAAACCCCTTTTATGAAACCCCAACCGGAATTCCGCAGCAGGCTGCGGCTCGCGCCGCTAGGCCTCTGGAGGTCGCGCCGCGACGAAGCAGAAACCCCATTCCTGCTCTGCGATTTTCAGCTCTGTACAAGAGTTAAAACTCCTATATAACCCGAATTCCAACACAATCAAACACATATAAGTAGTACATATCAACCCCTTACAATCCAGGAACTAATTTATACAATCCTCACAACACACAACTCAATTTAGAAACCCAATTTAAGTTGCTTACCTCCTTGAAGATCAAGAACACCCAAGAGAAAGTGAAGGTGGAAGCAAACTCAAGCACAGCAGTCAATTTCTTGGATTCACTAGCTTCTTTGCAGCTGGAGTTCACACAACACACACATATGCACACTTAGGGCTTTCTTTCAAATGAAGGAAGAGTGAAGAGGATAAACATATATGTACGCTTCCTTTTTAACCGGTCTCGAACCCAATAACTCGAACCCGATATCACATTTTCAATATTAATACCCATTTAATCCCGAGATCCCAAAAATATAATTCATCCGCTAAAATTATAACCCGGAGACACGCAAGCCCAATCCCGACACGTATCAATCCATGAAAATGGATTTAATTGGACCAACCCAATATTAATAGAATAATTATCCACTAAAATAATTCCACGTACCAGGTCCAAAGTTACAGAAAATCAGAATTATTCGTAGTTTTTTCGTTTGCAAAAACTAATAACAGAATTGTTTGTATTTATTTTCGTTTTCCAAAAAAAATGGAATGAGATGAATTTTTTGGTGCAGAAAAAGAAACAGATTGGTCTTCGTAGCTTTTTACATTTTAAAATGAAAAAACTTAAAACATGTATGGTTAGTAACTTCTTTTCGTTTGTAAAAACAAATAAAAGCTTAAGGTTCAAATTTCTTTGGTTTGGAAAACTCCAATATAAAATGTTTGTATTTTTCACTCGAAAAAGCTAAAAAAGAAAATCTATTCTAATTTGATACAGATGTTTATAATAAAAGAAATAAATAAGTTTGTAATTTAAATTAAAAAATATATTAAATTATAGGAAACTCAATAAACAAATTAATACGTAAAAAGTTAAATTAATAATAATAATAATAATAATAAATAATAGTTATAATAATAATAATAATAATAATAATAATAATAATAATAATAATAAAAGAGTTAAATAAAAAAATGAGTAAATTACATAAATGGTCCCTGTGGTCTGCATAAAACTTTGAATACGGTCCTTGTGGTTTCAATTTTGCATAAATGGTTTTTATTTTCACTGTTTACTTTAACAATCAAATGGTTAAATCTTTTATAATGACCATTTTAGCCTTTTCTTTGATAGCATTTTGGTCCCTCAAGTTTGTAGTTCATTTTAGTTTTGTTCCTTCAAGTAAAATTTTTTTATTTAACTCTATCATCATCATCATCATCATCATCATCATCATCATCATCATCATCATCATCATCATCATCATCATCATCATCATCATCATCATCATCATCATCATCATCATCATAACTATTATTATTTATTATTATTAATTTAACTTTTTACGTATTAATTTTTTTGTTTATTAAGTTTCCAATATTTTAATATATCTTTTAATTTAAATTACAAACTTTTTTATTTCTTTTATTATAAACAATTGAATCAATTTAGAATCCATTTCCATTTTTAGATTTTTCGAATGAATAAATACAAACATTTTATATGGTAGTCTTCCAAACCAAAAAATTTTGGACCTTAAGCTTTTATTTTTTTTTACAAACGAAAAAAAGTTACTAACCATACATGTTTAAAGTTTTTTCATTTTCTAAACGTAAAAAGCTACGAAAATCAATTTGTTTTTTTTTTCTGCACCAAAAGATTCAACACATTCTGATTTTTTGTTTTGGGAAACGAAAATAAATACAAACAATTCTGTTATTAGTTTTTGCAAACGAAAAAACTACGAATAATTCTGATTTTCAGTTTTTCCAAACAAAAAAAAATCATTTTATTTTTCTAGTTTTTCGAACCAAACCATTACCTTTTATTTTAATTCTCCGAACGAAAAACTACTAACCATTATGTTTTAAAAATTTTTCAAAAAATGAAAGTGTGTAGCATTTTTGTTCGGAAAAACAAAAAAAAATTGGAATGGTTTGTAGTTTTACACGATTGGAAAAAGTTAAAAACGTAATGATTGGAATAACATAAAAAGCGAACAAAAAATAGACTATTTCGTTTTCTGAAAAATTGTATTTTGTACATTTGGAAAAAGCTAAAAACTCAAAATGGATCTATTGTTTTGTTCGATTTTTATGTTATTCTAATCATTACGTTTTTAGCCTTTTCCAATCGTAAAAAATCTACAAACCATTCCATTTTTTTAGTTTTTCGAACAAAAAGGATACTCAGTATTTCGTTTTTGAAAAAACTTTAAAACGTAATGGTTTGTAGTTTTTCGTTCGAAGAAAACAAAATAAATACCAATGGTTTTGTTCGAAAAACTATAAAAATAAAATGATTTTTTGTTTGGAAAAACTGAAAATAAGAATTATTCATAGTTTTTTCGTTTGTAAAACTATTAACAGAATTGTTTGTATTTATTTTCGTTTTCCAAAACAAAAAATCGAAACGGGTTGAATTTTTTGGTGTAGTAAAAAAATAAAAAAACAAATTGGTTTCGTAGCTTTTTACGTTTTAAAATGAAAAATCTTAAAACATGTATGGTTAGTAACTTTTTTTCGTTTGAAAAAACAAATAAAAACTTAAGGTTCAAAATTTTTTGGTGTGAAAAACAACAATATAAAATGTTTGTATTTTTCATTTGAAAAAGCTAAAAAAAGGAATTGGATTCTAAATTGATACAATTCTATATAATAAAAGAAAGAAATAAGTTTCTAATTTAAATTAAAAAATATATTAAAATATTGAAAACATAATAAACAAAAGAAATAATACGTAAAAAGTTAATTAATAATAATAAATAATAATAATAGTTATAATAATAATATTAATAATAATAAAAGAGTTAAATAAAAAAATTTATTTGAAGGACCAAAACTAAAATGAACTACAAACTTGAAGGACCAAAATGTTATTAAAGAAAAGGGTAATATGGTCAATATAAAAAATTTAACCATTTGATTGTTAAAGTTAACAGCAGAGTGACCATTTTTGCAAGTAACAGTGAAAATAAGGACCGTTTATGCAAAATTGAAATCACATTGATCGTATCCAAAGTTTTATGCAAACTACAAGGACCATTTACCTAATTTACTCTAAAAAATTAACTTGAGAGACCAAAATTAAAATGAACTACAAACTTGAGGGACCAAAATGTTATCAAACTAAATGGTAAAATGATCATTATAAAAGATTTAACCATTTGATTGTTAAAGTTAACGGGAGAGGGACCATTTTTGCAAGTAAACAGTAAAAATAAGGACCATTTATGCAAAATTGAAACCACAGGAATCATATCTAAAGTTTTACGCAAACCACAAGGACCAATTCTGTAATTTACTCTTTTTTTAATGTTTATATATACTTGTTTTGATGTTTGAACTTTACACATACCAACACTACATGCGAACAAATTAATATTTGTTATTATCAAATTGGTGTGTTATACGTTAAAAATAATAATAATTTTTTTGTAGTTTTACCGTTTATATCTATATTATTTATTTTTTATCATTGATAGCAATAACTTTTGTATTTTTTAACCGATTATAACAATTTTTGACCTGGAATCCATTAATAGCAACAACTTTTATCTTTTACCAATAATAGCAACAACGTTTTATATTTTTACCAATAATAGCAGCAACTTTTAACTTTCTACCAAGGGCAAATGACCAAAAATAGTAACAAGTTTTGACATTTTTATCATTAATGGTAACATTATTTATTTTTCATCATTAATAGTAACAACTTTTTATTTTTCTATCAACAATAGTAATGGGTGACCTGTAAACCTGTTTAGCAGGTCACCAACTTTTCAGTTTTCAAAAATAGTAACATCTTTTCAGATTTTTATCAATAATAGTAACATATCAATATAAAAACATAATTTTTTATTTTATTAAGTTTTCTAATATTTCATAAACACCAAAATAAACCAAATTTTTATTTCGAATATTTACGAATAGATAATATTCGATTAGTTATTCACAATTAAATATAATATGAATGAAAAAATATTGTGAATCATTTCATTTTTCATTTTTTCCAACAAAAAAACTACGAACCATCATTTTCTTAGTTTTTCCGAATAAAATAATACAAATCGTTCCACTTTTTAGTTTTTTCCAATCTAAATGGGTCATAGTTTTTTTATTTAAAAAACAAAAAATCAAAACGAATCTCAATATTTTTCATTCATAAAACTATAAAACTCAATGAGTCATGATTTTTCCATTCATAGAAAAACTTAAAAATGAATGAGTCGCAATACTTTTTCTTTCTTAGTATTTTTCATTTGAAATAAAAAAAATTACAAATTGATCATGTTTTAGATTTTTTTAACAAAAAACCATAATTCATTTTGATTTTTCATACAAAATAATTGCAACTTATTACTTTTTGTGTTTTTAACAACGAAAAAACTATGAATTATTCTAGTTTATAGTTTCGTACAAGTGGTTATGTATCGTTTTTATGGATTACAATATTTTTCATTCGGCAAAACTATGAACTGAAATAATTCATAGTTTTTTCGTTGTTTAAAACACAAAAATAAATGAGTTGCAATTATTTTGTATGAAAAATCAAAATGATTTATAGTTTTTTGTAAAAAAAATCTAAAGCATGATTGGGTCGTAGTATTTCATTCAGGATATCTAAAAGTTGTATCGTTTGTAATCAATTTCATTTGGAATTTACTAAAAAGCTGATCAATTTGTACTTTTTTATTCCAAATGAACTAGTTTATGTGCCCGTGTATAACACGGATTCAACATGAAAAATAAAAAATGACATTTTTGAATTAAAAAGAAAAGACATGACAAAGTTAGAATCTATGAAAAAAATAAGTAGAACAATAATCATTAGCATAAGTTAATGAATATATAAAAAATAACAAATAGTTGTGTGTTCGAAAATAAGAAGAAAAAATTGTCATAAATTACTTAACACTTCTTTGTACACAACATTACATGTTGTTGTTGCAAGAAGACCGTCTTTATCGGTAATCAAAATTTTTAACCCCTTTCTGCTTTTAACTCTTGAAACAGCAACATACAACTGTCCGTGTGTAAAAACTGGTCTTGGCAAAAATAAACCCACTCTGGATAGAGACTGTCCTTGACTTTTGTTAATCGTCATGGCAAAACAAACCGAAATAGGAAACTGCCTTCTTTGAATCTTAAACGGTAAATTTTTGTCGGTTGGACAGAGCCTCATTCTTGGTATAAAAGTTCTGCTGCCAATATTACTTCCAGAGATTACCTTGGCTTCAATAATACGCTCACCAAATTTTAGCACCTGTAGTCTCGTACCGTTGCATAATCCTCCAGTCTGATCAATATTTCGAAGCAACATGATTGGAACACCAACTTTTAAAACCAATTTGTGATTAGGCAATCCAGCAAACTTCAAACCATTTAGTACATCAGGAGAGTATAATGATCTTTCAAAGTTATTATGAAAATACTCAGATTCACATACGGTATCCGAGCTCAAGTAAACCTTCCCTTCTCCTTCAAACGATTCAAGCAACCTACTGTTTATGATATCCACAACCTCATGTGTCGGTGCAAGAATTGCTCGTTCTTGAAAATAAGATTGAGTTTTGTAATTTAAGAGAACATCTGGATATGCGAATTGAATAATTGAACCTATGGGGTCATCAGAATCTTTAATGAGAAGATCATCAGGTATTTCAACATCCGCTTCTCCATCATTAGGTCCACCGGCTAAGCCTTCTCCTATATTTAGTATCCAGTCTGCGAACTCTTTTGTTTCTTCTAACTCTTAATTTTGACACCCAATTTTTAGTCTCATATTAACTGTTAATTTTAGGACTTGACAATGTTTCCAGATATAGGATGAGTTAAGTGTTGCATTGACAATGTCGTTTCTATTCCCCTTAGTAGTGACAGGAGGAATCTGTCTGAAATCACCACCGAAGACTATTACTTTACCTCCGAACAGCTTATTTGCGTTCATTCGATTGCTTATACTTAAAACATCTTTCAATGTTCTATCCAAAGCTTCAAATGCATGCTTATGTACCATAGGAGCTTCATCCCATATAATTAACGTTGTCTTCTTCAATAACATTGCCACATCGCTATCTGCACGTATGCTACAAGTACTATCCTCATTTAGGTTTATAGGAATACGAAACCGTGAATGTGTCGTCCTTCCACCGCTTAACAATAATGATGCAATACCACTTGATGCGACATTTAATACAATTTCACCTTTACACCTTATACCTGCGGATAGAGTTCTCCAAATGAAAGTTTTTCATGTGCCACCATATCCATAGACAAAGAAAACCCCACCTTCCTTACAATCAACGGCTTTCATTACTTGCTCGTAGATGTTACGTTGTTCATCTGTTAAATTGACGAATTGTTGCGCATCTCCTCGATGACCATCACCATTCTTGGTTTTGATTTGTCATTATCTTTATATTTGATCTCACAAGTTTCCACAATGCCGATCACATCTTACAAGATTAGGTAAAGAAAGTGAGCATGTATGAAGAAAGAAATTTACTTTAAAAAACTGAAAATGTTAAAATATCATAATGTGTACTAACCAATGATTGCATTCTCTTCATACGTTGTAGGCAAAAGAGCACTAAAGCTTATAAGTGAAATTCCATTCAATGATCCAGTGAAATTTGAGCATTTTGTTACTTTGGTCTTGAAATACAAGTTGAGCTTGTATCTATGATTGATGATTTTATAGTTTGATGTATTGTCTCCAATTCCAAATCCAGATATTAGGACGACACTGTCTTCTTGAAGTAACTTGTCAAACATAGAAGTGTACTTCTTTGTTACAACGGCTTGAATCTTTGAACTCTGATGACATATATAAGAAAGAGTGATATAAATTGGATGCATATCTTATAAGGTTCACGGTCTATTTTCTTAAACACAAACCATATAATCTATATATATAATAAAAGAGAACATCAAATGCATACGTGGCGCTTCCACGTTAGATAAATACAATTTATTATTTCAAAAAGGATAAATGCTCTATATTATTATTTTAATAATAAAAAATAAATACAAATATTATTTTTAAAAAAGATAAATACAAATTATTATTTTAAAAGGATAAATGCTCTATATTATTTTTTTAATAATAAAAAATAAATACAAATATTATTTTTAAAAAGATAATACAATTTATTATTTTAAAAGGATAAGTGCTCTATATTATTTTTTAATAATAAAAAATAAATACAAATATTATTTTTAAAAAGATAAATACACTATATACAAATTGAATCTAAATTTTTATCTATTAAAACTTATTAAATCAAAAATAAAATGTTTTAAAAAATCATAAAAAATAACTATTATTTATATTAGTTTATCTATATCTATATAATAAAAGAGAACATCAAACGCATACGTGTTGTTCCCACGTTACACCACAAAAGACAAATACAACTTTTATTTTTAAATAAAAGATAAATACAACTTATTATTATAAAAAAGATAAATCCTAAATAGATTTTTTTTAAATAAAAGATAAATACAACTTATTAGTACAACTTATTATTATAAAAAAAGATAAATCCTAATAGATTTATAAATAAAAATACACTATTAATTTTAATCTATAAATATTAATTTATAATAAAATATATAAGTAGTATGTTATATATAAAGTGAAATTTAAATTTTTATCAATTAAAATTTATTAAATTAGAAATAAAATTTTATTCACGTATTTATGTATAATGGGGTCATGAACGTTTTGGCTTGTACCAGATTTAATGTTGTCTATTGTTTTTGACGAAAACCATGCCAACAGATAGAAGGTTGCACAAATTAAGTGCAGGAATGCAAATTACAGAAACGAATTTTTACTATTATGTCAGATTTTTCACGAATGTTTTTGGAGAAAGTCTAACGTGGATAAATTTTAATAAATAATTGGTTATTTAAAATGTATGTAAACATACAAATAAAACATATAAATATTAAATATGATTAAAAATACAATAATAGTATTGTTATTTGTTATATATTTAAAAGTTACTTTTTAAGAATTTTTAAAATATATAACTTAAAGTTTCAATTTTACAAAAATATGATTTTAATAAAATTGTATTATGTTTGCTTTTTTACTTATTCAATCTTGTTTGTATAATATTTATTTTAATAAATTTATAAACACGTCATATTTTTTTAATTAGGCATATAGATACGTATGCATAAGGTTTAATTTGTATTATATTCATAATAACAACTAAAAATATTAGATGATGAGAAATGTGATAAATATTGAATAATGATAAATGTTGGATAGAGTTAATGATTTATTAATATTTATAGGTTATAAAAATAATAAATCATATTTATCATTTATTTTATATTTGTCTTTATCTTAAATTTTATATTTATATTTATATTTATATTTATATTTGTATTTGTATTTATTATTTTATTTTATATTTGTATTTATCTTGTCAAATGTAATAAATATTGAATAATGATAAATGTTAGATAGAGTTGATGATTTATAAGTTTTAAAAATTATAAATTGTATTTATCTTTTACTTTATATTTACAACATTATTATTTTTAAGAAAAGATAAATACAATTAGTTTTTTAAATATCTATAAACATAAATAAATGCAACATTATTATTTTTAATACAACATTATTATTTTAATATAAAAAAATAAAAGATAAATACAATTAGTTTTTTCAAATATCTATAAACATAAATGCATCATTATTATTTTTAATATAAATATAATTAAGTTTTCTATTATCCATAAATTTCACCAAAAAATATAAATATAACATTATTATTTTTAATATAAAATAAACCCAATGTCAATTAAATTCATATATAGTATCATAAGTCACTATAGGGTTTACGCGCACCACCGAACTATTGCATATTTAATTATTGGATGATTAAATTGATTGATAAGTAGAGTGACCAATTTGTAGTATTTGATGTTACGAATGGATAATTATTTTGTAGGATAATTATGAAAATATTGTTAGATAATATTTACAAATCTGATTGTAGATAAATGCACAGGATTATCCTTATATGAAAATATGCATAGTATTGATATTAATTTAGTTAATTAATTATTAGTATTTTTCTATAATAACCTACAACTAAATAGATAAGAATGAGTTGTTATAAATAGGGGTAAAGTGTTAAACCGTACTATATGAATATTGAAGAAAATCCCCCCCACCCAAAAAAAAAAAAAAAAATCCATCGTCTATTACGTGGATAAATTTTAATAAATAATTGGTTATTTAAAATTTATGTAAACATACAAATAAAACATATAAATATTAAATATGATTAAAAATACAATAATAGTATTGTTATTTGTCATATATCTAAAAGTTACTTTTTAAGAATTTTTAAAATATATAACTTAAAGTTTCAATTTTACAAAAATATGAATTTAATAAAATTGTATTATGTTTGCTTTTTTACTTATTCAATCTTGTTTGTATAATATTTATTTTAATAAATTTATAAACACGTCATATTTTTTTAATTAGGCATATAGATACGTATGTATAAGGTGTAATTTGTATTATATCATAATAACAACTAAAAATATTAGATGATGAGAAAAACCAATTATTTATTAAAAATTATTAATGTAAATTCACATACATTTTATTTAACCAATTGTTTATAAAAAGTTATTCACGTAATATGTGGGTTCATACAGAATCTTTGCATGTGTTTATAATCTGAAGATAACTTTGTAATACTTCCTGAACTTTTGAATGAATCAACTAAATTAAAATAAACTAAAAATTAATAAATATAGAACTTTTGTTTATTATTTTTATATATGTTCAATCAAATGGTTAGTATTTGAATAAATAAAATTAATTATATACATAATTGAGAAATAATTAAAATTAATCAATTTTTAATTTTTAATCATATATAAATAAATATGATTTTTACCTAAAACTCTAACATAAAAAATATTGAAGATAAAACCCTTTTAGAGAATAAGGGGAAACATTATTGTAACACCCCGACTCCCGAGCAGGTACGTGTAATTATCCTATTGACTAATTTATAATAGTGTTTATTGCGTTGGTCCAATTGCGTCCCGTATAGTGGATTATACGTGTCGGGACGGGGAATTACGTGGATTCGGGATATAATTTTAGTGGATAAATTATAATTATGGATTCACGGGATTAAATGGGATTTATTGATATAAATAGTGAATTTTTGATATTGAGGTCGGGTATCGGTGTCGAACCCGCGATATAACAGGATCCGTTTATGTGATATATGTGTGTGTGACGTGCGTTCTTATCTTCTTTTGTGCAATCTCAAGGGAAAAGTGTGTGTGTGTGTGAACCTATTTTGCTGGAGCTTCAAATTGGATCCAAAAACAAGTGATCAAGGTGTTGAAAATCAGATTTGGCATCTCCTAGTTGTGTTCTTGAAGTTGCAAGGTAAAGGGCCTTTGATTTAACCTTGATTCTATGTGTTAATTGTTGAGATAGGTTGGGAATTGGTTTGGTTATGTATTAGCAGCGTTTTAGTGTTATTTTGGTGTATTAGAACTGCTGGAATCGGGTTAGGGGGATGAGTTCATCCGTGGACAGAACAGAAACAGAAACAGGGGCCTGCTGTTCGACGCGAGCGCGGTCGCGACGCTCCTAGCGCGGCCGCGATGTTCTTCCTCGAGCGTGGGCCGCGATCGGGCCAGTGCGGCCGCGATCCGGCTTCTGCGGGCTTGGGTCGGTTTGGGCTTCGGGGGTCCGTTAGGTTGTTTTGTGGGGTTCATTTGGGTATATTATCAGTTATGGGATATCTGGGATTAATCTGGGGAGAATTAATTTGTGTACAGGGATTATCAGAGATTGTCACGGGCCGGGTACGGATCAACCAGTTAGGGAAATTGTGCAGGGTGATCCAGGTGAGTACACGAGTTCTTTTCAAAGGGCCTACTTTTATCGAGTCATAATATGTGCATATATTATTGTTGTGATTGTGTTGGGCACTGCGAGCTGCCCCTCAGGTATGGTCCTTCTTTCTTTATATGTGTTATATATATATGAGATCCATTATAGTTATCGCGATGGGTTATCGCGGGAGCGGTGTAGCTCTGTTTAATCCTGTGTAGGATTCCCATATATATACGCGGCCGTTACTTCTGTTAGCCTCCACGGGCGTGGCTTGGCTCCAAGGGGGAGGGATTCCCAAATTGAGATGAGTATCTCTTTCTGTATTGGATCTCTAGGGTTTCTGGCATGTGTTATGCCGTATAGTGTAGGGCTGCCATGTGACATGCGATATGTGATTATGTGATCTGTGCAGTGTCTAACCCTTGTGTACTCACGAGCTGCGAAGCTTACGTATTCGAGTCTGATGTGTGTATCAGGGGAACCGAAGATAGGACCGCCAGCTCCTGAGCGAAGATAGGAGCTTGACTTGCTGCGATCGAGAGATTCTACTTTTGTATCTGTATGTGTTCCTTGTTCTGTTGGGGAAACTTTGGGATAAATGATACTGGGTTTGTATGTGAATATTTGGGTATGGGTCGGGTTCTGTATGTCGGGTTGACTTCTGGATATCGTGACTATGTTTGTGAAATGTTTTAATTAATCCGTGTTTGTGTAAACCTTGACATTGTGTGATGGATTGTATATGCGTTAATGCCACCTGTGTATTGTAAATGACGTGGCTTTTAGCTGGGATTAGAGGGTGTTACATGTATGGTATCAGAGCTTGTGGTTTTAGTATTGGGCACCGGGGGATGCTTGAGCTTAGACCGTGTTCAGATTCTTGGGAGTATTCCGGTGACGGATACTAGAGGATTTAATTATCCTGGCTTAGTGTATAACGCTAGGAGGCTTATCTTTGTGCTTAATTGTCTTGTTTTGTGCAGATCAGTATGGCAGATCAGGGAGAGGGTTCTGGTGCGGGTAAGCCGCCGGGTGATGAGTATATCCGCAAGTCAGAGTTGCTTGCGGTCCTTACAGAGTTCTATAGACAGCAGAGAGAACAGGAGAGGGAGCAGAGTCAGAGTATGGGACCACGTGCTGGGGGTGGTCAGGATACTGGTGGGGGTGCCTCTTCGTCTACATCTCAGCGAGGGGGTTCGTTTAAGGATTTCATGACTGGGAATCCTCCAGAGTTCAGAGGCGGGGGTGAGCCAGGGATGGCAGTCGCGTGGGAGCGCGAGATCGAGTCTGCTTTTCGGGTTGCTCATGTGGACCCGAAAGACATGGTTGGGTATGCCACGTATCAGTTGAGGGGTGGAGCCTCACAGTGGTGGAGATCTATCGAGTCTTCCATGTCTGATTCTCGTGCATATGCGATGTCCTGGGCTCAGTTTAAGGACATGTTTGACATTCAGTATGCGCCTCGTGATGAGCAGAGGGAGATGGAGCGCCGCTTCCTCCATTTACAGCAGAGGGATTTGTCTGTGCAGCAGTATGTGGATCGCTTTAACGAGTACTCCCAGTTCGCGCCGCAGCATGTGGATACAGAGAGGCGCAAGGCCGATGCTTTTGTTGACGGCCTGAGACCAGACATCAGGGAGTTTGTGGGACTGCAGGAGACGTCATCTTTTGCCAGGGCGCTAGAGTTAGCTCGCATGAGGGAGCGAGAGATAGAGAGGCAGCGAGAGCAGCCGCCTACCCAGAGACAGCGCACAGGGACATCTGAGCAGTCCAGTTATTGGCGCGTGCCGAGGGAGCAGCAGCAGCCCGAGCAGGGCCGTCATCAGGAGCAGGGTTCGGGTTCGCGGAGAGATAGAGGCAGGGACAGAGGTAGAGATAGAGGCCGAGATGATAGATCCCGGGGACAGGGTCAGAGAGACAGTCATGCAGCTAGTCAGAGCAGTGTTGGGCAGGGGTCTCGGGCATCGGGGAGTAGAGCTGACAGTTCGTCCGGAGAGCGAGATTGTCTGAGATGCCACCGCAGGCATGCCGGGCCATGTGCTAGTAATCAGTTCAGATATTTCAGATGTGGCCAGTTCGGCCATACAGCTACAGCATGCACAGCCCCAGAGGCGTTATGCTTCCGATGTGGGAAGCCGGACCATCGCATGAGAGATTGCCCAGAGACAGCACCAGCGGTACCGGGGGCGAGCACGAGCGGTGCTAGAGCAGAGCCTTCTTATTCCACCTCCCGCAGGGATGCAGCTCCGAGAGCCAGAGGCCGAGTGTTCCAGGCCATAGCTGAGGAGGCCAGAGATGCTCCAGATTTTGTTACGGGTACGTATATTCTGAATGACTTGCGTACGCGAGTCTTATTTGATTCTGGAGCCGATCGCTCATATGTGTCCGTGTCATTCTGTGCTTATTTTACTGTTGCTCCTACTGTGTTATCTGTGCCATTGATTGTCGAGAGGGTAGACGGCAGTACCGCGTTAGTGAGCCGCGTATATCGAGAGTGTGTACTCGAGATCGATACTCACCGATTCCTGATCGATCTACTGCCTATTGAGATCAGCAGCTTCGATGTAATCGTCGGCATGGACTGGATGACAGCCCGTCAGGCAGATATTCTTTGTGCTAAGAAGATGATCAGGATACCGATTTCTGAGACTGAGGTCGTCACAGTTTACGGGGAGAGGCGAAAGGGCGAGATTGGGATCATCTCGATGATTAGAGCTCAGCGATATGTGACGAAAGGTTGCGAGACCTTCCTGGCTTATGTGATTGACGCCCAGAAAGAGAAGACGAAGGTAGGGGATGTACCTGTAGTGCGAGACTACCCTGAGGTATTCGCAGATGAGCTACCTGGGCTACCGCCAGATCGCCAGGTAGAGTTCCGGATCGACCTTATCCCTGGAGCGGTGCCGATTGCGAAGACGCCTAATAGGCTGGCACCCACTGAGATGCGAGAGATGATGACTCAGCTTCAGGAGTTGCTGGAAGGGGATTTATCCGTCCGAGCTCATCACCGTGGGGAGCACCGGTGTTGTTCGTGAAGAAGAAAGACGGTACCATGCGAATGTGTATCGATTACAGAGAGCTGAATAAAGTGACGGTGAAGAATAGATATCCACTTCCGCGAATCGACGATTTATTCGATCAGCTACAGGGATCTAGCTTCTTCTCGAAGATTGATTTACGATCTGGATATCATCAGCTGAAGGTCAGGGAAGAGGATGTGCCTAAGACAGTCTTCAGGACGCGCTATGGACATTATGAGTTTCTAGTCATGCCGTTCGGATTGACTAACGCACCCGCAACTTTCATGGATTTGATGAACAGGGTGTGTAGAGCCATGTTGGATCGATTTGTGATCGTGTTCATAGACGACATGTTGATCTACTCGAGGAGCGCTGAGGAGCATGAGCGACACTTGAGGGAGGTCCTGAGCGTGCTGCAGAGAGAGAGACTATATGCGAAGTTTTCAAAGTGCGAGTTCTGGCTCCGAGAAGTACAGTTCTTGGGCCATGTTGTGAGCAGCGAGGGCATTAAAGTGGATCTCGCGAAGATCGAGGCTGTGATGAGTTGGGAGCAGCCTAAGACCGTGCCAAAGATCCGTAGTTTCCTGGGATTGGCAGGCTACTACAGACGGTTTATTCAGAATTTTTCGTGGATAGCCATGCCGTTGACGAGTCTGACACGGCAGGGCGTACCATTCGAGTGGAATGACGAGCAGGAGGCCGTCTTTGCTGAGTTGAGAGCTCGATTATGTCAGGCGCCGGTGTTGGCTTTACCCGAGGGTACGGATGACTTCGCTGTATATTGTGATGCATCAGGGACAGGGCTGGGTTGTGTATTGATGCAGCGGGGCAAGGTGATTGCCTACGCTTCGAGACAGCTGAAGACATATGAGGAGAATCATACCGTCCATGATCTTGAGTTGGATGCCATAGTCTTTGCGTTAAAGATATAGCGACATTACTTATATGGGTCCCAGTTTGTGGTGTATACTGATCACAAGAGCCTTCAGTATCTTTTCAGTCAGAAGGAGTTGAACATGCGACAGAGACGCAGTTTAGAGCTCCTCAAAGACTATGACTGTGAGATACAGTATCATCCTAGGAAGGCGGTTGCTGACGCCTTGAGCCGTAAGGCGTGTGCCCAGACAGTTATCTCCCGAGCTGTGAGACTTGAGATCACCTCTACCCTGATTGATAGTCTGAGATTGGCACAGATAGAGGTTCTGCGAGAGCAGAATGTGAAGAGAGAGAGAGACTCGTAGGGCAGACAGAGTCGTTGGTCAGGGATGACCGAGGGATATATACGCTGGGAGGCAGAGTTTGGGTTCCCAGAGTTGGGAACTTGCGACAGCTGATCCTTGATGAGTCGCATAAGTCAAGGTTGTCTATTCATCCTGGAAGCACCAAGATGTACCGAGATCTCCGAGAGTTCTACTGGTGGCCGGGTATGAAAAGGGATGTGGGTCGTTACGTCGAGCAGTGTATGACGTGTTTGCGGGTTAAAAGTGAGCACCAGAAACCGCACGGCCGTCTACAGCCACTGGAGATTCCCGAGTGGAAGTGGTACCACATCACGATGGACTTCATCGTCCGACTTCCTCGTACTGTGCGTGGGAATGATATGATTTGGGTCATAGTGGACTGGTTGACTAAGAGTGCGCACTTTCTTGCTGTTCGGGGTACAATCACGATGGATCAGCTAGCGCGACTGTACATAGATGAGGTAGTGTCGCGGCATGGGATTCCGAAGTCGATCACTTCTGATCGCGATACTCGATTTACCTCGCGGTTCTGGCAGAGCTTCCAGAGAGAGCTGGGTACCCGGGTTCAGCTGAGTACAGCTTACAGGCCTCAGACAGATGGGCAGACTGAGCGCACCAACCAGACACTCGAGGACATGTTGAGAGCATGTGCCATAGATTTTAGAGGTAGCTAAGATGTGCATCTCCCATTAGTAGAGTTTGCTTACAATAATAACTACCATGCCTCGATTAAGATGGCACCGTTCGAAGCGTTATATGGCCGTAAGTGTCTAACCCCAGTGTGTTGGGGTGAGGTCGGTGAGCGACCGATCAGTGGGCCCGAGCTACTTCAGGAGACGAGTGATAAAGTAGCTGTGATCCGGGAGCACATGCGTGTTGCACAGAGCCGTCAGAAGTGTTATGCTGACCGCCGTACTTCCAAGCTTGAGTTCTGTGTCGGGGATCAGGTGTTGCTGAAGGTATCTCCGTGGAAGGGTGTTATCCGATTCAGGCACCGGGGCAAGTTGAGTCCGAGGTATATTGGGCCGTTTGAGATCATTGCCAGAGTCAGAGACCAGGCCTACCGGTTGAGATTGCCGCCAGAGTTGGCTGGTGTTCATGATACATTTCACGTGAGTCATCTGAGAAAGTGTTTAGCGAAGGAGGATCAGTATGTGCCTTTATCAGAGATATCTGTGGATGATCAGTTGAGATATGCTGAGCAGCCAGAAATGATTACTGATCATAAAGTGAAGAAATTGCGCAATAAAGAGATATCATTGGTACTCGTTCAATGGAGACATCATAAGGGTACCAGCGCAACTTGGGAGCCCGAGTCTGAGATGCGGAGTCGCTATCCTTTCCTGTTCCAGAGCCAGAGTTAGATTCCGGGACGGAATCTTTGTAAGGGGGGAGGATTTGTAACACCCCGACTCCCGAGCAGGTACGTGTAATTATCCTATTGACTAATTATAATAGTGTTTATTGCGTTGGTCCAATTGCGTCCCGTACAGTGGATTATACGTGTCGGGACGGGGAATTACGTGGATTCGGGATATAATTTTAGTGGATAAATTATAATTATGGATTCACAGGATTAAATGAGATTTATTGATATAAATAGTGAATTTTTGATATTGGGGTCGGGTATCGGTGTCGAACCCGCGATATAACGGGATCCGTTTATGTGATATATGTGTGTGTGACGTGCGTTCTTATCTTCTTTTGTGCAATCTCAAGGGAAAAGTGTGTGTGTGTGTGTGAACCTATTTTGCTGGAGCTTCAAATTGGATCCAAAAACAAGTGATCAAGGTGTTAAAAATCAGATTTGGCATCTCCTAGTTGTGTTCTTGAAGTTGCAAGGTAAAGGGCCTTTGATTTAACCTTGATTCTATGTGTTAATTGTTGAGATAGGTTGGGAATTGGTTTGGTTATGTATTAGCAGCGTTTTAGTGTTATTTTGGTGTATTATAACTGCTGGAATCGGGTTAGGGGGATGAGTTCATCCCTGGACAGAACAGAAACAGAAACAGGGGCCTGCTGTTCGACGCGAGCGCGGCCGCGATGTTCTTCCTCGAGCGCGGGACGCGATCGGGCCAGTGCGGCCGCGATCCGGCTTCTGCGGGCTTGGGTCGGTTTGGGCTTCGGGGGTTGTTTTGTGGGGTTCATTTGGGTATATTATCAGTTATGGGATATCTGGGATTAATCTGGGGAGAATTAATTTGTGTACAGGGATTATCAGAGATTGTCACGGGCCGGGTACGGATCAACCAGTTAGGGAAATTGTGCAGGGTGATCAAGGTGAGTACACGAGTTCTTTTCAAAGGGCCTACTTTTATCGAGTCATAATATGTGCATATATTATTGTTGTGATTGTGTTGGGCACTGCGAGCTGCCCCTCAGGTATGGTCCTTCTTTCTTTATATGTGTTATATATATATGAGATCCATTATAGTTATCGCGATGGGTTATCGCGGGAGCGGTGTAGCTCTGTTTAATCCTGTGTAGGATTCCCATATATATATACGCGGCCGTTACTTCTGTTAGCCTCCACGGGCGTGGCTTGGCTCCAGGGGGGAGGGATTCCCAAATTGAGATGAGTATCTCTTTCTGTATTGGATCTCTAGGGTTTCTGGAATGTGTTATGCCGTATAGTGTAGGGCTGCCATGTGACATGCGATATGTGATTATGTGATCTGTGCAGTGTCTAACCCTTGTGTACTCACGAGCTGCGAAGCTTACGTATTCGAGTCTGATGTGTGTATCAGGGGAACCGAAGATAGGACCGCCGGCTCCTGAGCGAAGATAGGAGCTTGACTTGCTGCGATCGAGAGATTCTACTTTTGTATCTGTATGTGTTCCTTGTTCTGTTGGGAAAACTTTGGGATAAATGATACTGGGTTTGTATGTGAATATTTGGGTATGGGTCGGGTTCTGTATGTCGGGTTGACTTCTGGATATCGTGACTATGTTTGTGAAATGTTTTAATTAATCCGTGTTTGTGTAAACCTTGACATTGTGTGATGGATTTTATATGCGTTAATGCCACCTGTGTATTGTAAATGACGTGGCTTTTAGCTGGGATTAGAGGGTGTTACAATTATCATACTGTGTTCAACATAATAAGTCATGTATCGGTTGGTGGGTTGACAAGTATTTCAAAGATTGTCTCTGCAATGTGAATGACGAAATTTCTTTTGGATTGGGGATCGTATTTAAGAAGTTATTGTATAACAACAATTACAACAAAAAACAACATACCTGTTCATCGATCAAAATCATCTCAATTGCATCCCGATGCTTCCATAGACGAAGGATGCGACCCTTGATTGTATAACAATTGTTCAAAAGAGTAAGATCATTGATAAAAGATATATGTGAATCCATTATAGTGAAATCAGATTATATGAGAGATACGACCTAAAGAATATGACATGTGATACCTGTATATATAATGTCGATTTATGGATATGAAATCAGAATGGGTATTTAGAGTTGTAGTAGGATTGAAACAGTGGGTATTTAGAGTTGTAGTAGAATTGAAACTATTTGGGAGCAAATAAGGGGGAAGCTTGATTTTGGGAGCAGATAACTAAGGTTGTTGCTTGCTGCTTGATTTTAGAAGCAGATAAACATGGACCACCTACGTGGACCAAATGCTGACATGGATGCTGACATGGACCGCATATGTGGACATAACCAGAGATCGCCACGTGGGCATTTAGTGTTCTCTTTTATTATATATATAGATATAGATAGTATTACGAATGAAAAAGTATTGCAATCCATTCATTTTTTAAGTTTTACTATGAATGGAAAAACCATGACTCATTGTGGTTTATAGTTTTATGAATGAAAAATATTGAGACTCATTTTGATTTTTTGTTTTTTAAATAAAAAAAACTTATGACCCATTTAAATTGGAAAATACTAAAAAGTAGAACGATTTGTATTATTTTATTCGAAAAAACTAATAAAATGATGGTTCGTAGTTTTTTTGTTGGAAAAAGTGAAAATTGAAATGATTCACAATATTTTTTCATTCATATTATATATAATTGTGAATAACTAATCGAATATTATCTATACGTAAATATTTGGAATAAAATTTTGGTGTATTTTGGTGTTTATAGAATATTAGAAAACTTAATAAAATAAAAAAAATTATGTTTTTATTTTGATATGTTACTATTATTGATAAAAATCTGAAAAGATGTTACTATTTTTTATAATTGAAAAGTTGGTGACCTGCTAAACATGTTTACAGGTCACCCATTACTATTATTGATAGAAAAATAAAAAGTTGTTACTATTAATGATAAAAAAATAAATAATGTTACTATTAATGATAAAAATGTCAAAACTTGTTACTATTTTTGATCATTTGCCCTTCTACCAATAATAAAAACATATCAAATTAAATTTTTCTTTATATTAACTAATCATTATATTAAAGAAACTAAATTTATGAAAATCGAAA
Organism: Centrapalus pauciflorus; assembly: GCA_020465985.1. Taxonomy (NCBI): domain Eukaryota; kingdom Viridiplantae; phylum Streptophyta; class Magnoliopsida; order Asterales; family Asteraceae; genus Centrapalus; species Centrapalus pauciflorus. The sequence goes on from JAANYP010005917.1 coordinate 491,316, forward strand.
CACTATCAAATAAGTTCATAATCCATTTTTTTTATTTAAATTTTGTTAGAGATAAATCAAATGCAATGTGTGTCTATAAAAGTATAAAAAAATATGTTTACTATAGACATTAAAAATGAAGATTATTTTGATCAGGGGTGAGCATGGATTGGTTTTTGGCAAAACCAAAAACCAAAAACCAAATCGAAACTTCGGTTTCTATATTCAAGAATCCGTTCGGTGTGCCAAAAACCAAACCGAAACTTCGGTTTCTATATTCAAGAATCCGTTCGGTGTGGATTTTAAACGATTTGATTTTTCGGTTTTTATTTCAGGTTCAGTTTGGTTTCAGTTTTTCTTTCTCATGGTTTTCAATTTCAAGTCTTTCTTTCCAAAACCAAAAACCACACACACACAAATACATATACATACATACATACATACATACATACATACATACATACATACATACATACATACATACATACATACATACATACATACATACAGACATACACACACACACACACACACACACACACACACACATATATATATATATATATATATAGGGTTGGGATCATTACAGAACCTTATTTTAGTGCAGAACTATAGAACCAATCTAAACCATTGGATTATTATATAACACTAGGGATTAGATGGTAATTATGCAATTAACATTGAGTTAATAGTAGCCTACCAAGTTTGACTGCCCACTTTGACCATTTTTGACTCTTTTAATATCGAAGGTACATGAAGTGTTGAATATGTGATATAAACTGTAATTCGACATTGAATGATCTCTATATAATATATTGAATGGAGGTATAGGTAAAAAAAATTTTTACGAAAAATAAACACGTAAAATTTTTTCGAAAAAAATATATCATTACTATTCTCATTAAATCAACCAACTTATGACTACGAATTTTGACCATTATTTTGGTTCTGTTAATTTTGAATGTACATGCAGTGTTGCATCGACGTTGGATATACGACATCAAGTGTTCATTCGACATTGAATTATATCGGTCATGCTACATTGCATCGTGGTCTGGGAAATTTTTTTTTACGAAAAATAAATACGTAAAATTTTTTCGAAAAAAATATGTCATTACTGTTCTCATTAAATCAACCAACTTTTGACTACTAATTTTGACCATTATTTTGTTTCTGTTAATTTTGAATGTACATGCAGTGTTGCATCGACGTTAAATATACGATATCAAGTGGTCATTCGATATTTAATGATACCGGCCATGCTACATTGCATTGTAGTCTGGATAATTTTTTTTACGAAAAATAAGCACCTAAAATTTTTTCGAAAAAAATATATCATGACCGATCTCGTTTTAAAGAGTATAAAATTCTCGTTTTTATGGTGTAATTTTTTTGATTTAACAATTAATCATATTAATGTTATTTTAATTTAAAGAAAAATGATATTTATTTTACTAATGCCAATCTTTTTGCTATTTCCAATCTATTCATTTTTTACCCTGAAAGAATTAAATAATCACTAATGTCAATCTTTTTTTCACTAATTCCAAACTTTATGGTTTTAATCAAGACCATTAGATTAATCTAATCTATGGACGATATTGTATCTACACTAAATTTAGGTTCTCCAATGATCTCATCTATATATATATATATATATATATATATATATATATATATATATATATATATATATATATATTGGGGTTCGATTGAGAACTTTTGTGCATCGAGGCACCATTGAGAACTTTTGTGCATCAGACTATCTACCAAGGGTGCACAAAGGGCATTTAGGGGATATTAAATGTATGGAAATTATTTTTGAATTTAAATGTTTTTAAAAATATTTAATAGCTAAATTTGGTATGAAAATCACCATTAACTTCTTTCCTAAAACCACTCCCTCTTTATCTATCTCTCTCTCTCTCTCTCTCTCTCTCTCTTAGCCCCCTCTTGATTTTGAAAGAGATGAACGATATGCATGATTTATGTTTGTATGAATGATTCATGTTTGTATTTTGATGTATTTTGATTTTGGAAGAGATGAACGATATGCATGATTTATTTTTGGAAGAGATGAACGATATGCATGAAGAGATGAACGATATGCATGTATTTTTGATGTATTTTGAATTTGTATTATTTTTGTTAATTTTGGAAGTGTAATAATTAAATAAGGATTGCATAATTCCTGTTTTACCCCTCCGCGAATTTCATTATGTGCACTTGATGCATAAAACTTTCTATTTAATTACCCTTTTGCCATTTGATCTAACCCACACATTCTTTTCATCCAAGGGCTAGTGGAGGTTCTTTTGTGCCTCGATGCACAAAAGTTCTCAATGGAACCTCCCTATATATATATATATATATATATATATATATATATATATATATATATATATATATATATATATATATATATATATATATATATATATAGAGAGAGAGAGAGAGAGAGAGAGAGAGAGGTTCCATTGAGAACTTTTGTGCATCGAGGCACAAAAGAACCTCCACTAGCCATTGGATGAAAAGAATGTGTGAGTTAGATCAAATGGCAAAAGTGTAATTAAATAGAAAGTTTTATGCATCAAGTGCACATAATGAAATTCGCGGAGGGGTAAAACAGGAATTATGCAATCCTTACTTAATTATTACACTTCCAAAATTAACAAAAATCATACAAAGTCAAAATATATTAAAATACATGCATATCGTTCATATCTTCCAATAATAAATCATACATATCGTTCATCTCTTCCAAAATCAAAATACATCAAAATACAAACATGAATTGTTCATACAAACATAAATCATGCATATCGTTCATCTCTTCCAAAATTAAGAGGGGGCTAAGAGAGAGAGAGAGAGAGAGAGAGAAAGTGGGAGTGATTTTAGGAAATAAGTTAATGGTGATTTTCATACCAAATTTAGCTATTAATTATCTTAAAAACATTTAGATTCAAAAATAATTTTCATACATTTAATATTCCCTAAATGCCCTTTGTGCACCCTTGGTAGATAGTCTGATGCACAAAAGTTCTCAATGGTGCCTCGATGCACAAAAGTTCTCAATCGAACCCCAATATATATATATATATATATATATATATATATATATATATATATATATATATATATAATAATAGATGAGATAATGGAAACCTAAAGTTGTAGTGTAGATCAATAATCGTGCCATATAAGATATATTATCTAATGGTCTTGGATTAAAACCATAAAGTTTGGAATGAGGGAAAAAAAAGATTGACATAGTGATTATTTAATTCTTTCAGGGTAAAAAATGAATAGATTGGAAATAGCAAAAAGATTGGCATTAGTAAAATAAATATCATTTTTCTTTAAATTAAAATAACATTAATATGATTAATTGTTAAATCAAAAAAATTACACCATAAAAACGAGAATTTTATACTCTTTAAAACGAGATCGGTCATGATATATTTTTTTCGAAAAAATTTTAGGTGCTTATTTTTCGTAAAAAAAATTATCCAGACTACAATGCAATGTAGCATGGCCGGTATCATTAAATATCGAATGACCACTTGATATCGTATATTTAACGTCGATGCAACACTGCATGTACATTCAAAATTAACAGAAACAAAATAATGGTCAAAATTAGTAGTCAAAAGTTGGTTGATTTAATGAGAACAGTAATGACATATTTTTTTCGAAAAAATTTTACGTATTTATTTTTCGTAAAAAAAAATTTCCCAGACCACGATGCAATGTAGCATGACCGATATAATTCAATGTCGAATGAACACTTGATGTCGTATATCCAACGTCGATGCAACACTGCATGTACATTCAAAATTAACAGAACCAAAATAATGG